>WOXC01009385.1:0-418099 GCA_011680675.1 Gymnobelideus leadbeateri
TTGCATTCCTGGAATGAATCCTACCTGATCAGGGTGTATTATTTTTGTGATAAGTTGTTGGAGTCTTTTGGCTAATATTTCATTTAGAATTTTTGCGTCTAAATTCATGAGGGAAATTGGTCTATAATTTTCTTTCTCTGTTTTATCTCTTCCTGATTTAGGAATCAGTACCATATTTGTGTCATAGAAAGAGTTTGGTAGGACTCCTTCTTCACTAATTTTCCCAAATAGTTTGTAGAGTATTGGAATCAATTGTTCTTTAAATGTTTGATAGAATTCACTAGTAAACCCATCTGGCCCTGGAGATTTTTTCCTAGGGAGTTCATTGATGGCTTGTTTGATTTCTTTTTCTGAGATGGGGTTATTTAGGTAATTCACTTCCTCTTCAGTTAATCTGGGCAATTTGTGATTTTGTAAATAATCATCCATTTCACTAAGATTGTCATATTTATGTGCATACAATTGGGAAAAATAATTCCTCATTATTTTTTTGATTTCCTCTTCATTGGAGGTAGATTCACCCCTTTCATTCCTGATACTCATAATTTGGTTTTCCTCTTTCTTTTTTTTTATCATATTGACTAAGGGTCTATCAATTTTGTTGATTTTTTCATAAAACCAGCTCTTAGTTTTACTTATTAATTCAATGGTTTTCTTAATTTCAATTTTATTAATCTCACCTTTGGTTTTCAATATTTCTAATTTAGTACTAAATTGGGGATTTTCAATTTGTTCTTTTTCTAGCTTTTTCAATTGCATGTCCAATTCATTGACCTCCCTTCTCTCTGCTTTAATTAAGTATGCACTCAGGGATATAAAACTTCCCTGAGAACTGCCTTTAGTGCATCCCACAAATTTTGGTATGTTGTTTCATTATTATCATTCTCTTGAATGAAATTATTGATTGTTTCTATAATTTCTTCTTTGACCCACCAATTTTTTAGGATTAAATTGTTTAGTTTCCAATTAGTTTTTAGTCTATCTTTCCATGGCCCTTTATTGCATATAATTTTTATTGCATCATGATCTGAGAATGATGCGCTTACTATTTCTGCCTTTCTGCACTGGATTGTGAGGTTTTTATGCCCTAGTACATGGTCTATTTTTTAGTATGTACCATGCACTGCTGAAAAGAAAGTAAATTCCTTTTTATCCCCATTCAGTTTTCTCCAGAGATCCATCATATCTAGTCTCTCTAAGATTCTATTCACCTCCTTAACTTCTTTCTTGTTTATTTTGAGGTTAGATTTATCGAGTTCAGAGAGGGGAGATTAAGGTCCCCCACTAGTATAGTTTTGCTATCTATTTCTTCCTCTAATTCCTTTAACTTCTCCTCTAGGAATTTGGATGCTATACCACTTGGTGCAATATATATTAAGTAGTGATATTGCTTCATTCTCAATGGTGCCTTTTAGTAGGATATAGTTTCCTTCCTTATCTCTTTTAATTAGATCTATTTTTGCTTTTGCTTTATCTGAGATAAGTATTGCTACCCCTGCTTTTTTTACTTTAGCTGAGGCATAATAAATTTTACTCCAGCCTTTTACCTTTACCCTGTGGGTATCCCTTTGTTTCAAATGTGTTTCTTGAAGACAGCATATTGTAGGATTATGGTTTTTAATCCATTCTGCTATCCGCCTCTGTTTTATGGGAGAGTTCATCCCATTCACATTCACAGTAATGATGACTATCTGTCTCTTCCTTTCCATCCTATTCCCTCCCCTGTTTATATTTTTGTTTATTCCTTCTCCCTTCCCCTCCTTGAAGTTTTCCCTTTTGACCGCCCCCTCCCTCAGTGTTCCCACCCAGTGATCCCCCTTCTTAACCTACCCTCTCCCCTTACTACTATTTCCCTCCCTTATAATCCCTCCCTTTAGTCTCCTCCTTTTCACCCCCCCCTTACCCTCCCAGTATCTATAGGACACAATAAATTTTTATACTTATCAGAGTAAATTACTCCCCGTTTGATTCCAAACCAATGAGAGTAAATTTCAAACAGTGCTCCTCTCCCTGTGATGCTTCCCTCTCTGGTAACTGTGATTTGGTATTGATATAATGGTAGGACAATTTGGAAGCCTGTCTGTTTGATCTGTAAGTTCTGTAACTCTGAAGTTTGGGGTGCTGACCTTTTTCCCCTGAACTAGGTAATGTGTGTTTGTTTGATTAAAGTAAGCTTGTTAACCCATTTTGAGTTGCTTTCCTTTTGAAAAGCAGATCTAAGAACCTGTGTTGGCAGCTACCCTGGGGATATTGGGGTGCTTGCTGCTACAAAATGGCCTCTCCCTGTGAACATTTTGCCCTTGTTGCATCCCAGGTAATGAGCTTGTGTTTGTGGGTGTGTGTGTGTGCACTTCTGCATGTGTGAGTCTATGTTACCCTTGTTTACCTTTTTATGTTCTTCTGGAGTCTTGTAATTGGAGATCAAATTTTCCATTGAGCCCTGGCTTTTTCATTAGGAAAGTCTGGAAGTCCCTTACTTCATTAAACGTCCATCTCCTTGCCTGAAAGATTATGCTCAGTTTTCCCGGGTAGTTAATCCTTGGTTGTAGTCCTAGCTCTCTTGCCCTACGAAATATCAAATTCCAGTCCCTCCGCTCTTTTAATGTAGAAGCTGCTAGGTCCTGTGTGATCCTAACTGTAGTTCCTCGATATTTGAATTGTTTCTTTTTGGCTGCTTGTAGAATTTTTTCTTTAATCTTATAATTCTGGAATTTGGCTACTATATTTCTTGGAGTTTTCAGTTTGGGATCTCTTTCAGGAGGAGTCCGGTGAATTCTATCAATAGCTATTTTATCTTCTGATTCCAGGACCTCAGGACAGTTTTCTTTGACAATCTCTTGGAGGATGTTGTCTAGACTGCTTTTCTCATCATGGCTTTCTGGTAGACCAATAATTCTTAGGTTGTCTCTCCTGGATCTGTTCTCTAGGTCAGTTATTTTTCCAGTGAGATATTTTACATTTTCTTGCAATTTTTCGATCATCTTGTTTTTTTCGATTGACTCCTGCTGCATCATAGAGTTCTGAGTTTCAGTTTGATTGTATCTAATTTTTAGTGAATTATGGTCTTCAGTGAGTTTTTGAAGTTCCTTTTTTAGGGAGGTATTTTCTTTTTCCAAGTTGGTCATTGCCTCCTTGATTTGGTCTTTAAAATTTTTCTTAAGCTCCTCCAGGAATGCTATTTGGGCTTGAGACCAGATCATGTTTCCTTCTGTGGTCTCTGGTGTGGGCAGAGAGTCTATATTGTCCTGTGTGTTTTGTTGTTCTTGCCCTGCATAGTATGCTCGAATAGACTTTCTTGCCTTCCCCTTCTCCTTTTCAGCTTCCTTCCTTCCCATTGTGACTTCCTGTTTCTTAGTGTCTCAGGCTATGAGTTTGGGGCCTGATCCTTGACTTTGAATACCTCTGGGTGGCTAGTTTATGGCTAAGTCAGGGAAGTCAGTGAGGAATGTAGATGTGTAGGTGGGGTTGAGTCTGACCACTTCAGATTTCTGCCTCTATACCCCTGGGCTATAAGTAGGCTTTTGTTGGTGAGGTGAGGTGGGGCTTGTTGGGTCCCCTCCCTCTCTTCTCTTCAGATTCCTGGCTGACTCAGTTACACCCTTTCTTGGAGATTCTCAAGCCTGAGGCTATTTCCATTAACTTGGGATTTCAATCTGGGTGGGAGACTTATCTTTGGGTTTTCTGCTTCATGAAGGAGGGATGGGAGGATCTGAGCAGTTAGAATTTACTTTGCCATTCCAGCCCCTGTATTATACAGGCAGGCAGTTTCTAAACTTCCAGGCTGGGGGCTGAATGCAGCCTGCGAAGCCACTCTCTCCACTGGGGGCCCAACTCTCCTACCTGGCTCCAATGATCCGTTCCCTCTGCGAGATGACTGTGATTCGTCCTTGGTAAGTCTGCAGGCTGGGGCTTTTTCTCTCTCTGGTGTAGTCTGCTTGCCTGCTCTTAGGTCTGAGCTGTGCAGACCCCAATCGCTCTGCGCTCGACCCCATGCGCTCTGCGCTCGACCTGTGCGGACACTCTGGGCAACCTCCTGGGCTGGATTCTGCCACACTCTGTCTTCCACTGGGCTCCGTCACTCCGGAATCCGCTCAGATTTACCCTTTTGGACTTAGTGACAGAGGAGCTCATCGAGGTTACTGCTTCCTTTCCGCCATCTTGGCTCCACCCCATAAATTCGACTTTTTAAGGCATTCTTCTCCTCATTGCCTTTCTCAGCCTCTTTTGCCATTTGAGTTAGTCTATTTTTTAAGGTGTTATTTTCCTCAGTCAGGCTGTTGACTGTCATTTCATACTTTTCTTGCATCTTTTTCATTTCTCTTCCCAACTTTTCCCCCACTTCTCTTATATGCTTCTTAAGGTCCTCTATGGCCTGTAGTCAGCTTGCATTTTCATTTGGGGCTTTTGGTGCAGGAGTTCTGACCTCACAGTCCTCCTCCATGCTTTGATCCTCTTTGCCCCTAAAATATGAGTCCAATGTTGAACTTTTCTGTTTATTTTGTTTCATTTGCCTAGGCATGTTGCCACTTGATTACTTGATTTTTTGGGCTTGTTGCCACAGTAGGACTCTGCCACCAGACAGGGGAGCTTCCGCCCAAACGTGGGGCCTTCACAACTTCTGCCAGTTCTGTGGCCTGTGTAAAGCCTCCATCCACTCTGGCAAGTTGGATACCCACCCCAAGCTTCCACCCCCCCAGACCACAATCCAGATCCAGGCAGTTTAGAGCAAGAGGGATTAACCCCTAAACTGATTGCTGGATCTCCCTACAGTTCGAAGACCAGGAGCTAGAGCCACTACTGACGCTGCAAAATGGCTTCTGTGCTGCGTTTCTTCAGCAGCTTTTTGCCCCCAGGGGAGGCAGCCACGTGTTCCCCAAATACTTGTCCCAAAGTCCATAGGGCACTAACCTCTCACTTTGTCCTAGGTATATCTGTGTTGATAATTCTGGAATCGCCACAATTGCTGGTGTTCTGGGGTTCCACCAGCCGGCTGAAGGTCTGGCCGCCCTGGGGCTAAAACCATGGACCTGGGCTTGGCTCTGCACAGTGATCTTTTCCCCTGACTCCTCTTCGAGAAGGCAAGCAATTTGATATAGGTTATACATGTACAGTCATGAAAAACATTTGCATATTAATCATGTTGTAAAAGAAAACACACAAAAATCCACACGAATAATTTTTTAACAAGTTAAAAAATGTGCTTTGATCTACATTCATATTTCATCAGCTCTTTCTCTGAAGATGAATATTTTTTTCAACGTAAGTCCTCCAGAATTGTCTTGGATCACTGTACTGCTGGGAATAGATAAGTCATTCACAGTTGACCATTATAAAATATTGCTGTTACTATATACATTGTTCTCCTAATTGTGCTCATTTCTCTTCACATCAGTTCATGTAAGTCTTTCCAGGATTTTCTGGGAGCATCCTGTTCACAATTTCTTATAGTATAGTAACATTCCATTACATTTATATATAACAACTTATACAGCCATTCCCATTTCATGGACATCAACTCAATTTCCAATCTTTGTTACCACTAAAAGAGTTGCTATAAATATTTTGTATATATAGGTCCTATTTTATTTTTATCTTTTTGGGATATAGATCTAGTAGTGATATTCCTGGGACAAAGTGTATGCATAGTTTGGTTGCCCTTTGGACATAGTTCAAAATTGCTCTCCAGAATGGTTGAATCACTTTACAATTTCACCAACATTGCTTTGGTGTCTTCCTTTTCCCACATCACCTACAACATTTGCCATTTTCATTTTCTGTCATATTAGCTAATCTGATAGGTATGGGGTGGTACCACAGAATTGTTTTAATTTGACTTTTTTATTTAACTCAGTTCTCTCTCTCTCTCTCTCTCTCTCTCTCTCTCTCTCTCTCTCTCTCTCAAAACACAAACACACACACACACACACACACACACACACGACAAAGTTAGGATTCAAACCCAGGTCCTCTTACCAATGACCTTTCCACTATAATTGTCTATGTCATAATTAGAAATCCTTTTAACCAGGTGTTCTTAATTTTTCTTTGGTTAGAAACCCTCTGACATTCCAGTGAAGCTTATGGACCCTTTCTTATAAAAATAATGGCTATTATCTCCATTCATAAATGAAGGACAATATAAATTTCAATAAGAGGTGTCATTCATGTGAGTGTAGGCATATACACATGTATGTGCATTATGTCTATGTGCATATACATACATTCATATGAATATACACATACATGTACACATATATCTGTATTTATCTATATCCATCTCTATCTCTCTATCTCTTTCCACCTATCTTTATATTAGTGTGTGTGTGTATGCGTGTGTGTGTGTGTGTGCGTGTGTGTGTGTGTGTGTGTGTGTGTGTGTGTGTGTGTGTGTGTGTAATTCATGGATTCCCTGAAATCTATCCATATACCCCCAGGTTAAGAGCCCTTGCTTTAAACATTTAAATACATATCCTGAATATCTGAAAGAATAGACGGGACATTAAGAGAAATGGAGAACTGGGGAGGTGGAGATGGTTCCAGAGGAAAGATGATGATTTTAAGTTTTGATGTGTTGAATTTAAGATAGGACATATAAGTGAATGTGGATAGTAGACATTTGGAGATTCAGGACTTTAATCTAGCAGAGAAACCAGGGACTATTATTTAATTTGATGAATCATTTACTTATAAATGATAACTCTTTAAGGAGTTAACTCCAGACTCAGAAGCTGGACAGTATAACCAATTTCTTAACTTTGTATGTCCTAGCTGGTCCTCAGATACTTGTGGACAATTTTTTTTCTAATGAGGAAAAGGGAATGGGCAGCATCACAAAATTCTTTTGTTTAAAGAACGTTACAGAGAAGTAGACAAAGTGTTGTGTAACAACTTTTCTGTAATTTCCTGAAGTCTGGGGGTCCCTTAACTGACCTAGACTCTTTCTATTAGCATCTCTCCTGGTTCTTTCTAGTAGTTCTGTTTTCACTGTTGACTTCTCTAATCAGCTCCCTATGATCTCTTTTGTTTCTTGGCATTTGCTTCTGTCAGCTTCTTCATATTTGGCATCAGCTTGCCTCATCTCCCATTTCTGGATTACTAGGCTGGCAATTTAGCTGTAATGACCCTCAGTCTCTTTCCTTGACTCTGTTGCTGCTGCAGTTGTCAAATAACCTCTTCTATCCAATCTCCTTTCTTTTTATGATATGATAAAACCCAAGAAGTTGATTTTCTGCTTGGGGTTAAGAGAGACTAATGGGTCTGATTAATCCTTCTGACCCTTATCTTCAAGGCATGAGAAGCAAATTGTAAAGGAGAAAAATTGAAATATGGGAATATAGCTGCCATCCACAATGATATATGTCCTGTTGTATTCTGACATCAGAAAATTTTATAGCTTATATTGACATTTCTTGGTAATTCAATTCAGTTCAAAGACTCCCCAAGAATGGAAACCAGGGATGAGATATTACATAAATCACTTTTGGGAGTCCTAGAAATTATTTTACAAACCAGTTAGAATATACTAAGCTCTCTAAAGATGTTAAAAGTCAATTGACTTCCATAAAATACAATTGTCAGCTGATGAGATAACCTGGGCTGGTAAGGGGATGGGGGAGATTTATAGTCCATATTTTCAATAGGATAATACCAGAATCAGAGAGCTAATGAAAATAACATAACTGAGCCCTGACTTCAAAGATGTTCAGATTCCTTTCTGATAATAAAAATGTTTGTTTTATCTACAAGGTCTCATTTGAATTTCAAAAGCATTGTGAGGTAAATGTTATAAACTCTGTGTGTGTGTGTGTGTGTGTGTGTGTGTGTGATATTTCTATTTTCATTTGACAAATAGGGAAACTAAGGCTCAGAGGCATAGAATCAGGGTTCACAATCATGTCTTCTGACTCTAAATTCATTGCTTTTTCACTATACTGACAGAGTAAAGGAGAAAAATTACAGGGATGAAACAAACTCTCAAGAAGCTTGTGAGAATAGAAATTAACACTGAGAATGACCTTTGCATTAAGAATTTTTTAAAGTTTTCCCTGTGCTAGATTCAGTCTCTCAGAGCAACCTTTTGAGGTCAATTACATGGAAGTCATCCAAGAGGTGATATGGACAAAAATAAAAATAGCTCCAAAAACATTTTGATAAAATTCATTTGTGATAAAAGCCACGATAGATAATTAAGAATATCCAATGTGTTGGTTCTTAATCTGAGCTATAAGCTGTCATTATGAGTATACATGAGTATACTCATATATATATATATATATATATATATATATATATATATATATATATATTATGAGTATACATGCTACAATGTTTTCTAGATAGTCTTTCTACCCCCAGCCTCCCTCTCATTACTTAAATAGAATGCTTAGAACAGGCAAGGCACGCACATACATATACACATATGAACATATATATATATATTCACATACACACATATATGTATATGTGTATGTATATAAACAAAAATAATAATGACTAAGTCTTTTAAAAGTTTCCTCTGCTAGTTCATCCTCCTCCTCCAGTGAGTGTCTTAAAATACTGTCCTAGACCTACTTCCCTCCATGTTTCTATTCCTCCCTGCAGTGATCTTATCTATTTCCACTGGTTCAGTTATCAGCTCTCAATAAATGAATCTTAAATTTGTATATCCAGTCATAATTCTCTACTGAATTCTAATAGTTCGTGCTAGACATAACTTTATGTAAATCTGGCCAGCACCTTGAATTCAACTGAATCCTTATCTTTCCCTTCTCCCCAATTCTCTGTTTCTGTTGATGGTACTACCACCTTCTCAGTACTCAGGATCAACAACTCAGAATCATCCTTGACTTATTCCTTTCCATGACCAATTGTATTAAAGAACTTGAGAAATCATCTTAGACCTCTCTTTAAAAGGGAGAGCACCAAGGGCACAGGTACAATTGTTATGCATCTATCAATAATGCCATGTAGATAGTTATTAAATAATGTGTGGGCATTTACTGTGGAGAGATAATAATATAGGGAGGACATGACAATTTTCTGCAATTAATTGAAGAATTGTCATGGTATAGAGAGATTACAAGTCTTACCTGTACCCAAGGGGTAGAGCTAGAAGGGCTAGAAGTTGGAGAAGTTTTAGACTTGGTAGAAGAGAAAAAAAAAAACAATAGCAAATAGAACTCTTTCTTTGTAAAATGCATTGCTGTGAGAGACACTGGCTTCCTAATCACTTTAGGTGATAAATCGAAGAATGGATGGCTACTTGTGTATTCTGAATAGGGTATTCTAATTTTGATATGAGGGTGCTGTTTTTGTTTCTCCTCTATGGCCTCAGGTCTCCTATAATTATAAGATTATGTCATTTCATGAGTTTCATTTCTAAGGACTGAATGTAACAAATCAATGAATGAAAAGATGCAATTTATTCCATGCTTACTATAGGCAAATCACTATGCTAAATTTTGGTTATATGACCAAAATATTGGTCAAATTTGAGAAATATGAGTTAACTTTCTCACACTCCTACAAGACCAGCAAGGACTGTTGTAATAAAGAAGTTGCTTTGTAGTCTTGGGTCAATTAAGATTAACTCTGCAAAACTCCTAGGAATATTATAGCCAAATTTCAGCATTCCCAGGTCAAGGAGAAAATATTACAAACAGCCAGGAAGAAACAATTTGAGTATTGTGGAAACACAATCAGGATAACACAAGATCTAATAGCTTCTACATTAGGGATCACAGGACATGGAACATGATATTCCAGAGGTCAAAGGAGCTAGGATTAAAACCAAGAATCACTTACCCAGCAAAACTAAATATAATGTTTCAGGGGAACATATGGTCATTCAATGAAATAGAGGACTGTCAAGCATTCTTGATGAAAAAAACAGAGCTGAACAGAAAATATGACTTTCAAATACAAGAAGCATGAGAAGGGAAACAGGAAAAGAAGAAAACATAAGTAACTTATTAAAGTTGAACTATTTTTTAAACAAATGCTTTTTTAACTTCTGGTTTACATCATTCATTTCTGCCAGATTTTGAGTTACAATTTTTTCCCCATTTTTCCCCTACCCACCACCCCAGAATAGCAGTCCCACAAGATATCCCCTCCTCCAATCTGCTCTCTCCCATATATTCTCCCATACCCTCTTCAACTTTACCATTAGGGCAAGGTGAATCTCTGTGCCCCCATGCCTGCCCGTCTTATTTCCCAATTATATGCAAAATAGTATTAATAATAGTATTTATATACATTTCTCTCTCTGCTATAGTCTGCTTTCTAGTCAGCTGCAGCCCCCATGTGCTCCATGCTCCCCCTGCCTGGACCCATGTGGGCACCTTCCTAGGCTGGACTCTACCACACTGGCTTCCAGTGGATTCTGACACTCCAAAATCTGCTCAGATTCACTTTCCAAAGTTCAGTGATGGGATTCACAGAGGAGCTTAGAAAAGTTACTGCTTCTGTTCTGCCATCTTGGCTCCACCTCTATAAAAATACTTTTTGATACTATGGCAGGCATTTTTTTTTTGCACTTTGGAGGGCAATTAGGGTTAAGTAACTTGCCCAAGGTCACACAGCTAGGTCTTTGTATGTGTGTGTTAAGTGTCTGAGGCCAGATCTGAACTCAGGTCCTTCTGACTCCAGGGCTGGTGCTCTACTCACTGCGTCACCTAGCTGCCCCAACCTTTGCATTTTTAATATTAAATTACCATGATATTTCTGACCTTCTCTTCTTCCAGATGAATTTTGTTATTTTTCTAGCTCCATAAAATAATTTTCAATAGATTGCTTCGTATAATATTGGATTAGAAAATTAATTTAAGTGGAATATCATTTTTATTATATTAGCTCAGCTTACCCATGAATAATTATTATTTTTCAATTATTTAAGATTTAATTTTATTTGTGTGCAAAATGTTTTGTAAGTGTGTTCATATATGTCGTGGGTTTGTCTGGGCAGGTAGATTCTCAAATATTTCGTATTATTAACAGTTATTTTAAATGGAATTTTTCCTTCTATTTCTTGCTCGTGGGCTATGCTGATAATATATAGAAATGTTGTTGAGTTATGTGGGTTTATTTTATTTCCTGCCACTTGGCTGAAATTGTTAATTATTTCAAGTACTTTTAAAGCTAATTCTCTAAGGGAACCATCAAATAACATGCAAAGACTGATAGTTTGGTTTTCTCTTTGCCTTTTCCAATTCGTTAAATTTCTTTTTCTTCTCTTATTGTTAGAGCTAACATTTCTATTAAAATATTGAATAATAATGATGATAATGGACATCCTTGTTTCACCCCTAGTCTTACTGGGAAAACTTTCAGCTTATGCCCATTATAGATAATGCTTGCTAATTGTTTTAGACAGATACTGCTTATCATTTTAAAGAACAGTCCCTTTATACCTATGCTCTCCACTGTTTTTAATGGGAATGGGTGCTGTATTTTGTCAAAAGCTTTTCTTTTTGCATCTATTGAAAAAATCTCATGATTTATGTAGATTTGGATATTGATATTGTCACTTATGCTGATGATTTTCCTAATATTGAACCTGCCCTGCATTCCTGGTATAAATCCCACACAATAATAGTATATTATCCTGATGATAATTTGCTGTAATCTCTTTGCTAATATTTTATTTAAAATATTTGCATCAATATTCATTAGAGAAATTGGTCTATAACATTATTTCTCTGTTTTGGATGTTTATAGTTTGGCTATCAGGACAATATTTGCATCATAAAAAGGAATTTTGTAGGACTTATTCTTCACCTAGTTTTACAAATAATTTATATGATACTGAAATTAATTGTTCTTCATGACAAAGCAGTGAAATGTTAAATGTTGGAGAAAATATGGGAAAAGTGGAACACTAATACATTTTTGGTGGAGCTGTGAACTGATCCAACCATTCTGGACAGTAATTTGGAACTATGCCCTATGAATATGATGGAATACTATTGTTTTATACAAAATGGTGAGCAGGCAGACTTCAAAAAAACCTGGAGGGGAGGAGCCAAGATGACGGAGTAGAAACAGCACTTCCACTGTGCTCCAGCTCACATCACTTCAAAATTATGTAAAAGGGGACTGTAAACAACCTCTGGAGCTCCAGAACCCACAGAACAGCACAGAGAAGCTAACCTCCTGCTGAGGACAGCCAACAGCCTGGCAGTGAGCAGCTAGCCCAGTGCTCTGGGAGCCGAGCCCAGGACCCTGTGAGTTGGAGGTTTTAGCCCCTGGGTGGCCAGACCAGCAGCCAGCTGGAGGGACCTCAGAACACCAGCAGCTGTGGCTCCAAAATTACCAACACATAGATGCCTAGGACAAAGTGAGAGTTTAGTGCCCTATGGACTTTGGGACCAGTATTTGGGAGCGCTTGAGCTTCTTCCCCCAGGGGCAAGAAGCCACTGAGGAGCAGCTGCACAGCCAACATTTTGCAGTTTCAGTTGGAGCTTTAGCTCCTTGCCTGCTAACTGTAGGGGGATCCTGCGATCAGTCTAGGGGGATAATCACTCTTGCTTTAACCTTCTTGGATCTGGATTGTGGTCTGGGGTGGAGGTCTTGGGGTGTGTGTCCAGCTTGCCAGTGTGTGTGGGGGCTTCATGGAGGGCACCCAACTAATACCTCTGGAAGTTGAGAAGACTGCAAAGTTTGGGATAGAATGTCCCCCTGTCTGGTGGCAGAGGCCTATTGTGGCAACAATGCCAAAAGTCAAGTAATTAAGTGGCAACATGCCTAGGCAAAGGAAAAAAATAAACAGAAAAATTCAACATTAGACTCCTATTTTGTGGTCAAAGAGGATCGAGGCCTGGAACAGGAAGAGGACTGTGAGGTCAGAAATACTGCATGAAAAGCCCCAGATGAAAGTACGAGCAGGTTACAGGACATAGAGTACCTTAAGAATAATTTTAAAAACAAAATAAGAGAAGTGGACGAAAAATTGGGAAGAGAAATGAGAAGGATGCAGGAAAAGTATGAAATGAGAGTCAACAGCCTGACTGAGGAAAATAACACCTTAAAAATAGATTATCTCAAATGGCAAAGGAGGCTCAAAAGGGCAATGAGGAGAAGAATCCCTTAAAAATTCTAATTTTCCAGATAGAAAAAGAATCTCAAAAGTTCACTGAGGAGATTCATTCCTTCAGAATTAGACTGGAACAAATGGAAGCTAGTGACATTATGAGAAATCAAAATGCTATTAAGCAGATCCAAACAAATGAAAGAATAGAAGGCAATGTGAAATATCTCATGGGAAAAACCATTGACCTGGAAAATAGATCCAGGAGAGATAATTTAAAAATTATTAGACTACCTGAAAGCCATGATCAAAGAAAAAATCTAGAAATCATCCTTCAAGAAAGTCTCCAGGAAAATTACCCTGAAGCTTTAGACCCAGAGGGCAAAACAGAGATTGAAAGAATCTACAGATCAACTCCTGAAAAAGATCCCCAAAAGAAAACTCCCAGGAATATTATAGCCACTTTCCAGAACTCCCAGATAAAGGATAAAATTCTACAAGCAGCCAGGAGGAAACAATTTCAATATTGTGGAAACCCAATCAGTATAGCACAGGACCTGGCATTTTCTACACTGAGGGATTGAAGGGCATGGAATATGATATTCCAGAGTGCAAAGGAGCTGGGATTAAAACAAAGAATCACCTACTCAGCAAAACTGAGTATCTTATTTCAGGGGAAAATATGGTCATTTAGTGGAATAGAGGACTTTCAAGCATTCTTGGGGAAAAAAATAGAGTTGAATAGAAAATTTGACATTCACACACAGGAAGCAAGAGATACTTGAGAAGGTAAACAGGGAAAAGAAATAAAAAAGAAGTTATAAAAGTTGAAATATTTACATTCCTACATGGAAAAACAGTAACTGTGACTGATGAAACCTTTCACAGTATGAAAATAATGGAAGAAGGGTATATAGGTATATGAATACACATGTGAATGTGTGAATATATGTTTACAGTTATACATGGATAACGGGCATAGGTTGAATTTGTTGGGAAGGGATGATACTTAAGTGGTGAAATTATGAACTGAGAGAGGAAAGGGGCAAGAGGATATGGGGAGAGACAGGGTAGGGTAAACTATCTCATGTAGAAGAAACAAGAGGAAGTGGCTACAGGGGAGGGTAAGAACAGGAAGGCAAAAAGGCAAAACCATATTCTCATTAAATTTAGCTCAGGGAGAGAATGGCATACATACCAAATGGGATATCCCAACCTGCAGCAGAGTAGGGGGAAGGGGGATGAGAAGGGGGATGATGGAGGGGAGGGCAGTCTGGGAGTGGGGAGGTTGGAAGTAGCCACTTTCGAAGAGGGACAGGATCAAAGTAGGGAATGGACCAGGTGGGGGGTGGGATGAGTGGGAGGGAATTATAAGCAGACTTTTACAATATATCTACTATGGTAATGTTTTGCATAGCTATACATGTACAACACATCCTGAATTCCTTATCTTCCCAGAAGGAATGATTGACAAGAGAGAAAGGGAATGGATCTGAAATTCGAGGTCTTAAAATTAAATGTTTCAAATATATACAAAAACTATTATTAATACTATTTTGCATGTAACTCGGAGATAAGATGTACAGGCATTGGGGCACAGAGGTCCACTTTGCTCTAATGGAAATGTCAAAGGGGTATGGGAGAAGATATGGGAGAGAGCAGGTTGGATGAGGGTATATCTTGTGGGACTGCTATTCTGGGATTGTGGGTAGGGGAAAAATGGGGAAAAATTGTAACTCAAAATCTGGTGGAAATGAATGATGTAAACCAGAAGTTAATAAAGCATTTGTTGAAAAGAAAAAAAAACAATTCAATCTTCTTGAATAGCATGTTCTTTTTTTTCTTTCCTGTTTATGGTTTTATCTTTCTCTTGAGTCTTGTATTTAAAGATCATATTTTCTCTTCACCTCTAGTATTCTCATCAGTAAAGTTTGAAAGTCACCCATTTCATTGAGTGACCATCTTTTCTCTTGAAAGATCAAGCTTAATTTTGATGGATAGTTGATTCTTGGTTGTAATCCAAGCTCCTTTGCCTTCCAGAATATCATATTCCTAGCCTTCCAATTCTTTAATGTAGAAGTTGCTTAATCCTGTATTATCTTGACCATGACTTCTTTTTTTTTTTTTTTAAAGCAATTGGGGTTAAGTAACTTGCTCAAGGTTACACGGCTAGTCATTATTTATGCGTTGGTGCTCATTTTCTGAGGCCAGATCTGATCTCGGGTCATCCCAACTCCGAGGCCAGCTTTTATTTTATGACTTTTGGGGTAATGCAATAATTCTTAAATTATCTCTCCTAGATCTATTTTCCAGATCAGTTCTTCTTCTTCTTCTTCTTCTTCTTCTTCTTCTTCTTCTTCTTCTTCTTCTTCTTCTTCTTCTTCTTCTTCTTCTTCTTCTTCTTCTTCTTCTCCTTCTTCTTCTTCTTCTTCTCCTTCTTCTTCTTCTTTTTAGTGAAGGATTTTATTTTTTCATTAATTTTTTTTCTTTTTATTTTATTTGATTGATTCTTGATGTCTCATAGAGTCATTAGCTTTCACTTACCCAATTCTAAATTTTAGGACTATTTTCTTCAGTTAATTTTTGCATCTCCTTTTCCATCTTTTCAATTCTAATTTTTGAGTTGTTTTCTTCAGTGGATTTTTTTTCCTATTTGACCAGTTCCATTTTTGAGGAATTGCTTTATTCAAACAATTTTTTTTTCCAAGCTGTTGACTTTCTGTTGCTTAATTCTCAATTCTTTTCCCAATTTTACTTGTACCTCTCTTATTTTATTTTTAAGATCCTTATTTTAGCTCTTCCAAGAGGACTTTTTGGGCTTGAGCCCAATTCATATTCCCTTTTGAGGCTTAATGCAGGCATTTTAACATTGTTGTCCTCTTTGGAGTTTGTGTTTTGATCTTTCCTGTCACTATAGTAACTTTATATGGTCAGGGATCTTTTCTGTCTTTTTTTTTTCTTCTCATTTTCTATTCTATTTTGTGACATTTAAAAGTTAAACTCTGCTTTTGATGCACTGGAGGCACTGTCTCAACCTTCTTGTGCTGGGGGCCAGGGTTCTGGTTACTGAAGTTTTGAGCTAGGCCTTAGATTCTGGTGACTTGCCCACTGCACTGGGGTGGCCCAGCCTAGTCGCCCCTGTTGTGCCCTGGGTTCCAGGGCTGGAAGTTTGCCTTCTGTGCTGGGGTTGGAGGTCTCACAGCTGAACCGCTAAGCCTGGTCATAAAGGCCTCAGTTGATGATCTATGCTGTGGCTAAGAGCTTCCCACTGACTTGACCTGACACTGTATGTGCTGTACTATGCTTCCCTTTTATCTGAGTGTTACAGACTTTTCCTGAAGTCTTTCTAAGTTATCTTAACATGGAATATAATTCATTCTATCTTTTTCTTAGTTCTGTTGTGCTAGAATCCACTTAGAGGAGTTATTTAACATTTATAATGGAAGCTGTGGAGCAGGCAACTTCCTGACTTTTCTCTGCCATCTTGGCTCCACATCTGACTTAACCTTTTTTATGTATTGTCATATAGAGGTGAAAGAGTCCAAATCAACCTGAAGCTAAATTCTAAAATATTCTTGTTGAATACCCTTTTTATTCTATGGCTAAGGAAACCTCTTTTGAAAGTATTGAATGACCTGTGAGTAAACCATTTTGTTATACCAGTAAATGTTAACTAACAACATACCAGTATGAGTCAAGTCTATTTGTTATGATGGGGATGCAAATAGAAAAATAAGATATTCCTTTCTCCAAAGGAGCTCACATTCTAATATAAGGAATAACAGATATGGGACATTTTTTATCTGTAGGACAGATGCAAAGACCATGAAGTGCTTAAAATGCCACAGAGAAGTAAATTGTAATGCATTTTTTTTGGTGTTATTTCCATTGATTCAAAACAAATCACTTTCTAATATCAACCCATTCCATGGTGCCAATGACTTGCACTACCATAACTTCATTCTTTGCAACCTGAGGAATTCAAAGCAGCTATGAAATTGATGATGAGGTATGTACCAAAAGAAGCAGGTTGCATCAGTCTGAGGCTTGCTCCCTTGGATGATCACTATAAGGTGATCAGTCTGGAAACAGGGCTAATGGTCCTACAAGCACTGTTACTATATTCCCATGACTCTTGGACTGAAGTCTGTTATTAATAAATGTATAGTGATGGGGTGGCAGACCGATTTTTACCAAGAATTGCTCTCTTGAGGATTGGTTGGTAGGAAGGGGAGGCTAGATACTTGCATGATGATCTAGACATTTTGTCATTTGGAGAGATCTTAAGTGAAGGGACCTCAAACTTCTCCACCTCTGTCCGAGGAAAGAGGATGGTAGAGATAGTAATGTTTTGACTCTCTAGTTACTTCCTGTCTATTCAGCAAGATGCATTATTGCTTCAGCCAGAATTAATTGCTTGGTTGGTTGCAGTAAGTGTTAGTAGTAGTTGGGATGGAGGGCCTCTTATATTCACAAGAGTTGTTCCCTTTTGCAATGGATGCAAAGACTGAGCAAGCTAGAAGCAGGGCCCCGAGTTTCAAAGGAATGATAAGTGAAGATATCCCCAGCGACCTTGGGCAACAGAATCCTAGGATTTCTGAGGGAAAGTGATGGGGGGTTGATTTGTACTCACAATTTGCAGCTATTTCTCCTCAAGGTACCTCAGTCCTTGAGTTAAAAACATTCTTTTTGAGGTGGTCAATAAACTGGATATTAAAGGAACAGAAAAATTAATTACGGAGAGAATAAGCATTTATTTATATATGCTTTATGTGGTAGGCACTGTGCTAAGTTTTATAATTATCTTGTACAATAATCATTACAATTATCTGTGCTAAGTTTTACAATTATCTCATTTAATCCTCACAATAACCCCGAGAGGCAGATGCTATTACAACCCCTGTTCTTTAATTGAGGAAACTGAGGCAGACAGAGATTTAATTTACTTGACCATTGACATGGTTAATAAATATTTGAGGCAGAATTTGAACTCAGGTCTCCCTGACTCCAGGTAATCTCTATTGAGTGTGTCTCCATTGCTTTGACAGTCAACAAGTATGTATTAACTGTTTACTAGATACTATACACTGTGCTAAATTCAGGGAATACAAATGCCAGCAGGCAAGATATAAGGATCTTTTATTTCAGTAAGGGAAGCCTGAAATATCTGATGGGTGTTGACCTGAGAGGGGTGCTTTGGATTGAGAAGTCAGAGAATGGTGACTGGATTCATGGAGCATTTGATTGTCTTGTCCTTTTCAGGATTAGTAGCATTGATTTAATCATTTATTTATTTATTTATTTTTGCTTTATGGAGGGGAGAAGGCAGGGCAGTTGGGGTTAAATGACTTGCCCAAGGTCACAGAACTAGTAAGTGTTATGTGTCTGAGGCCACATTTGAACTCAGGTCCTCCTGATTCCAAGGCTGGTGTTCTATTCACCTAGCTGCTTCGATTTAATTATTTTTCTGAGAACAAAAGCTGAAAAGTTAAAGGGTTGAAGTTCTCCCTGGTAATGGAGTGTAAGGGTTATGGGATTTAAAGATCTTCCATGCTCCATTGTATTTGCTGCAGTAGCAGGAAGGGGTGGGACAAGAGAAAGTGGAAGCAAAGCTAGAGTTCCGGTAGGGACTGGTGGCAGTGGGAGCAGAAGTGTCGGTAGCAGCCACAGTAAGGTAGAGTTGGAGGCACAAACCCCTTTTTTTGAGCCAGCCAGAATTTCTTCTAAGGACTCTTGTTGGGGACTGCCAGGGACCGAAACTGCAGGTGGCCAGAGCTGTTGGGAGCATGCTTCCTGGACGCTGAGCAATTGCTATGAGTGGAGAGAGAAGGACCTTTGCCTGAGGTAGCTTATTTTGTTTTGAAGGCTTAAGAATGTGGTTGTTTACTATGTTAACTACATGTGCCAATTCCATAACTACTTTGATGGTTTTGACTTTCTGGTTTCAGGACTCAGTTATTTGGTGTTATAATAAATGTTCTAGCTTTACCCCCCATATAGAAAGCCCGATATATTTTGTGATTAATAACCATATAAGCCTATTTATAATTGCCATAGGCATTGTGAATATTGCATTGTTAATATATGGAGACAGACAGCAAGTGAGATGGTACGTTTTATTCCAAGCAAGACAATGCCTAAAACTTAATAGTTCAACTATAGAGAGCAACTACTCATCTATAATGCAATAATAAAAATATATTTCAAAATTGTTTCCTAACAATAAATTCTGAGGCAGGTATTTATTATCTCAGTCTTGTGGATGAAGAAAAAGAAGTGTGCAATGTCAGAAACAAGGTTTTAACCCTGATCTTTCCTCACTTTTCCTTTGTGGTGGCTGTGGAAGGGAAACAGTGAAATTGGGGCCTGTGGTCTACAGGTTGTAGGTAGGGGAAAAGCATGGTATTCCTGGGGCTCTTAAGCATGGGTTTTCCAAGTGGTCTCCACTAGTGAACAGAGAACATAGTACCAAACACAATTCTCACTACACAACCCCGATTACTAGATTAATGACCTGAGATTGAGTTGATATGTTCTGAAAGGAAGGATGCCCAGGTCCATGGTAGTTTCCATTGAATAACTGGGGCAGGAAGGAAGGATGAGCGGAGAAACTGACTGTTGACATTTGCGTGCTTTCTGATTTTGCCATGGCTTTCATAAAACTCAGTAGATGATACAATAATGATTGTACTTAGTCTATTCTTACTTAGGTGTTCTTTTCTTTCCCTAGAAGCTTAAGTCAAACAGGTTTTGCTATAATTGCCTCTGAAAGTTCTTACAGTGTTTTTGAGCTTGACAAAATGGGTTCAATCTTAGTTCAGTTGGAGATTTCAGCTACAGTGCATAGCAAGTCTGCTCTTGATTGTCCTGAACTGCTTTCCCATCCCTAGGCAATATCAGTCTTCCCTAGATCTGCTCTTTAAATGAAATAGGGCTGAGAGCTTCAATTTCACAGGAACTCATATTAGAAGCTATTTCTCTTTTAAATAATAACACAGTTCTATTCAAAATGAGCAGGCAGTAAAGTTTTAGAAAACTGGGTCTGGATTTGAATCAAATGTTTAATTATTCATCTAGAGAAAGTTGTTTGAAGCCTTCATGCAAGAGGAGGTTTTATTGATTTTATTATTCAGGGAAAGTGATAATTTTGATATTAAAAACATAGAGACCAATTTCTCTGTTAAACAATACTGATAAAATGTTAGTTGAATATTCTTAATAAATAAAAGCAAGAAGGTGCCATACCTACCTTCTTGCTCCTCCCTTCTCCTCTGGCCCCTTTCTAGCTTTTTAAATTTCTTGTTATTAATCTTGTGGTCTCCAAACCCATGGGGAATATCACAATATCTCAAGATATTTTTGAACTTGAGAACAATGTGACAAATTTCTTTGTATTTATGTCAGCATCAGAACCATAATAACTTGTCCCATTGCTTCAGACACTGTCTTAAACCTCAGAGGATTCAGGCATCCAGTTAGTTCAAGGGGGGAATAATCATGGGAGGTTTCCTGAACTGAATCAGGTGTTCCAAAGAGATTGATGCACCTCAGAGATCATGTGAATCAACAGGAACAGATGGAATTTATAGTAGGATAAGGAATAGGGCTATGTCAGTGGAGTACACATATTGTACAAATATCATTTGGCAGGTCCCAATAAACCATAACAGCTTTAGTTATGAATTTGATAATAGATTCTGGGTCTATCAAACAAGGCTCATTTTCAATACATGTGGAGGGGCTTATCACCGAAAGACTGGCTACCAGACAAAGAATGGGCCACAGAAAGACATGAAAACACTCAATAAACTAGGAAGAGATGTCAATCTGTGTCACCAGGAAAGACTCATGCTTCTGAAATCAAGGGTGAATGTATACTTTTGAAATCACTTACTTATATTAAATAGCAGAAAGAGCAATTAATTTGTAGATAGAAGACTTGAGTTCAAAATCCTGTTCAAGTTCTTACTATTGATATAATCATAGGTAAATCATTTCATCTCTATGACCCCAACTTGTTCATCTTAAAAAAAATAATGGATTTGTCTATCAAAATCAGTCCTTCCACACTGTGGCTGATATGGTGTATAATGTTCCCCTGGTTCTGCTCCCCTCACTCAGCATTAATTCATATGTCTTTCCAGGTTTCTCTGAAGTCCATCATTTCTTATAGCACAAAAGTATTCCATTACATTCCTGTACCACAATTTGTTTAGCCATTCCCCAATTAATTCTTCTATGCAACATGACTAATTTGAAAATGTTCAATAGGAATGTAAATATAGACTCCATGTCAGATTGCAAGCCATCTTGTAGAGGGAGAGGGGAGGGAGGGGGAGAAAATTTAAAATGTATGGAAGTGAATATTGAAATCAAAAAATAATTTAATAAAAATAAAAGGGCAAATAAGACAGAATAGAAAAAATAGTGGATTTGGTATAATATATTAACTGAGAGACTACTACAGTTCATTTAGAAATAATAAATACTAAGAAGTCAAAGAGACATGGGAAGATGTAGATGAAGTCATGAAGAATGAAGAAAGCAGATGCATAATTAATATTGTAAATCAAAAGCAAAAGAATAAGAAGGGAAGGAAAGAAAGAAAGAAAGAAAGAAAGAAAGAAAGAAAGAAAGAAAGAAAGAAAGAAAGAGAGAAAGAGAGAGAGAAAGAAAGAAAGAAAAAGAAAAAGGGAGGAAGGAAGGAAGGAAGGAAAGAAGGATGCTTTATATTACAATGACCTAGCCTGGTCTCAAGAAAGAGAGGAAAAATGAGTGTGAAACATTGGTTATAGTATCAGAATCAGTGCATGCATATGTCTTTTTTTAATAACTAGTGACAACTTAAGTAGAGGAGGGAGGAATATATGCTTAAAATAAATGTGGTATACAAGTAAAACATAAAGATAAAAATTTAAAATTGTAAAATGATTAACTCCTATTTATGTCCTTTCTATCTCTAAATTCATTTTTATTTGAATAGATGTGAGAGTAGGCAATGTGTAAAGAATTACATAAAAGAAAAATACACTCAATCAGGCTTATAGTATTGGCTCTTAACTTGCTACATGGATTTGAGCCTTTCATACTCAGTTTGCTCTTCTGCCAAGTATAGGGTGTGGACTAAATCATTATGTGTCCTTCCACTTCTGAAATTCTATGATGGATGGATAGATGGATGATTAAGGGAATGAAATACTGATATTAGAACTACTAACAGGATTAGAGAGAGGAATATTGAGGTTTCTAAAAGGGGATGGGGGATAAAAAGACTGAGAGGAATTCAGAGATTACAATTCAGGCTAGATTACCTCTAGGGTTTTTCAACCTTTAAGAAACTGTGATTCTGTGAGGATAAGAACTTAGAGACAGGGAAAAAAAAGAAACTGATGGAGATGAGAATAAGTCAAACTTTAGAGAATGGCAAGAAAAGCAGACAATTTTTTTTCTACTCATTTAATAATTCTACTATGGAATCTGAGTCTGGCTAATTTAAATAGGAAGTGCTTATTAAGAAACAATAATGTGCCAAGAAATGTATTAAATGCCATGAATACAAAGATATAAATGGAAAAAAATCCCTACCCTCAAGGAGCTTATGTTCTAATGAAAGAGGTAGCGCATACATATATAGATTTGTAAAACACCAGAACAAAAAAAGTAGTTAAAGGTAAACTTGGAAGACAACTTCCAGCTCATGGGTCCTAGAGTATATATATCTCAGAATCCCCATAACAAATTTTATAGCAGCAACCTCTGAAGCATGCAACACAAAAGGCTGAGTTAGACGTGGTAGAATAATAGATTCATGTGTAACTGAAATATACCAATGATCTTAGAACCTAAGAGCCTTAGGAAAGTACATTGCCAGCAGTGTTAGAGAGCAAAAAAACATGTCAGAGATTCTGTTCCAAATCTGAATAACTCAAATCAAAATAGTTATTGCTTCTGGAAAACCAATAGTTTCTCCTGCTTGCATATCTCTGAGAATAGGGCTAAGGTTTTTGCCAACTTCAATTCCCCCCCCCATCTCCCCACAAAAACCTCTCCACTTTCCACATATACACACCTGACTCTGGTCTCTACTTTATATGTGTTTTCACATTTTAATCAATAACATAAACAGCCATAAAGAAGACAGGAACATTATGGATGAGCTTATTATCTTCTGAAATTGGACACTGTGGAGACAAACAGCCTGGCCCAGAGCAGCAGGGGCCTGCTCCTTCACTCCTCCACAGTCAAGTGGGCTTTGTCCCCCTAGTCAGGGAGTGAGAAATTATCTTGTTCCTGATTAACCAGCGCATGAGATATAGATGAGATCAGAACAAGAATTAGAATTGCAGAGTTGGAAGGGGTCCCAGGGGTCATAAAGCCCTACCTCTAGCCAAACCATAAATCTTGTCTACAATAGCCAATACTCTTCCAATCTACACCTGTACATGTCCACTCCACTTCCTCTTTTTTTTCTTTTTTTTTTTTTAAAGCAATTGGGGTTAAGTAACTTGCTCAAGGTTTCACGGCTAGTCATTATTTATGTGTGGGTGCTCATTTTCTGAGGCCGGATTTGATCTCGGGTCATCCCAACTCCGAGGCCAGCGCTCTTACTCACTACGCCACCTAGCCGCCCCTTTAGGGCAATTGGGGTTAAGTAACTTGCCCAAGGTTACACGGCTAGCTTTTTGTTTGTGTGGATTAAGTGTCTGAGGCCGGCTTCAAACTCAGGTCCTTCTGACTCCAGGGCTGGAGCTCTATTCACTGTTCCACCTAGCCGCCCCCACTTCCTCTTTTTTTAAAGCCATTTCTATTACTGGAAGCCTCTATCTTGGAAGGTCTTCCTCATAGTGAGCAGAAACCAGTCATGTATCTTCTACCTAGTTATCTTCATCCAACTCAAATAGAACTTCCTCTAAGAAGGATTCCCAGGTTCTTTAGACTGTAACAACATTCCCTTCAACCCTCCCACAGCACTTTGTCTTGTAATGTCCTTTTTTTTTAAAGCAACTGGGGTTAAGTAACTTACTCAAGGTTACACACATAGTTATTTATGTGTGGGTGCTAAGTAACTGAGGCCGGAACCGATCCTTCATCCTCCAGGGCCAGCACTCTTACTCATTGCGCCACCTAGCTGCCCCTGTGTTGTAATGTTCTAATGCAGGTAAAATGTAAAATACTGAATTATCATGATGTGTGTTTTGGTCTTATTTCTCTACTATGTTTGAACTGTTTTGGTCTAGTACCTATAAAGACAGGATACTGTGTCTCACTTAAACCCTGTATCTATCCTGGCACTAGACAGAGATGTGTACACAGTAAATGCTTGATAAATGTTCGCATGACATTCCTAAGGAAGAGGCATGGGTGGGTAAGCCCAACACTTCATCATCTCATCCCTGTGCTACTGTTTCTGCTGTGCATGTGAAGCGGAGGAAAATTAAAACAGAATTATTACGTAGATTACCAGCTTAGAAAATTTTTGTCCAGGAAATTTTTGCTGTTGCTGTTTCTTCCCCTTCCTCAAGCTGGTTAAGTAATCAAAAAAACAAAAAAAACAAAAAGAGGTTCTCAGGAAATTTAAATTCTTGTTGCCTCTTATCCTTTCATTACTATTCACCTCTTCTCCCCTTTTCATTAATTTTTTCCTTTGTAGCTCATGATCTTTTGTATTCAAGCATTCTTGGAAGGCTCTCTAAGATTATTATCACTTTGCATTCAAGGTATATGAATTGTGGAAAGATTCAGCACATTCTTCAGTTACCCATATGACCCTGGGCAAGTCACTGCACCACTATGGATGTTAAATTCTTCATCTATAAATGAAATGGGGTTGAACTATTTATTGCCTTCTTCATTCTGAATATCATGCTTCTCTTAGTGTAACACAGGCCTGCACAACTTGTAGCCCGCAAGAGGCTTGTAGTAAGCCAAAGGATTTACTCTATATACAAAGTATGTTTTCCTCTACATTTTTCTTAGGCTAACCAAAATCCTTAGGAGGGCAACGAGTTGTTCAAGGCTGGTGTAACACAAGATCACATTAGGTTGTTTTTTTGTTTGTTTGTTTGTTTGTTTGTTTGTTTTGTTTTGATCTTCCATGTCACAGTTGATAAATACTGAGACTGTGGTTCCTATAAACCTTCATTTTTCCCCACAAGAACTATTATCTACTCATGTCTCTCTTATTCTGCACTTTTAAGCTTATTTCTCTGTGTCTTTGCCTTTGCCTTTGTCTTTGTCTCTTTCTCTTCCTCTGTCTTTGTCTTTTTGCCTGTCTCCATCTCATTCTCAGTTTGTTTGTCTCTCTATCTTCTTATCTCAGTTTTTATGTTTCCCTCTATCCCTCCCTTTCCCCCCCATGAAATTTATCCCAATTAAATTGTATCATATTGGCTTTTATACATCCTAATAGCCTCTTAAGCCTTCAGATCATAAAGAAATTTGATAACTATATCCATGCCTTTCTATAGGCCACTGATAAAAAGCCTGGACTGCACAAGAAAACTGATATGTGGAGCACTCTATTATACATCTCATTTTTATTTTTGGTAAAGTTTTTATTTTTTTCCAATTACATATAAAGACAGTTTTCAACATAATTTTTATAAGATTTAGTTTCATTTTTTTCTCCCTCCTGTCACGCTTCCCCAAGACAGCAAGCAACCTGATAAAGGTAATACATGTGCTATCACGTAAACATATGTCCATATTAGTCATGTTGTGAAAAAAGAAATAGAACAAAAGGGAAAATCTGCCAAAAATGTGAAAATAGCATACTTCAATCTGCATTCAGACTCCACAGTTCTTTCTCTGGATGCATATAGCATTTTCCATCAGGAGTCTTTTGGAATTGCCTTAGATAATTGTATTACTGAGAAGAGCTAAGTCTATCAAAGTTGATCATCTCACAGTGTTGCTGTGTGCATTTCTTCAAGTTGACATCTACCCGTTGACTATTCCTTAAGTCTAGTCATTCAACTTGCTCCAAATCTATCGAATATGTTATCGTCAGAAGCACATATTTCTCAATATTGTCCACAAGGCTGGCATTAAAGCCCTGCTTTTTCTCAAATAAAAAATAATACAAGTAAACAATGATATTGTCCTGATTTGGTTATTTTGGATACTTTAATGAAATTGTGCCCTCATCAATATTCATAGGTTCTCCAGCAAGGCAAAGTGCAACCAATGTACACCATCTCATTCTGAATGACTCTTGTCTATACCAAACTGATCTTCAATTTCCTTACTAAAATCCTTCACAGCGGATCCACCTACTATGTTAACGGCCTCCTTGGAATTATGTGGATAGCAATGGAATAGGAGGGATGTTCATTGATTACCCTTCCATCTCATTATGTACTAACCATTTACTATCTTTTTTTCTTTTATTTTTTTTTGATAAGCATTTAATTATTTCCCCCTCCCACCTCCTTCCTGACTGCAGAGGGGGAGGGAACATTGAAAGAAATATGAGTAGGAAAGCAAAACAAATTCCTGTATTAGTTGAAATGTCTCATTCTACACTAGGTAACATGTTTTATCATCTCTCCTCTAGAATCATAATTGGTCATTTTATTGATGAGAATTAAGAACAAATATATGACTCATTCAGTTATCTAGTTCCTAATCTCTCTGTCAGGAGATTAGTACAATTGGATATAATCTATCCTCTGGAATCATGGTTGGTCTTCATATTTGTCTTAGTTCTTAATTCTTTCAATGCTATTTACTTTTATAATGTTGCTTCTATTTTATAAACTGTTCACTTAGCTCTGCTCACTTAACTATACACCAGTTCACGCAATGCTTCTCATGGTTTTCTATAACTATACTCTTCACCCTTTCTTACAACACAAGCAGTGCATCCTGGGCCATTGTCAATCATCTAGACTTATGTCTTGCCACAGGACTCTGATGACTTTGGAGTAGAGTAGGGCTAATGACTTTGAGCAGCTCTATGTCACTTAAATCCAATTCATTCCCACAATACATCATTGTGATATCATTGGTCCTCTTTAAGAAGGATCAAGGACAACAACTACCACTACTACATAATAGTGCTCCTTGTCATTCAAATACCAAAATTTGTTCAGCCATTCTCTAATCGATGGAAACCTATCTTCATTTCCAATTCTTTACAACTTCCCTTTCCAGTTATATTTCCTTCTAATGTTATATTTTATGCACCTTTGCTATACAGTTCTTCATGAGTAATGTCTTATAGCCTACTTACAAGGTATGTGCCTCCCAATGTCCTTTAGATGACTCATAACTTTAATTCTTTGGAAATTCATATTTTATTCTTACCTATGCCTAAACATGGATATTCTTCAAAACTCTGCCCTGGGCCCTCTTATTTTCTCCTTCTATTTTAAGTTTTTTTTTTTTTTTTTTTTGAGGAGGGAAGGCAGGTTAATTGGGGTTAAGTGACTTGCCCAAGGTCACAAGGCTAGTAAGTGTCAAGTGTCTGAGGCTGGATTTGAACTCAGGTCATTTTGACTACAGGGCTTGTGCTCTATTCACTGAGCCACCAAGCCACCCATATTATTTTAATTTTTATTATCATCAGCTTCCATAGATTCACTTATTATCTCTATTCTGATGATAACCAGAACTATTTATTCACTGTTAACTTCTGTCCTTACCTCCAGTCTTGCATCTCCAGTTGTCTATTGCACATCTTGAACTTGATACTCCACAGACATATTGAACCCAACATATCCAAAGCTAAAGCTAATAGCTTCCTATCCCTTTTCTAACTTTCTGCATACAGTTATGAGGGCAACACCTTCCTACCAGTCACCCAGACTGGCAACCTAGATGTTATCTTCAACTTCTCACTCTCACCTCCATATATTCAACATATGTTGTCTGTTTTACCCTCTTAATTTCTTTTGTATAGTCCCCCTCTCCTCTCATGCTGCCACTTCCTTGCTATTGGTCCTTATTATCTGGTGGTTGTAATATTGCTAAAATCTTCCAGTTGGTCTCCCTGAGTCAAGTTTTTTTTTCCCACCCCAGTAAAGGCTCTATTCAACTGTCAAATTAATCTTCCTAAAATACAGATTTGATCATATCACTCTCTTAATGAATAAATTACAGTTTTTTTCCTATCATCTCCAGGATTAAATATAAAACCTTTTGTGTGACATTCAAAATCCTTCAAAACTAGCCCCTTCCTATTTTTTTCAGTATTTAATAATTTACCCTCCCAAAATGTTCTCTGTGACCCAAGTGACACTGGTCTCCTTGCTGTTCGTCACACAAGATACTCTATCTCCCAACTTCATGCATTTCAATTGGCTGTGCCTCCATGTCTGGAATTCATTCCCTTTTCTTTTTTTTTTTTTAAACAAATGCTTTATTAACTTCTGTTTTACATCATTCATTTCCGCCAGATTTTGAGTTACAATCATTTTCCTCCCATTATTCCCCTACCCAACCTCCCAGAATAGTAATCCCACAAGATATCACTTCCTCCAATCTGCTCTCTCCCATACCTTCTCCCATACCCCCATCAACTTTTCCATTAGAGGAAGGTGAATCTTTGTGTCCCAATGCCTGCACATCTTATCTCCCTATTACAAGCAAAAGAGTATTAATAATAGTATTTATATATATTTGAAACATTTAATGTTACGACCTCGAATTTCAGATCCATTTCCTTCCTCCCTCGTCTCCCATTCCTTCTTGGGAGATAAGTAATTCAGTATATGTTGTACATGTCTAGCTATGCAAAACATTATCATAGTAGATATATTGTACAAGGCTGCTTATAATTCCCTCCCACTCATCCCACCCCCGACCTGGTCCATTCCCTACATAATCCTGTCCCTCTTCTATATTGGGTACTTAATTCATTCCCTTTTCATTTCTGTTTACTAGAATCTTTGGCTTCCTTCAAACCCCAGCTAAAATCTCACCTGTCAGCCTCTCCTGATTTCCCTTAAGGGTAGTGCCTTTTCATTGCTGGTTATCACTAATTCATCTTGTATCATATCCTGCTTATATACAGTCCTTTGCATGTTATGTCCTGAGAGCTCTTTTTGTTTGTTATTGTTTTTCCTACACCTCCCCTTTCTTTGCATCCCCAGAACTTAGTAAAGTGTTTGGTACATAATAGGTACTTAATAAATGCTTGTTAACTGTTGACTGAAAGGATCATTAGAAGATTACTGATGCTAAAAAAAAGAGGCAGGCATTTATTTGTGGAAGGAATTTCACCAAAAGTGGAGTCAAATTTTGCAGATACAATTTTGCTCTCTTTCCTTCTATTCAATTTGTGTGTCTGTTGAGAGTCTATTTGCATTATCTTTCTACGAAATGTAAAGGACCCGCTCTATAAGCAGTCCATGTGACTTACTATAATAGTATGGCTAATAAAAAATTGTTCATTTACTTGGTGTTCCTTATGCAAATTGTTAGGCTTTACTCTTTAGAGTGTTTGTGGATGTCATTTAGGAGGTTCTGCAAACTACCAGGGTGATATCTTATTAAGAAAGAAAGTCAATCTGGAATTACTTTCTATTCATACAGTCATACATACTCAATGATCACTGCTTTAATTCCCAAGTGCTCAAAACTCCATCCATTTCACAACATGTTCTTAGCAACTTCTAATGATAAGAAAAATGAACCTCAAAACAACTTCAAAGTTTAACTTGATACCCAGGAAACAGAGAAGTTATAAAATATCAGAATATTCAGAGTAGTTGAGACTGTGGAAAGACTGGCAAAATAATAACAGTCTTTCATGGATCTGATAATTGATCAAACCATTCTGGAAAGGGATTTAGAATTATTTAAGAAAAATGACTAAAATGGCAATGATCTTGACCCAGAAATTCCTTTGCCAGGCACATAAGCCATGGAAACTAATGACAAAAAGAACGACTATATATACCAAAATATTTATAGTGCAATTTTTTAGTAAAGCGTAGGAAAAAATAATTATTCCTATCAAATGGGTAATATTTATTTTTTAACAAATGCTTTATTAACTTCTGTTTTACATCATTTATTTCTGCCAGATTTTGAGTTACAATTCTTTCCCCCCCTGTTTTCCCCTACCCACCCCCCAGAATAGCAGTCCCATAAGATATTGCTCCCTCCAATCTGCTCTCTCTCCTATCTTCTCCCATACCACCTTCGACTTTTCCATTAGAGGAAGGTGAAACTTTTTGTCCCGATGCCTGCACATCTTATCTAACAATTACAAGCAAAAGAGTATTAATAATAGTATTGATATATATTTGAAACATTTAATTTTAAGACCTTGAATTTCAGATCCATTCCCTTGTCACCCATTCCCTCTGGGAAGATAAGTAATTCAGTACATGTTGTACATGTCTAGCTATGCAAAACATTACCATAGGAGATATATTGTACAAGGCTGCTTATAATTCCCTCCCACTCATCCCACCCCCATCTCGTCCATTCTCGACTTGACCCTGTTCCTCTTATATAGTGAGTACTTCCAACCTCCCCTCCCCCCAAGGATGCCCTCCCATCCATCATCCCTCCTCTCATCTCCCTTCCCCCTATTCTGCTGCTGGTTGAGATATACCATTTAGTATGTGTGTCATTGTCTCCCAGAACCAAATTTAATGAGAATGTGGTTTTGCCTTTTTGCCTTCCTATTCTTCCCCTCCCTTGCAGCCACTTCTCCTTGCTTCTACAAGAGATAGTTTACCCTACCCTGTCTCTCCCCATCTCCTCTTGCCACTTTCCTCTCTTACCTCATAATTTCACCCCTTAAGTATCATCACTTCCCAAAAAATTCAAACTGTGCCCTCTATCCATGTATAACTGTAATCATATATACACACATTCACATAGGTATTCATGTGACCATATACCCTTTTTCCATTATTTTCATACCGAGAAAGATTTCATCAGCCATAGTTACTGCTTTTCCATATAGGAATGTAAATAGTTCAACTTTGATAAGTTCCTTTTGATTTATTTTCCCTGATTACATTCTCAGGCATCTCTTGCTTCTTGTGTCTGGATGTCAAATTTTCTATTCAATTCTGTTTTTTTCCTCAAGAATGCTTGAAAGTCCTCTATTCCACTGAATGACCATATTTTCCCCTGAAACAAAATACTCAGTTTTGCTGGGTAGGCGACCCTTGGGTTCATTCCCAGCTCTTTTGCCCTCTGGAATATCATATTCCATGCCCTTCGATCCCTCAGTGTAGAAGCTTCCAGGTCCTGTGCTATTCTGATTTTGATTCCACAATATTGAAATTGTTTCTTCCTGGCTGCTTGTAGTATTTTCTCCTTGATCTGGGAATTCTGGAACCTGGCTATAATATTCTTGGGAGTTTTCTCTTGGGGATCTTTTTCAGGAGGTGTTCTGTGGATTCTTTCAACCTCTATTTTGCCCTCTGGGTCTAAAATATCAAATACTCAATGTCAAATTTTCTATTCAGCTCTGGTTTTTTCCTCAAGAATTCCTGAAAGTCCTCTATTCCACTGAATGACCATATTTTCCCCTGAAACAAAATACTCAGTTTTGCTGGATAAGTGATCCTTGGCTTCAATCCCAGTTCTTTTGCCCTCTGGAATATCATATTCCATGCCCTTCTATCCCTCAGTGTAGAAGTTTCCAGGTCCTGTGCTATTGTGATTGTGATTCCACAATATTGAAATTGTTTCTTCCTGGCTGCTTGGAGTATTTTCTCCTTGATCTGGGAATTCTGCAACCTGGCTATAATATTCTTGGGAGTTTTCTTTTGGGGATCTTTTTCAGGAGGTGTTCTGTGGATTCTTTCAACCTCTATTTTGCCCTCTGGGTCTAAAATATCAGGGCAATTTTCCTTGAGAATTACTTGAAGGGTGATTTCTAGGTTCTTTCTTTGATCATGTCTTTCAGGTAGTCCAATAATTTTAAAATTATCTCTCCTGGATCTATTTTCCTGGTCAGTGGTTTTTCCCATGAGATATTTCACATTGCTTCCTATTCTTTCATTTGGTTGGGTCTGTTTAACAGCATCTTGATTTCTCATGAAGTCATTAGCTTCCATTTGCTCCAGTCTAACTCTGAAGGAATGAATCTCCTCAGTGAGCTTTTGAGATTCTTTTTCCATCTGGCAAATTCGACTTTTTAAGGCATTCTTCTCCTCTTTGCCCTTTTGGGCCTCCTTTGCCAGTCTATTTTTAAGGTGTTATTTTCCTCAGTCAGGCTATTAATCCTCATTTCATGCTTTACCTGCATCCTTCTCATTTCTCTTCCCAGTTTTTCCTCCACTTCTCTTATTTGATTTTTAAAGTCCTTCTTAAGGTCTTCTATGGCCTGCCCCCCGCTCATATTTTCCTTTGGGGCTTTTACAGCAGGATTTTTGACCTCACAGTCCTCCTCCTGTTCCATGCTTCCATCCTATTTGCCCCCAAAATAGGAGTCTAATGTTGTGTTTTTCTCTTTATTTTGTTTCCTTTGTCTAGGCATGTTGCCACTTAATTACTTGACTTTTGGCCTTTTTGCCACAGTAGGACTCTGCCATCAGACAGGGGAGCTTCCATCCCGAATGTTGAGGTCTTCACAACTTCCGTTTCTGGCAAGTTGGATGCCCACCCCAGACCTCCCCACCAGATCACAATGCAGATAAAAGTAGGTTAAAGCAAGAGTGATTACCCCGCAAGACTGATCGCTGGATCTCCCTACCATTCACAGGCCAGGGGCTGCCACTGAAACTGCAAATTGGCATGTCTCCTGAGCAGCTTCTAGCCCCTGGTGGGGGGTTCCTCGAGTACTGGTCCTAAAGTCCATAGGGCACTAACATCTCACTTTGTCCTAGGCATGTCTGTGTTGGAATGTTCTGGAATCGCCACAGCTGCTGGTGTTCTGGTGTTCCTCCAACCTGGCTGCTGGCCTGGCCACCCTGGGGCTAAAACTGCAGCTCAATCGGGCCTGTGCTCAGCTCCCACAGCACTGCGCTGGCCGCTCCCTGCAGGGCTGCTGGGCTATCCTCAGCTGGAGGTTAGCTTCCCTGTGTCGTTCTGTGGGTGCTGGGGCTTGAGAAGTTTTTCAGAGTCCCCTTTTACATGGTATGGAGGTGATTTGGGGAGAGAGCACCTTGGAGGTGCTGTTTCTACTCCTCCATCTTGGCTCTGCCCCCAGATTCCTTCATTCTTTTAAAAATCATTCACTAAGGGTCCATTATGTATCAGACACTATGTTAGGTCTTCAGGATACAAATACCCCTCCCCTAAACAAAACAAAATAAAACAAACCTGAAGAAAAGGCAAAACTGTTCAACTCTTATTTTGTATCTCTTCCTTCTATCAGGAGAACAACCTTTGTGCTGCAAAAGGAAGCCAAAAATCATTAATAGAGAGGTGAAAAGAATGAAAAATGAATAAATTGTGAGAGAACCAAGTTTCCTTCAATAAATTCAAGTAAGCAGAAATAGGTGATCTACATCTTGGAGTAATGAAAGAACTTGCAGATGGAATTGTAAACAACCAATCATAGCAGCACACCTGAGGACTGCTGCTGTGAATAATTGTAAGGGTCTAATTGCATAGTATAATGAACTCTCTATTCATTAAGCAATAAGCTAAAATATAATATTCATAATAACATAATAACTTATTACTAAGGTGGTCACGTAGTCTTAAACAAAACGTATCATTGGGTATATCTTATAGTATTCCTCAGAATCCCCACACAGCATACATTATTGCATTCAGTAGCATTCCACAAAATACTTGTTTACACAAGCAGGGGATCCCAGTTCAGAGTCTTCTATAGCCCAACATTTCATCATTAAGAGGTAGCAAAAAATGCAAACACCATCTACCCCTAGGTCACAATAAGGATATCACATTACACAGCATCCCCCAAATCAGGGGGTCTCATGTTAGGGTCTTACCTAGCACAACACATACTTAAGGCGTAGCAGAAAATACCATACATCCACCCCTATGTCACTCTAAGAACAACGTCTTTAATCAATACCAAGTGTCTAACACAAATTTCAAACAATTTGAAAGGGAGCTCTGAACAACTTCTGGAGCCACAGCACCCACAGAACGGCACAGAGAAGCTAATCTCCTGCTGAGGACAGCCCAGCAGCACTGCAGGGAGCGGCCAGTGCAGTGCTCTGAGAGCAGGCAGCACAGCACTCTGGGAACCAACAGCGAAGCACGCAGAGCTGAGCCCAGGTGCGCGGTTTTAGCCCCAGGGCGGCCGGGCCTTCAGCCAGCTGGTGGAACCCCAGAACACCAGCAATTGTGGAGATTCCAAAATTATCAGCACAGATATACCTAGGACAAAGTGAGAGGTTAGTGCCCTATGGACTTTGGGACCAGTATTTGGGAAACACGTGGCTTCCTCCCCTGGGGGCAAAAAGCTGCTGAAGAAACAGCTGCACAGAAGCCATTTTGCAGCATCAGTAGTGGCTCTAGCTCCTGGTCTGTGAACTGTAGGAAGATCCAGCAATCAGTCTGGGGGTTAATCGCTTTTGCTTTTAACTGCCTGGATCTGGATTGTGGTTTGGGGGGAAGTTTGGGGTGGGTATCCAACTTGCCACAGTGGGTGGAGGCTTTACAGAGGCCACCCAACTGGCAGAAGTTGTGAAGACCCCACGTTTGGGCGGAAGCTACCCTGTCTGGTGGCAGAGTCCTACTGTGGCAACGAGCCCCAAAATCAAGTAATTAAGTGGCAATATGCCTAGGCAAATGAAACAAAATAAAGAGAAAAGTTCAACGTTAGACTCCTATTTTAGGGGCAAAGAGGCTCAAAGCATGGAGGAGGACTGTGAGATCAGAACTCCTGCACCAAAAGCCCCAAATGAAAATACAAGCTGGCAACAGGCCATAGAGGACCTTAAGAAGCAGATAAGAGAAGTGGGGGAAAAGTTGGGAAGAGAAATGAAAAAGATGCAAGAAAAGTATGAAATGACAGTCAACAGCCTGAGTGAGGAAAATAACACCTTAAAAAATAGACTAACTCAAATGGCAAAAGAGGCTCAGAAAGGCAATGAGGAGAAGAATGCCTTAAAAAGTCGAATTTGCCAGATGGAAAAAGAATCTCAAAAGCTCCCTGAGGAGATTCATTCCTTCAGAGTTAGACTGGAGCAAATGGAAGCTACTGACTTCATGAGAAATCAAGATACTATTAAACAGATCCAAACAAATGAAAGAATAGAAGGCAATGTGAAATATCTCATGGGAAAAACCACTGACCTGGAAAATAGATCAGAATAGCACAGGACCTGGCAGCTTCTACACTGAGGGATAGAAGGGCATGGAATATGATATTCCAGAGGGCAAAAGAACTGGGAATGAACCCAAGCATCACCTACCCAGCAAAACTGAGTATCTTGTTTCAGGGGAAAATATGGTCATTCAGTGGAATAGAGGACTTTCAAGCATTCTTGATGAATAAACTAGAGTTGAATAGAAAATTTGACATTCAGACACAAGAAGCAAGAGATGCTTGAGAAGGCAATCAAGGAAAAGAAATCAAAAGGAACTTATCAAAGTTGGATTATTTACAGTCCTACATGGAAAAACAATAACTATGTTTGATGAAACCTTTCTCATTATGAAAATAATTGAAGATGGGTACATGGCATATGTTCACAGGTATACATGGATAAAGGGCACAGGTTGAATTTGATGGTAAGGGATGATTATTATTATTACTTTTTTTTGGAGGGCAATTGGGATTGAGTCACTTGCCCAGGTTCACGTGGCTGGGTTTTTGTTTGTGTGTTGGGTGTCTGGGGCCAGATCTGAGCTCAGGTCCTTCTGGCTCCGGGGCTGGCTCTCTGCTCGCTGTGCCACCTAGCTGCCCCAAGGAAGGGATGACTCTTAAGGGGTGAAGTCAAGAGGTGAGAGAGGAAACTGGCAAGAGGAGATGGAGAGAGACAGGGTAGGGCAAACTATCTCATGTAGAAGAGGCAAGGGGAAGTAGTTGCAGGGGAGGGGAAGAACAGGAAAGCAAAAAGGCAAAAGCATATTCTCATTGAAGTTGGCTCAAGGAGAGAATCGCATACATACTAAATGGAATATCTTACCCTCACTCACTCTCCTGAGTAGGGGAAAGGGGGATGAGAGGGGGGATGATGGAGGGGAGGGCATTCTGGGGAGAGGGGAGGTTAGAAGTACCCACTATCAAAGAGGGACAGAATCAAAGTAGGGAATGGACCAGGTGGGAGGTGAGACAGGTGGGAGGGAAATATAAGCAGTCTTTTACAATATATCTACTATGTTAATGTTTTGCATAGATATACATGTACAACACATACTGAATTGCTTATCTTTTCAGAGGGAGTGGGTGACAAGGGAGAAAGGGAATGGATCTGAAAATCGAAGTTTTAAAATTAAATGTTTCATAAGATGTCCAGGCATTGGGGCTCAGAGATTCACCTTGCCCTAATGGCAAAGTTGAAGGGGGTATGGGAGAAGATATGGGAGAGAGCAGATTGGATGAGGGGATATCTAGTGGGACTGCTATTCTGGGGTGGTGGGTAGGGAAAAATGGGGGCAAAATATAACTCATAATCTGGTGGAAATGAATGATGTAAACCAGAAGTTAATAAAGCATTTGTTTAATTAAAAAAAAAATAATAAAAAAATAAAAGGAAAAAAAAGAATCCCAAAAGTTCACTGAGGAGATTCATTCCTTCAGAGTCAGACTGGAGCAAACGGAAGCTAATGACTTTATGAGAAATCAAGATAGGGTTAAGCAGATCCAAACAAATGAAAGATTAGAAGGCAATGTGAAATATCTCATGGGAAAGACCACTGACCTGGAAAGTAAATCCAGGAGAGACAATTTAAAAATTATTGGACTACCCAAAAGTCATGATCAAAGAAAGAACCTAGAAATCACCCTTCAAGAAATTCTCAAGGAAAACTGCCTTGATGTTTTAGATCCAGAGGTCAAAATAGAGGTTGAAAGAATCCACAGAACACCTCCTGAAAAAGATCCCCAAAAGAAAACTCCCAAGAATATTATAGCCAGTTTCCAGAATTCCCAGATCAACGAGAAAATACTCCAAGCAGCCAGGAAGAAACAACTTCAATATTGTGGAATCACAATCACAATAGCACAGGACCTGGAAACTTCTACACTGAGGGATAGAAGGGCATGGAATATGATATTCCAGAGGGCAAAAGAACTGGGATTGAAGCCAAGGATCACTTACCCAGCAAAACTGAGTATTTTGTTTCAGGGGAAAATATGGTCATTCAGTGGAATAGAGGACTTTCAGGAATTCTTGAGGAAAAAACCAGAGCTGAATAGAAAATTTGACATTGAGTCACAAGAAGCTAGAGATGCCTGAGAACATAATCAGGGAAAACAAATCAAAAGGAACTTATCAAAGTTGACCTATTTACATTCCTACATGGAAAAACAATATCAGTGACTGATGAAACCTTTCTCAGTATGAAAAAAAATGGAAGAAGGGTATATGGGCATATGAATACATATGTGGATGTGTGTATATATGTTTACAGTTATACATGGATAGAGGGAATATGCTGAATATGTTGGGAAAGGATGATACTTAAGGGGTGAAATTAGGAGGTGAGAGAGGAAAATGGCAAGAGGAGATGGGGACAGACAGGATAGGGTAAACTATCTCATGTAGAAGAAGCAAAGGGAAGTGGTAGAACAGGAAGGCAAAAAGGCAAAACCATATTCTCATTGAATTTGGCTCAAGGAGAGAATGACATACATACTAAATAGGATATCTCACCCTGCAGCAGAGTATGGGGAAGGGGGATGAGAGGGGGGATGATGGAGGGGAGTGAATTCTGGGGGGAGGGGAGGTTGGAAGTACCCACTTTCTAAGAGGGACAGGATCAAAGTAGTAAATGGACAAGGTGGGGGTTGGGATGGGTGGGAGGGAATTATAAGCAGCCTTTTATAATATATCTACTATGGTAATGCTTTGCATAGCTATACATGTACAACATATACTGAATTATCTTCCCAGAGGAAATGGGTGACAAGGGAGGAAGGCAATCTGAAACTCGAGGTTTTAAAATTAAATGTTTCCAATTTATAAATACTATTATTAATACTATTTTGCATGTAATTGTAGATAATATCTGCAGGCATTGGAGCACAGAGACTCACCTTGCTCTAATGGAAAAGTCAAAATGGGTACGGGAAAAGATATGGGATAGATTGCATAGATATACATGTACAACACATACTGAATTGCTTATCTTTTCAGAGGGAGTGGGTGACAAGGGAGAAAGGGAATGGATCTGAAAATCGAAGTTTTAAAATTAAATGTTTCATAAGATGTCCAGGCAGTGGGGCTCAGAGATTCACCTTGCCCTAATGGCAAAGTTGAAGGGGGTATGGGAGAAGATATGGGAGAGAGCAGATTGGATGAGGGGATATCTTGTGGGACTGCTATTCTAGGGTGGTGGGTAGGGGAAAAATGGGTAAAAAATTGTAACTCAAAATCTGGCAGAAATGAATGATGTAAACCAGAAGTTAAAAAAAAAAGAATGAAGGAATCTATTAGCATCATCATTGCCCCCAACCTTAATTCCATTCAGACTTTGATTTTTCTCTTATCTACAACATAAATAAACAAGACCCTTTTTATCCTTAGGCTTCATCACCACTCTCAATTAATTCTGAGTTTTAATGCTTTTACCACTTTTATTGCAGGACCTCATCACATTTTTTTTCTATGTGTCCTCACTTATGTTCTCTTATTTCCATCTTATATTCATATCTTAGCTATCTAAGGTTTCCATCAAGCTTCTTGTGCTTGTTCCTTTTAGTATACTCAATCAACCATTTTCTTCTTTTTTTTTATAATTTATTTATTTATTTATTTATTTTTTGGTTTTTTTTTTTTTTCCTTGATTTTCAAATTTCCTTTACTTCCCACCCCCCTCCCCTCATGACATCATATAGTACAGTATAGGGTCTGCAAATGCATTCATATTAAACATTATTCCAATTACAAAGGCATATTGTACTAGGTGGGATGAAAGATGGTAAGGAAGAAGTAAAACCAAACAATGAGAAGAACAAGATCATTTAGTTTGCTTCCATCAGGATTCAGGCTCAGTTCTTTCTAGTTATATCTCTGGATGGCACATTTCTCACTTTCTTGAGTCATTCGGGATTAACTTATATCACTGCATTCTGAAAAGAGTCCAGTCTGTCATAGTTGGTCGTCACAGATATGGTATGTCTGTGATTGTATATAAATTTCTTCTGATTCTACTCTTCTCGCTCAGCATCAGTTTGTATAAGTCTCTCCAGGTAATTATGAAATCCGTCACCTCCTCGTTTCTTATAGCACAATAAAATTCCATTACATTCATATACCACAACTTGTTTAGCCATTCCCCAATTGATGGGCACTCCTTTAGTTTCCAATTCTTTGCAACCACAAAAAGGGCTGCTAAAAATATTTTTGTACATATGGTTCTTCCTCCCACTACTATGATCTCTTTGGGATATAACCCTAGGAGTGGTATGGCTGGGTCAAAGGGTATGAAATTATTTATAATCCTTTGGGCATAATTCCAGATTGCTCTCCAGAATGGTTGGATAAGTTCACAACTCCACCAGCAATGTATTAGCGTTCCAATTTGCCCACATCCTCTCCAGCATTTGTCACTTTCTTGTTTTGTCATCTTAGCCAATCTGACTGGAGAGATGTGGTATCTCAGAGTTGTTTTGATTTGCATTTCTCTAATTAATAGTGATTTAGAGCATTTCTTCATATGCTTATAGATATCTTTAATTTCTTTCTCTGAAAACTTCCTATTCATATCCTTTGACCATTTCTCAATTGGGGAATGACTTGTATTCATATAGATTTGGCTCAATTCTCTATAAATTTTAGAAATGAGTCCTTTATCAGAGACACAGGTTGTAAAAATTCTTTCCCAATTTCCCACCTCCCTCTTGATCTTGGTTACATTGGCTTTGTTTGTGCAGAAGCTTTTCAATTTAATGTAATCAAAATGATCCATTTTGCATTTTATAATGCTCTCTAATTCTTGTTTGGTCCTAAAATCTTCCCCTCTCCACAGATCTGTCAGGTAAACTATTCCTTGCTTTCCCAAATTGCTTACAGTATCATCCTTTACACCTAGATCATGCACCCTTTAGACTTGATTTTGGTATATGGTGTTAGATAATGATCTATGCCCAGTTTCTGCCATACTGTATTCCAGTTTTCCCAGCAGTTTTTGTCAAATAGTGCATTCTTATCCCAAAAACTGGGGTCTTTGGGTTTATCGAACAATAGATTGCTATATTCATTAACTGCTGGGTCTCCTGCACCTAATCTATTCCATTGATCCACTACTCTACACCTCTGCCAGTACCAAGCAGTTTTGATGACTGCTGCTGTATAATACAGATTAAGATCTGGCATAGCTAGTCCACCTTCCCTAGCATTTCTTTTCATTAATTCCCTTGATATTCTAGACCTTTTGTTTTTCCAAATAAATTTTGTTATTATTTTGTCTAACTCTACAAAGTGGTTTTTTGGTAAATTGATTGGAATGGCACTAAATATATAATTTAGTTTGGGTAAAATTGTCATTTTTATTATATTAGCTCGACCCAGCCACGAACAATTGATATTTTTCCAACTATTTAGATCTGTTTTTATTTGTGTGAGAAGTGTTTTGTAGTTTTGATCATATAGATTCTGGGTTTGTTTTGGCAAGTAGATTCCCAAATATTTTATAATGTCTACAGTGACTTTAAATGGGATTTCTCTTTCTATCTCTTGCTGTTGAGTTTTATTAGAGATGTACAGGAATGCTGAGGATTTATGTGGGTTTATTTTATATCCTGCAACTTTGCCAAATTTATTTATTGTCTCAAGTAATTTTTTACTTGATTCTCTAGGATTCTCTAAGTATATCATCATATCATCTGCAAAGAGTGATAGCTTGGTCACTTCTTTGCCTAATTTGATTCCTTTGATTTCTTTTTCTTCTCTAATTGCTACTGCTAACGTTTCAAGTACCAGATTGAATAAGAGGGGTGATAGTGGACACCCTTGTTTCACTCCTGATCTTATTGGAAAGGCTTCTAGTTTATCCCCATTGCATATAATACTTGCTGATGGTTTTAGATAGATGCTAGCAACTATTTTAAGGAAGGCTCCATTTATTCCTATACTTTCTAGTGTTTTTAATAGGAATGGATGTTGTACTTTGTCAAAAGCCTTTTCTGCATCTATTGAGATGATCATGTGGTTTTTGCTAGTTTTGTTGTTGATATGCTCAATTATATTGATGGTTTTCCTAATATTAAACCATCCTTGCATTCCTGGAATGAATCCTACCTGATCAGGGTGTATTATTTTTGTGATAAGTTGTTGGAGTCTTTTGGCTAATATTTTATTTAGAATTTTTGCGTCTAAATTCATGAGGGAGATTGGTCTATAATTTTCTTTCTCTGTTTTATCTCTTCCTGATTTAGGAATCAGTACCATATTTGTGTCATAGAAAGAGTTTGGTAGGACTCCTTCTTCACTAATTTTCCCAAATAGTTTGTAGAGTATTGGAATCAATTGTTCTTTAAATGTTTGATAGAATTCACTAGTAAACCCATCTGGCCCTGGAGATTTTTTCCTAGGGAGTTCATTGATGGCTTGTTTGATTTCTTTTTCTGAGATGGGGTTATTTAGGTAATTCACTTCCTCTTCAGTTAATCTGGGCAACTTGTGATTTTGTAAATATTCATCCATTTCACTAAGATTGTCATATTTATGTGCATACAATTGGGAAAAATAATTCCTCATTATTTTTTTGATTTCCTCTTCATTGGAGGTAGATTCACCCTTTTTATTCTTGATACTCATAATTTGGTTTTCTTCTTTCTTTTTTTTTATGATATTGACTAAGGGTCTATCAATTTTGTTGATTTTTTCATAAAACCAGCTCTTGGTTTTATTTATTAATTCAATGGTTTTCTTAATTTCAATTTTATTAATCTCACCTTTGGTTTTCAGTATTTCTAACTCAGTACTAAATTGGGGATTTTCAATTTGTTCTTTTTCTAGCTTTTTCAATTGCATGTCCAATTCACTGACCTCCCTTCTCTCTGCTTTAATTAAGTATGCACTCAGGGATATAAAACTTCCCCTGAGAACTGCCTTTAGTGCATCCCACAAATTTTGGTATGTTGTTTCATTATTATCATTCTCTTGAATGAAATTATTGATTGTTTCTATAATTTCTTCTTTGACCCACCAATTTTTTAGGATTAAATTGTTTAGTTTCCAATTAGTTTTTAGTCTATCTTTCCATGGCCCTTTATTGCATATAATTTTTATTGCATCATGATCTGAGAATGATGAGCTTACTATTTCTGCCTTTCTGCATTGGATTGTGAGGTTTTTATGCCCTAGTACATGGTCTATTTTTGAGTATGTACCATGCACTGCTGAAAAGAAAGTAAATTCCTTTTTATCCCCATTCAGTTTTCTCCAGAGATCCATCATATCTAGTCTCTCTAAGATTCTATTCACCTCCTTAACTTCTTTCTTGTTTATTTTGAGGTTAGATTTATCGAGTTCAGAGAGGGGGAGATTAAGGTCCCCCACTAGTATAGTTTTGCTATCTATTTCTTCCTCTAATTCCTTTAACTTCTCCTCTAGGAATTTGGATGCTATACCACTTGGTGCATATATATTAAGTAGTGATATTGCTTCATTCTCAATGGTGCCTTTTAGTAGGATATAGTTTCCTTCCTTATCTCTTTTAATTAGATCTATTTTTGCTTTTGCTTTATCTGAGATAAGTATTGCTACCCCTGCTTTTTTTACTTTAGCTGAGGCATAATAAATTTTACTCCAACCTTTTACCTTTACCCTGTGGGTATCCCTTTGTTTCAAATGTGTTTCTTGAAGACAGCATATTGTAGGATTATGGTTTTTAATCCATTCTGCTATCCGCCTCTGTTTTATGGGAGAGTTCATCCCATTCACATTCACAGTAATGATGACTATCTGTCTCTTCCCTTCCATCCTATTCCCTCCCCTGTTTATGTTTTTGTTTCTTCCTTCTCCCTTCCCCTCCTTGAAGTTTTCCCTTTTGACCACCCCCTCCCTCAGTGTTCCCACCCAGTGATCCCCCTTCTTAACCTACCCTCTCCCCTTACTACTATTTCCCTCCCTTATAATCCCTCCCTTTAGTCTCCTCCTTTTCACCCCCCCCTTACCCTCCCACTATCTATAGGACACAACAAATTTTTATACTTATCAGAGTAAATTACTCCCCATTTGATTCCAAACCAATGAGAGTAAATTTCAAACAATGCTCCTCTCCCTCCCTCCAATTCCTCTATTTAATGAATTTATGTGTCTATTCACGTTAGATTCTTAAACTTCACTGATTAATTTGATCCTTCTTTGAACCAGAACCAGTGAGAATAGTGTTTAAATGATGTTCCTCTCCCTCTTACTTTCCCTTCTTCTATAGTGTGTTTTGATGCCTCTTCAGATGGCATATTTTACCTTTTCCTAGCTCATCCTTTCCTTTTTCCCATTACAGTACCATTGATCCCCTTAATAGTCTTTTTTTTTTTAGACTCCATGTTAGTGCATTCATACCCACACCCTCTAAGTATAACCCTTTTGCAGGTCATGATAATCATAGAGATTTCAAATATTGACAGTTATCAGCTCCACATATAGGGATGTGAACATTTTGCTCTTGTTGCATCCCAGGTAATGAGCTTGTGTTTGTGGGTGTGGGTATGTGCACTTCTGCATGTGTGAGTCTATGTTACCCTTGTTTACCTTTTTATGTTCTTCTGGAGTCTTGTAATTGGAGATCAAATTTTCCATTGAGCTCTGGCTTTTTCATTAGGAAAGTCTGGAAGTCCCTTACTTCATTAAACGTCCATCTCCTTGCCTGAAAGATTATGCTCAGTTTTGCCGGGTAGTTAATCCTTGGTTGTAGTCCTAGCTCTCTTGCCCTACGAAATATCAAATTCCAGTCCCTCCGCTCTTTTAATGTAGAAGCTGCTAGGTCCTGTGTGATCCTAACTGTAGTTCCTCGATATTTGAATTGTTTCTTTTTGGCTGCTTGTAGAATTTTTTCTTTAATCTTATAATTCTGGAATTTGGCTACTATATTTCTTGGAGTTTTCAGTTTGGGATCTCTTTCAGGAGGAGTCCGGTGAATTCTATCAATAGCTATTTTATCTTCTGATTCCAGGACCTCAGGACAGTTTTCTTTGACAATCTCTTGGAGGATGTTGTCTAGACTGCTTTTCTCATCGTGGCTTTCTGGTAGACCAATAATTCTTAGGTTGTCTCTCCTGGATCTGTTCTCTAGGTCAGTTATTTTTCCAGTGAGATATTTTACATTTTCTTGCAATTTTTCGATCATCTTGTTTTTTTCGATTGACTCCTGCTGCATCATAGAGTTCTGAGTTTCAGTTTGGTTGTATCTAATTTTTAGTGAATTATGGTCTTCAATAAGTTTTTGAAGTTCCTTTTTTAGGGAGGTATTTTCTTTTTCCAAGTTGGTCATTGCCTCCCTGATTTGGTCTTTAAAATTTTTCTTAAGCTCCTCCAGGAATGCTATTTGGGCTTGAGACCAGATCATGTTTCCTTCTGTGGTCTCTGGTGTGGGCAGAGAGTCTATATTGTCCTGTGTGTTTTGTTGTTCTTGCCCTGCATAGTATGCTCGAATAGACTTTCTTGCCTTCCCCTTCTCCTTTTCAGCTTCCTTCCTTCCCATTGTGACTTCCTGTTTCTTAGTGTCTCAGGCTATGAGTTTGGGGCCTGATCCTTGACTTTGAATACCTCTGGGTGGCTAGTTTATGGCTAAGTCAGGGAAGTCAGTGAGGAATGTAGATGTGTAGGTGGGGATGAGTCTGACCACTTCAGCTTTCTGCCTCTATACCCCTGGGCTATAAGTAGGCTTTTGTTGGTGAGGTGAGGTGGGGCTAGTTGGGTCCCCTCCCTCTCTTCTCTTCAGATTCCTGGCTGTCTCAGTTACACCCTTTCTTGGAGATTCTCAAGCCTGAGGCTATTTCCATTAACTTGGGATTTCAGTCTGGGTGGGAGACTTATCTTTGGGTTTTCTGCTTCATGAAGGAGGGATGGGAGGATCTGAGCAGCTAGAATTTACTTTGCCATTCCAGCCCCTGTAACATACAGGCAGGCAGTTTCTAAATGTCCAGGCTGGGGGCTGAATGCAGCCTGAGAAGCCACTCTCTCCACTGGGGGCCCGACTCTCCTACCTGGCTCCAATGATCCGTTCCCTCTGCGAGATGACTGTGATTCGTCCTTGGTAAGTCTGCAGGCTGGGGCTTTTTCTCTCTCTGGTGTAGTCTGCTTGCCTGCTCTTAGGTCTGAGCTGTGCAGACCCCACCCGCTCTGCGCTCGACCTGTGCGGGCACTCTGGGCAACCTCCTGTGCTGGATTCTGCCACACTCTGTCTTCCACTGGGCTTCGTCACTCCGGGATCTGCTCAGATTTACCCTTTTGGACTTAGTGACAGAGGAGCTCAGCGAGGTTACTGCTTCCTTTCCGCCATCTTGGCTCCGCCCCCCCCAACCATTTTCTTCTTCAGTGAAATAACTCTTATCTCCAGAATTTCATCCATTGGATCATAGATCTGGAGCTAGAAGGGACATCAAAGGCCGATGACCACAATCTCCTTATTTTACATGTGACTTTTTTACATGACTGACTTCCCTCTCTGTTCTTCTCTCCCTTTCTCCACACCATCTGTTTCTCTGCCTCTCTTCCTCTCCATCTCTCTCTTTCTTTCTCCTCTTTTCTCACTCACTCCTTCCTTTGCAAGTCTGCACTCATTTAAGCAGGTTGGATCCTTCCTTGAGAGGGGCAACTACTACAGCTCCTTTCAGAATCCTAGGGGTAATCCTTTGTTTGCCTATATTCCTTCAGTTATGACTCCTGAACCCTAATGTATGAGCTCTCCATTAACAAATAACCAGCTGACTCAACCCTTAGACAAAGCAAAGAAAGAATAATAATTACATAACTTTCCATGTATAAATCTTGGGTGCACTCTTCACAAAATACACACAATATCCATAGGGAGACTGAGTACAAATTTAAATTCTCATAATGAGACACATGTAATGAATACATCTGGACAGGGCAATTTACAGCTCTGAAACTGTAGGCCATCCTTTTATTTTCTTGAGGTAAACTGTCCTCAGAAAAGTTTACTGAAGAATGTGTCATATGACTTGCATGGATGAAGCCATTGCTAAGTTGGGCTGCTCTCTGGCAGGATCTGGATGCTTCCTTGCATGATTAGACTATTCCTATGTTTCTGAGGTGAACCACTTCACTGGTGGACTAAGTCCATGCTCTGCTGAGTTCAGCCTCTTTACTGTACTTTTTCACAAAATGCAGAGACCCTTATCCTGAAATTTACAAAAGCTTCTCTAGTTCACCTCTTTTGGCTAGACTATGAGGTTTTCATCTTGCAAGCAGTAAGTGCCACATGACAGTGAAGAGTATAGTCTTTATTTTGCCAGCTGTCTCTTCCAGGACACAGGTAGCAAAGACATATAACTTCTACTTCAAGAGACTTTGAGGTCTTCCTTTAGACCAACTTTCTTAGTTCAATGATAGGTCCTCTCACTAAGAGGCCTCTCTTGCTGTGGTCAAGCAGTACATTTACTAAATTCTTACCTCTGCAAATGAAGACATAATGAGGCAAAGCATACTTGTCCAAACATCAAAGAATTCTGGAGTTCAGCATTCCCCAATAATTAACTCTAATGTTGTCTAAAGTTGGGAAACCAGACACTGAGTCAGTATTTGCTTTGGGTAAGTGCTTTGGTTCTTTATGTTGCTGTCTTAATGTTTGTTTTTTGGACATGCTAACATTTGTCTTTGTATTTGCCTCTACAAATCAGCACAATTTCCATAATTTGAAAGAGGCACAGATCTTCAGAAATCGGTAGTCCAATAATATTAATTTACTTAAACTAGGTCATATAGAAGATAAACTTGGGGGATAAGATTTGAATATAGAACTTCTAATTCCAGAGTCAGTACTCTTTTAAAAGTACTATCTTCCCTCCATTTTTCAATATTTGCTATTACTCCTGCTTGGCTTTCCTTATAGAATGAGAATGTTAAGTCACAGAATACTAAGTCTCCTTTATTTTTTTTTAACACTTTGAAATACATTTTTTGGTTCTGCGGGAGCGCCTGCTGAGCGGCCGCTGGTGTCTTGGACCCGGACGCCATGGATCTCGGGGCAGCGGGACCGAGCCCGGAGGAGCCCATGGCGCAGCTGCGGAGGCTCATCGAGGCGCTGCGCACCTTACTGCCGCGGGTGCGGGATGGCGAGGCCCGGGAGACCACGGAGGCGTTCGATGCGCACAGATTCTGGGACCAGCTCGGGCAGAGGGCCCTGGCCGTGTCTCAGGAAGCCACGAAGCTGAGCCTGGCCTTCGCAAGACCTCCCCTGCCTTCCCCAGAGGACTGCAAGAAACTCTGTGAAAGTATCCAGAATGCTGTGTTGGCAGAGGTTTCTGCATACTACTGGCTTCCTAAAGACCAAGGTATCACATTACGAAAAATGGTTCGAGATACCATTGTGTATCTAGTGGAGGGAATGGCCCAGCTTGCAGAGGTGATTGTCAGAGCTCGACCTCAATGCATATCACAGGAGTACCTCATATCAACTGGCAGTATCTGGGTAACCTGTGACCAGGTGTCTCACCTACAGAAAGATAACAAAGCTGCAGCCCTCTTAGTGCTGGCTTCATATCTGAGGGTAGTGAAGGATGCACTTGAGGAAATGGAGCAGGCACAGGGGGATGGTGGAGACCCTTACAGTGACATCTTGGAAGATGATGAATTGGGATCTCGGGGTAATAGGGACACATATTGGTCAGAAGAGGACCAGCAGCTCTTAGCCCCATGTATGGGACTAATGAAAGCCTCTAAAGCTTGTCTCAAGAAGGTCAGGTCATCAGTGGAAAGCCATGGAAAGACAGTTGTCTCAGATCAGGTTGCCCAGCTCGATGACACTGTAGACATTTCCAATGAGATCAGCCCTAGTGTAGATGAGTTGGCTCTAAGCATGTATCCACCTTTGAATCGGATGGCTGTGCGACTCAGTGCTGCAAAACTTGCATCTGTGTTGAAAAAGGTTCTTGAAATCACAAAGGCAAGTCATGTGTGTCCTCATGAAGAAGAGAACTGGGTCCAGTTTCTCTCAAGTGCCGTTGATCACAACATGAACAAAATCAAAAACCTTACCCAGGGTGAGCCTTGAACCTTCTTCCTCGTCCTCTCATGGCGCCACAACCAGGCTCTGACATCAGCTGTTATGGTGGAACCAACAAGCATCCTGGCTCAGGATTACTGTAGACTGCACTTAAAAAGGAAGGCTGTGTCCAAAGGCCAGCAAGTAACCAAACGTGACGCTGTTATGGGCAGAAACAAAAGATGCTTCTGTGACTTTTTATTTATGCTACTCAGATTCCTGGAGAGCTTTGTCCTGTATATTCCTTATTTACAATAAAATACCTTTTTTGTTTCCAGAATTAAAAAAAAAAAAGAAATACATTTTTTTTTTTTTTTTTTGCCGAATCTAGGGTATATGTCAGAAAATGTCCAGTTTTCCATCTCCTTCTCTTTCACGGGTTCTAATGAGGAATAATCACTTTCCACTCTTCTCCCCATTATTTCTCATTCAACACTAGTCTCTTTTTGTTTTTAAGAATCAGCTCCATCAGAGTCCTTTCTCTTACCATTTTCTTTACTTTTTAAATAATGCTTCCCAAAAGATAATATTTGGCTTATTGATTCTGAATTCCCCACCATTTTCCTTAGTGATCACTAAGTTTTATCTCTTCTTAGAATAAATTTTGAGAACAATACAAGAAAAAATATTATTTTATTAGAGAATCACACAGCCCCATTTGTTGACGTGACCTAGCTAGGTCTCTGTTGTAAAATTTAAGGAGAGCAGAGTTCAAGTGTTTGTTCTGCTACGAATTTAATTTTTTGACCTTGGGCAAGTCAGACCTGTGATTTTGAGGTGATTCGACTGTGAAATGAGGGTATTTGAACTAATTTTCTTTTCCTCTATCTCCAAATATTTATCATATTATGCTCCTTATTGGTAAATAAGTGACTTCTGAGGACTGTTAAAGATGAATAAGCAATGGGCTATATTTCAAAGAATTTGGGTTCAAATTCTCTCTCTGAAAGTTACTGAATATATGAACATGAACAAATCACTTTTCTTTGCTAATTCTCAATTTGATTATGTTTAACATGAAGTATTTGGAGTGAACAATCTTTGTGGTTCCTCTAGTTGAAAATCCTTTAAATTTATGAATAGCAGACCTCAAAAGTGGGAAATACATATTATCATTTGGTATATAAAATGAAGTGGTGACTTTTTACAAGGGTTTAAAGGGGAAAGAAGAAGAATGAGAGAGCATGTGTATGGGCACTTGTGTGTGCATGTATGTGTTTGTGTGTGTGTGTGTGTGTGTGTGAGAGAGAGAGAGAGAGAGAGAGAGAGAGAGAGGGAGAGAATCATAATAACTAATAACTCTGCTCTTATGTACTCTTTGGGGAATATAAACAGTTTAAATTATTAAACTGTCAAATTGCCTTGACAATACAGCTGAACAGCCCCTTTGTGGCTAGGAAACAGCCAATGTAGTGCAAGAATATAGAAAATATGTAATACAAGTTTTAAAATTCAAATACCTCCTGTGATAGCTGGGAGCTTTAACAGTAATTCCCAAGCAGGCAGATGGCCTGTCACCTTTGCTGCTAGGTATATTTAGTTATCAGAACAACATGTCCTTAGGGAGAAACAGAATGGAACAAACTAGGCTCCAAGTAATGGAAGAGAAGAATAGGAAGTTACTGGGGCAAGGTAGAAGGTGGAAAATGTTTATATGTCCACGGATATTTTTTTTTTCTGTATAACAATCTAAAGAAATGCCTAGAAGATAACAATGTGTACTTTCTACAAGATATTCACCCTTAGCATACAAATAAATAAGTTGTACTCTTAGGTTTCTTTTAGATAATACATGGTATAAGCAATGTCCTGATATTCTATGTTGAAAGGTCCCTTTTGGTTCTAAGATTTTATTTTATAAAAGTTCTCTCTTATATAAATAACTTTGTCAAATTTTTAAGAATATGAAACAATCATTCCCCCATCGATAAATGTTCACACATTATGAACAATTTTTAATGAAAAAATCAAAACTATATAGTCATATAAAAGCTCTAAATCAATATTAATTAGAGAAATGCAAATTAAAACACCTTTGAGATATCATGTTACATATATCAGATTGGCTAGATTGATAGAAGGGGAAAGTGACAAATTTTGGAAGGACGTGGAACAATTGGGACACATTCATTGGTGGTAGAACTGTGAACTGATTTAACCATTTCAAAGAACAAACTGGAATTATGCCCAAAGAGTTATAAAACTGTGTATACTCTTTGAACGTGAAAAACTACCAGGAGGTCCATTTAACAAGGTGATTATGGGAAAAGGAAAACTGTTTATATGTTTTAAAATATTTATAGCAGCTTTCCTTATGGTGACAAAGAACTGGAAATTAAGAGGATGTATGTCAATTGGGGAATGGCTAAACAAGTTGATATAGAATTGTGATGGAATACTACTGCAGTATAAGAGAAGATGAGCTTCTATATTTTAGGAGAAAAAACATGGGAAGACTTGGATGAAATAATGAAGAGTGAAATGAGCAAAACTAAGAGAACTTTGTACACGGAAACAGCAATATTGTTCTAAGAATGATTTTGAATGACTAAGTCATTTTTAATATTATAAATACTCAAATTAACTACAAAGAACACATTGAGGATGATGTTATCTAGATCCAAAGGAGAGATAAATAGAAATATGTATGATATGCTTTTACATATATACACTTATTTGAGACTGATGGTAGCTTTCTCTAGGGCAGGATGGGGAGAGAAGGAGAAAAAGCAAGATGTGCACAGCAGAGAAAAAAAAAAGCAAACTTAGAAGAAAGCATAAAAAGTGGGGTGGCTTTGAAAATTATGTGTAGTATTTATTACATAGCTGTTTTTTTTTAAATTAAACAGTGTGAAGTGGAAAGTCATGGTTTTATATTGACTCCTCTTTTTATGTTGTGCTGTGTACATGGGGATCTTTTTTTGGGTGGGAGGAAGAAGAGAGAGAGGAAGAGAAAGAGAGAGAGAGAGAGAGAGAGAGAGAGAGAGAGAGAGAGAGAGAGAGAAGCAGGGGAGAGGCTGCTTGAGTTCAAATCCAAGCTATACTTTTTGTTAGCTCTGGGGCTTTTGTCAAATAATTGAACCTCTCTGGACTTCAGTCTTTCTCTGTCTTGGAATGAGGTGTCTGGGCTAGGTAGTCCTAAGATTTTTGCAGTTCTCAATTCTATGATCCTCTGAACTTCATTTGACACCAAGGGATGACCCAAATAAAGACTTTCTTTATATATATATTTTTTATTTGGGGGGTATTTATTTATTTGTTTTGATTTTTGGAAGGGGAAAGCAGGGCAATTGGGGTTAAATGACTTGTCCAAGGTCACATGGCTACTAAGTTTTAAATGTCTGAGGCCGGATTTGAACTCTGGTCCTCCTGACTCCAGGGCCGGTGCTCTATTCACTGCACCACCTAGCCACCCGAAAACTTGTTTTTTAAAAGACATATGAAATTTTGTTGTTGTTGTTCAGTCATTTTCAGTTGTTGCTGACTCTCCTTTACCTCATTTGGGTTTTCTTGGCAAAGATAGTGGAGTGGTTTGCTATTTCTTTCTCTAGCTCATTTTACAGATGAAGTCCAAATAGGATTAAGTTATTTATCCAGGGTCACACAGTCAGTAAAGTATGTAAAGTCAGATTGGAACTCAGGAAGATAAGTATTCCTGACTCTACTAGGCCAGACCTCCATTAACTGTACAAAGAGGTTTGAGAGTTTTACCCATTTTTTAAAAAAAATATTGTATTCCTCTGCTCTGAGGCTATTTTCCACATTGATGGTGAATACTAGGCCATTCCTATAGCCTCTATTTTCCTCTTTTCTAGAAAGGTCTGATTTTTTTCCCCCATTTTTCCCCTACCCACCACCGCAGAATAGCAGTCCCATAGGATATCCCCTCATCCAATCTGCTCTCTCTCATATCTTCTCCCACAACCCCTTCAACTTTTCCATTAGGGCAAGGTGAATCTCTGTACCCCAATGCTACACATCTTATCTCCCAATTACATGCAAAATAGTATTAATAATAGTATTTATGTATATATTTGAAACATTTAATTTTAAAACTTTGAATTCCAGATCCATTCCCTTCCTCCCTTGTCACCCACACCTGCTGGGAAGATAAGCTATTCAGTATATGTTGTACATGTATAGCTATGCAAAACATTACCATAGTAGATATATTGTAAAAGACTGGCTATATTTCCCTCCCACCCATCTCACCCAACACCTGGTCCATTCCCTACTTTGATCCTGTCCCTCTTCAAAAGTGGGTGCCTCCAAACTCTGCTCCCCCCAGAATGCTCTCCCCTCCAATATCCACCCTCTTATCCCCCTCCCCCCACTCTCCTGCAGGGTGAGGTATCCCATTTAGTATATATGTAATTCTCTCCCTGAGCCAAATTCAATTACAGTATGGTTTTGCCTTTTTGCCTTCCTGTTCTTCCCCTCCCCTGCAACCACTTCCCCTTGCCTCTTCTACATGAGATAGTCCCCCCCCCCCATCTCGCCCCATCTCCTCTCGCCACATTCATCTCTCACTTCTTAACTTCACCCCTTAAGTATCATCCTTTCCCACCAAATTCGACCTGTGCCCACTATCCATGTATACCTGTAAACATATATACACACATCCACATATGTATTCATATACCCATATACCCTTCTTCAACTATTTTCATACTAAGAAAGGTTTCATCAGTTACAGTTATTGTTTTTCCATGTAGGAATGTAAATAGTTCAACTTTGATAAGTTCCTTTTGATTTCTTTTCCCTGTTTACCTTCTCAAGCATCACTTGCTTCTTGTGTCTGAATGTCAAATTTTCTATTCAACTCTGTTTTTTTCCTCAAGAATGCTTGAAAGTCCTCTATTCCACTGAATGACCATATTTTCCCCTGAAACAAGATACTCAATTTTGCTGGGTAGGTGATCATTGGATTTAATCCCAGATCCTTTGCCCTCTGGAATATAATATTCCATGCCCTTCTATCCCTCAGTGTAGGAGCATCCAGGTCCTATGCTATACTGATTGTGTTTCCACAATATTGAAATTGTTTCTTCCTGGATGCTTGTAGTATTTTCTCCTTGATCTGATAATTCTGTAACCTGGCTATAATATTCCTAGGAGTTTTCTTTTGGGGATCATTTTCAGAAGGTGAACTGTGAATTCTTTCAACCTCTATTTCAGCCTCTGTGTCTAAAACATCAGGGCAATTTTCTTTGAGAATTTCTTCAAGGGTGATTTCTAGGTTCTTTCTTTGATCATAGCTTTCAGGTAGTCCATTAAATTTTAAATTATCTCTCCTGGATCTATTTTCCAGGTCAGTTGTTTTTCCCATGAGATATTTCACATTGCCTTCTATTCTTTCAATTGCTTGGATCTGTTTAACAGCATCTTGATTTCTCATAAAATCCCTAGCTTCCATTTGCTCCAGTCTAATTCTGAAGGAATAAATCACCTCAGTGAGCTTTTTAGATTCTTTTTCCATCTGGCAAATTCAGCTTTTCAAGGCACTCTTCTCCTCATTGCCTTTTTGACTCTCTTTTGCCATTTGAGTTAGCTTATTAATTTATTTATTTGGGAGGGCAATTGGGATTAAGTAACTTCCCCAAGGTCACCCGGCTAGGTTTTTGTTTGAGTGTGCGTTAAGTGTCTGAGGCTGGATCTGAACTCAGGTCCTTCTGACTCCAGGGCCAACACTCTACTCACTGTGCCACCTAGCTGCCCCAAGTTAGTTTATTTTTTAAGGTGTTATTTTCCTCAATCAGGCTGTTGACTCTCATTTTATACTTTTCCTGCATCCTTCTCCTTTCTCTTCCCAATTTTTCCTCCACTTCTCTTATCTAGTTTTTAAAATCCTTCTTAAGGTCTTCTATGTCCTGTATCCTGCTCGTATTTTCATTTGTGGCTTTTGGTGTGTGAGTTCTGACCTCACAGTCCTCCTCCTGCTCCATGCTTTGATCCTCTTGGCCTCCAAAACAGGAGTCAAATGTTGAATTTTTCTGTTTATTTTGTTTCCTTTGCCTAGGCATGTTGCCACTTAATTACTTGACTTTTGTGCTTGTTGCCACAATAGGACTCTGACACCAGAAAGGGGAGCTTCTGTCCCAAATGTTGGGGTCTTCTCAACTTCCGGAGGTATTAGTTGGGTGCCCTCCCTAAAGCCTCCACTCACTCTGCCAAGCTGGACACACATCCCAAGACCTCTACCTCAGACCACAATCCAGATCCAAGAAGGCTAAAGCAAGAGCGATTACCCCCAAGACTGATTGCCGTATCCCCCTACATTCTGCAGGCCAGGAGCTGAAGCTGCAAGTGAAGCTTCAAAATGGCAGATTTGCTGCTGCTCCTCAGTGGCTTCTCACCCCCCAGGGGAAGAAGTTGGAGCACTCCCAAATACTGGTCCCCAAATCCATAGGGCACTAACCTCTCACTTTGTCGTAGCTAACTATATGTTGGTAATTCTGGAGCCATAGCTGTTGCTATATATATCCCTCCAGCTGACTGCTGGTCTGGTCTCCATGGGGCTAAACCTCTGACTCACGGGGTCCTGGCCTCAGCTCCCAGAGCACTGTGCTGGCTGCTCCCTGCCAGGCTGCTGGGCTGTCCTCCTAGGGAGGTTAGCTTCTATGTGTTGTTCTTTTGTTTCTGGAGCTCCAGAGGTTTTTCAGAGTCCCTTTTACATAATTCTGAAGTGTTGTGGGCTGGAGCACAGTGGAAGTGCTGTTTCTACTCTCCCATCTTGGCTCTGCCCCCTGAAAGGTCTGATCTAAAACCTATTAACAATCATCAGTGGATTTCTAGATTAAGGTCAGTATAAGAGCCCTCGGGTCTATGTCATTTATTTCCATTGAAAAATAAAAGTTTTTTTTTTCTGTTTTGAATTATTTGACATTGCCAAGAACTTTAGTAACAAGAATTGCATTTTATGGTCTTTAATTGATATGACAAAAATGACTGCTGGAACAGTTGCCAAGCTATATCTCAGTGAGTTTTGCTTCATGGAATGATATCATTGGGTTTGAAACATTGGTATTCCAAAAAGTCCTTGTTCTCTTTGTCATAAGCTGTTTCTACAGGGCCTGAGGGGAGGTGGTGGGCAAAGTTATTTTGTAGGAGTCTGACCATACTTATTCCACTTTGCATCTTTTTCTCTGCCTGGTTTCATCTCGCCTGAAAAAGGTGGCCCAGTGCTAGATGCCCCTTGCCTTTTTCTTCCTCTTTGTATATTGCATCTCCCTTTATACTATATACCAGGGACTGTCTTTTTTATTTATTAATTGTATCCCCAGGGCTTACTACAGTGCCTGGTAAATAGTATGTACTTAATAAATGTTTAGTGGACTGGTGGTGGTTTGATTTGTCTGGCCCAAGACAACTCCTGTTTCTCCCTCAGAGTGCCTCAGTATTTCATATATTCTGGTTTGCTTACCCATGGGTTTGCAATTAATTAGGACTCAACTGGGATAGCTTGCCCATTCTCCACAATATTTGTTCCCAAGATGATGGTCATGAGAGTTGGGCAGGAAGCAAAACAAGTAATCAAAATTTAGCCTAAAATTTGGAACATGGAAGCAGCTTAATATATGTCTGCTGACTGAATGACTTTATAATTCTGTCAATGATTCTATAAATTCTACATAGTTGATATCCTCACTTTCATGTGGAAAGTGGTTTCATATGATGAAGAATTTCATTCTATTTACTTAAATGAGGTAGATAGCTGGTAAAATGGAGCGAATACAGCATCTTGAATCAGAAAGACCTGAGTTCAATTTTGGATTCAGAAACTTACTGGTGCAACCCTGGGCAAGTAAGATAATCTGTTTCCCTCAGTTTCCTTACCTATAAAATGTGGATAATAATGAAAGGACAAAAGAATTTCACAGGATTGTTGTTAGGAACAAATGAGATAATATTTGTAAAAATAAGTATTTACCAGTGTCTGTCACATAGCAAATGCTTAATAAGTGCTTATCCCCTCTCACTTCCCTTAAATCTGAGGCCTCTGGTTGGAGTATTGTCCTTCAATCTCAAAGAGGACCAAACTGACATCACTATATTGGGGTCCACCTGTGGCTGATCAGACCAATATGAGACTTGGAAGGCTCTACCACAGATGAAGAACAAATAGTCTATATGGATATTTGGAATGGAGATTTCTATAAAATTGCATATTTCATGTTTCTTTTGAATTAGTGCAATTCTGCTTTGCTCATAGAGTACAGCACCTTCTTTGATGTAGGCATGTCATGCTGGGCAGGCTTGTGCCACTGTCTCCCATGTCTCATAACTGATTCCAAAGTTCTTCAGAGACCCTGAGAGTATCCTTGTTTCACTTGTTCTGACCTCCATGTGAGTACTTGCTTTGTGTGACTTCTTCATAAAATAGTCTTTCAAGCAAACACACATTTGAAATTTGAGTATCTTGGCCACCACATCAAAGTTTCACTCTTTGTAGTAGTATTTGAATGTTTGCCAGGTCTGCTCGAAAGAATACTTCAGTGTCCAGTACCTTATCTTGCCAAGTGATCTTCAGAATCTTCTTAAGAATATTCTAATGCAAGCAATTCATTTCCTGGCATGGCACTGGTATACTATCCATGTTTCATAGATATACAAAAGTTATGTCAGCACAATGACTCTGTAGACCTTAATTTTTGTAAATAGTGTAATATTTCTCTGACAAACTCTCCTTTAGAGCCTCTCAAATACCCAGCTATCTCTGACAATGCATGTATGTCAAACTCATCATCTATGTGAACATCCTTGGAAAGTATACTGCCAAATTAAGTGAACTTATCCACAGCACTCAACATTTCTGCATTTGCTATAAATGATGGTTCCATGTATGGGTGATATGTTCCTCACTGATTGAGAACTTCTGTTTTCTTGCCAAAATTAACACAAGTGGCAGAAAATTAGTCCATACTTTGTTGTGTCTCAGCCTCAGAGGCTGCACTGAGTGCCCAATCAGCTGTGAACAAAATGTCACCGCCAACTATTTATCTTTTTTAGTCTTAGCTAGTAGCCTTTTCAAGTTATATAATTTACTGTCCGTGCAGTAGCTGACCTTGATGGCATTTGTATCCTCAATGAATGTGTCTGACAACATAGTTGAAAACATCATATTATAAAGCATGGTAAAAAGAATTTAGTCCTACTTCATTCCACTGGTGACTGGGAAAGTATGAGAATATTATCCTTTATTCAGAACCCATGGAAGCATGCCATCATGAGAATATGTCCAATACTGATTGACTTTTCTGGGCAACCAAATTTTGCCATAATTTTCTATAAGCCCTTACAACTGATTGTATCAAAGACCTTTGTTGGATTGACAAATATTGTGTACAGACCTCTCTTCTGTTCCGAGAATTTCTCCTGGAGTTGTTAAGAACCAAACACTTTATCAACTGTTCCTCAGCCTTGTATTAAGTGACACTGGCTCTTGGGTAGATGACCATCTTCAGGCCTCATTACATGGTAGTGGAAGAAGAGAGAGAAAAGAGACAGGAAGAAAGAAAGACAAAATGAAGGAGAAAAAGTGATGGAGGGAAAGTGATAGGGAAAGAGAAATCAAATAAAAGAGAAAAAGGAAAAGGGATGCATAAAAGAGAGAAAATAGGATAAGAAAGGTGAAAGTACAAATGGAAAATTAGGTAGGAAAAGGGAAAAAAAGAGAAATGGAGAAAGAAGAAAGAATAGAAAGTAAAAAAAAATGAAGGTGGTACATGAAGGAAAGAGGAAGAAATAAAATAAGAGAAATGTGTGTTGGGGTGTCTAGGTGGCACAGTGAGTAGAGCGTCGGCCCTGGAGTCAGAAGGACCTGAGTTCGGATCCGGCCTCAGACACTTAATGCACACCCAAACGAAAAAACCTAGCCGTGTGACCTTGGGCAAGTTACTTAACCCCAATTGCCCTCCAAAAACCAAAAAAAAAAAAAAAAAAGAGAGAGAGAGAGAGAGAGAAATGTGTGTGTTTGTGTGTGTGTGTGTGTGTGTGTGTGTGTGTGTGTGTGTGAGAGAGAGAGAGAGAGAGAGAGAGAGAGAGAGAGAGAGAGAGAGATTTGCAAAGATATATAAACCTCATAAATAAATCTCTTCAAGGTAAAATAGAATCATTAGAATGTGATTCTCCTTTTTTCCCCCAGATCAAACTTCCTTGATTAAATTTTGACAAAAAATACAAGACAGGTAATTACATTCCCATCAAAAAATGATACTGCTCAACTTGGAAGCCCCAGATGGAAAACTAGCCAAGAGTAAGGAGGGCAATTCAATTATTTTAGTATATTGTAACATATTAAAAGGACTCTTAAGAAAGATAGGAGAAGAATTTACTTTAATACCCTAAATGCTCTTTATTTCATTGGTGTGGTTTTTACTTTGTCTAAGTTGTTTAGTTAATGGCCATCAAGAATCATTTGGTCAAAAATTTCATCAGCATGTGACTTGTTATCTAGTTATGAACCTCTCATGTGCAGCTGAGCTGATCTTCCGACAGCAAATATTACTGGATTTGTGTTTGAAGCCTTTTTGATTTTGCTAAGACCCCAAAGAGAACATATTATATAGGCTAGCTTTTCAGTCCTCAGTGTCATCACATTGTGTCATGAAGAGAAGATTTTAGGGGAGCTCAGAGAAGAACACAACAATTAAAATCAATAAAATAGTGGTGGGCTTCACAACACAGAGCTTGCTATACACTTAGACAGACAGGAGTTGAAATATGCCAATTAGCCCACAATGCACCCATTAGTGACATTTTCCTCAAATGTGACAACTCAAGTTTACTATCCCATACTTCCCCAGTTAAAAATAAAAATATGTAAATAAGGTAAATTTATAAAAAATAAATTAAAGAGTTGAACATTGTTTTAGTTAGCCCAGAATGAGTAAATTAAGGTAGACACCATCAAGCCCTTAGCTCTGTCCTACCTAGTTGAGTCAAATTAGTGGTCAAAAAGCATAGGACTTGATGTAATAAGACCTGGATCCTGGTCTTAATTCTTCATTTATTGGTTCCATAAAGTAGGGTAAACATTTTCTCACTCTGAACTTCGACTTTTCTATTCAAAAACAAAGATGATAATCCATGAACAACATACCTATGATCCTACCTTTAGGGTAGCTGACAGAAAAGCTTTTTATAAGCATTTAGGCTGTCATTATTTTTAGTAAAGCATCTTGGAAAACCAAGTTAATCCTTTCAAGCCTGTGAAACAATTGGAAACCTACCAATTGATAAATTTCCACTGAGCAAATGGCTTTTCTATCTCTTCCAAAGATAGTTGGTTTTTATTTTTTATTTTTTCAATTATTTTTTAGTTTGTTTTGTTTGTTTTGTTTTTGTGGGCAAATGTAGAGAGGCACTGTTTCACGGTGGCTGAAAAGCTGACATTGAATCAACATGACTTGGGTTCAAACTCCCTTCCAAACAAATTCCAAATATGTGACCCTGGGCAAGTCATTAAATTCTCAGCATCCTAGGCCATTTCTAATACTTAAAAATGCATGTAAAGTGATAACCTGAATTTGTATTGGGATTTCCTTGTCTAATAAGTATTTTTTTTTATTATTAGTTTTTTTTAGTTTCCAACATTCATTTCCACAAGATTTTGATTCCACAAGATTCCACAGATTTTCTCCCCATCTCTCCCATACCCCACCATAAGACAGCAAGAATATTGAATACTCTCTTTCCCCAGTCTGCTTTCTATTATATCCTCCCCTCCCCATTTCTCCCCTTACTTTCTTGTAGAGAAGGATGTATTTTTATACCTCGTTGCCTGTATAACTTATTTGCTGGTTGCATGTAAAAACAATTTTTAATATTTGTTCTTAAAAATTTGAGTTCCAGATTCTCTTCCTTCTTCCCTACTCACCCATCCCTACTGGGAAGATAAGCAATTCAATATATTATACATTTGTAGTTACGAAAAACATTTCCATAGTACTCATGTTGTGAAAGACTAACTATAGTTCCCTCTATCCTAACCTGACCCCCATTTATTCTATTTTCTCCTTTGACTGTCTTCATTTTCAAAAGGGTTTGCTTCTAACTGCCCTCTTCCCCAATCTGCTTTCCCTTCTATCATCCCCCCTCTTATCCCCTTGCCCCCTCCTTTCTTTAGGTGTAAGATACCCAGTTGTATGTTACTCCCTCCTTAAGCCAAATCCAATGAAAGTAGGGTGACTCATTCCCTTTCAACTTCCTACTGTTCCCCTCCATTGTATCAGCTTTCTCTTGCCTCTTTTGCATGAGATAATTAACGCTATTCTATCTCTCCCTTTCCCCTCACAATACATTCTTCTCTCACTTCTTAATTTTAATTTTTAGATACCCTTCATTATTCAACTCACACTGTGCCCTCTATGTTTACATGTACATACATACACATATATACATTCACCTATATACATATGCACATATGTATACAACACACATACAACACACGTACACATACACATATTCATACTCATACAGAAACACAAACACATATATAAACACATGCACATACACATACCTAAACCTATACCTATACTTAAACCTATACCTATACCTATATCTATACCTATACACATATATTCCCTTAAAATATCCTCATACTGTAAAAAGTCTCATGGGGGAGGGGGCAAAGCCAAGATCGAGTCGAAGCAGGAAATTCTGTGAGCTTCCACCACAACCACCTCCAATACCTGTAAAATATGACTCTAAATAAATTTTTGAGCTACAGAACCCACAAAGTGACAGAGAGAAACAAATTTCTCATTGAACCCAGCCTGGCAGGCCAACAGGATGGGTCTCTCACTGAGCTGGCAGCCGAGAGCAGTGCCCCATGAGCCACATGGTTCTGGTCCCTGGCCAACCCCAAGCAGTGGCACAAACTAGCCTGAGAAGACTTCAGGATAGTGAATCACCAGCAACTGTGGTGGTTTCCAGACTTCCCAACCCATAAAGGCCAAAGAGAAGGTAAAAGCTCAGTGGGGAAATCTTTTGGAACTGGATGACAGAGTAGTGCCATCTGGCCCCTACCCCTGGGATAAGAGGTGGCAGAGGTGCAGCAGCTGCAGCTGCTGCCATGTGACTGGCTCCGGAGCTCTTGGCCTGCAGATCATAGTGGGAGCAAGCTACCTTTCAGAGGTTAATTGTTCTTACTTTGACCTCCTTGGATCTCAGTCATTGTCTTGGAAGGTGGTCTGTGGTGAGAAATGCCAGTGTGCCAGAGTTTGTAGAGAGGGTGTCTTCCTCAGACCTCTGACAATATTTGTGAAAACCCCAGCAATTTGGTACAAAGGTCTTCACTCTAGAAGCAGAGTTATACCATGGTAAAGAGCTCAAAAGTCAATTAGTTGGCTGGAAAGATGCACAAGCAGAGGAAGTACAATCAGAGCATAGAATCCTTTTTAGGGACAAAAAGGATCAAAACAAGGAACCAGAAGAAGTCAACAAAGGCAAAACTCCTGCATCAAAAGCTTCCAAGAAAAATATGAATTGGTTACAGGGCATGGGGCGGGGGGGCGGGGGCTCAAGAAGGATTTTGAATATCAAATGAGAGAAGTGGAGGAAAAATTGGGAAGAGAACTCAGAATGATGCAAGAAAATAATGAAAAGCAAGTCAACAACCTGCTAAAGGAGACTGAAGAAATTAACACCTTTAAAAATAGACTAACTTAAATGGAAAAAGAGGCCCAAAAAGCCAATGAGGACAAGAATGCCTTAAAAAGACAAATTGTCCCAATGGAAAAGGAATTTCAAAAACTCACTGAAGAGAAAAATTCCTTCAAAATTGGATTAGAGGAAATGGAAGCTAATAACTCCATGAGAAGTCAAGATACTATAAAACAGATGCAAACAAATGGAAAAAAAAATAGAAGGTAATGTGAAATATCTAATTGGAAAAAATCACTGACCTGGAAAATAGATCCAGGAGAGATAATTTAAAAACCATTAATTAGACTACCTGAAAGCCACGATAAAAAAATGAGCCTAGAAATAATCTTTTAAGAAATTCTCAAGAAAAATTGCCCTGATATTACAGAAGCAGAGGACAAAATAGAAATTAAAAGAATTCAACAACAGCCTCTTGAAAAAAGATTCAAAAAAGAAAACTCCTTAGGAATATTATAGCCAAATTCCAGAGTTCTCAGGTCAAGGAGAAAACATTATAAGCAGCCAGGGAGAAACAATTTGACTGTTTTGGAAACACAATCAGTATAGCACAAGATCTAGCAGTTTCTACATTAAGGGATTGAAAGGCTTGGAATAGGATATTCTGGAGGTCAAAGGAGGTAGTATTAAAACGAAGAATCACCTACTTAGCAAAACTGAGTATAATGCTTCAGGGGAAAATATGGTCATTCAATGAAATAGAGGAGTTTCAAGTATTCTTGGTGAAAAAAACATACCTCAATAGAAAATCTGACATTCAAATACAAGAAGCAAGAGAAGCATGAGAAGCTTTAGGACTGTAACAGGAATATAATATAATTGCTAAAACTGGTCTGAAGAGAAAAAAGAGCTTTATCACTGCTTCCTCAGTAAAGATATACAATATTTACATAACTGGGAGCATTGAACTTGAGATCTTGATACCAACCATTGTTATGCATCCATATGGTAACTATCCTTGAAGAGAAATGATGTTGAGAGAACTGTAACATTGTTTGAATACATTCCTGAATGGCTGAAAAGTCAGACCTTTTACTAAGAGATCAGATTTGTTTAATGTCTGAATTAGAATCGAGGTTATGCTGACGAGAACCCCATTCAGATCTTAAGACTGACACAAGTTGTTAATGCTTTGGCAAGTTATTCAGTGTTTTTATCAGCTAGGTGATAACAATGGGTAAAGTACTGAGCTTGGAATCAGGAAGACCTAGTATCAACTCCAGTCTCAGACACTTACTACTTATGTAACCGTGGTCATGTCAATTAACCTCTGTTTTCCTCAGTTTTCTCAACTGTAAAATGGAGGAAATAACAGGGTTGTTGTGAGGATTAAATGAGATAATATTTGTAAAGCTTCTAGAACAGTGCCTGATGCATTGTAGACACTGAATAAATTTGGAATGATTCATTGGTACAGTGCAAACCTTGGAAACAGGAGGGTCTGAGTTTGAAACCTGCCTCAGGTTATAACTAGCTGTCTGACTCTTGAAAGTCAGAAAGGTTAAATATTTGTGTATAACAATGCTATAATAAAAGAAAACAATTCGAGCCAACCCACAAAGTTACATAGCAGAAAAAGGAGAAAATAAGAGTTGCTGATAAACTACAAGATGGTTTGTACAGGAGACCTGGATTTTCTCAAAAATAAAACATCAGAATAAGAAAAGGGACTTCTGTCAATATTATATCAACCTTCTATCAACACTTTACCAATTATGTCAGGTAAAGACAAAGTCAGAATTGTTTAAAGGTATAAAAACGGGTAATTTAATGGAGTTTAGTAGTCTCTCTTGCAGGCTATCTACTTGAATATATTCAGCTTTCATGCATGTATTCCAGCTACGGCATATCACCATCAATAAACTTCTCATAAACTTGAAAAAGAAAAAGGCTCATGAGTTACAAATATAAATTTTCCATGTAGAAATAGAAATAGAAATAGTTTAACTTTAATAAGTTCCTTAAGATTTCTCTTTCCTGTTTACCTTTTTATGCTTCTCTTGCTTCTTTTATTTGAAAGTCAAAATTTCTATTTAGCTCTGGTCTTTTCAACAAGAATGCTTGAAACTCCTCTATTTCATTGAATGTCCATATGTAATGGCAAGCAAATGAGCTCTTACCATCTTGTTTCAACTAATTAAGTATTTCGCACCCTGTTTGATCCCCTTGTTATTTGAAGGTGGGAGGAAATTGCTGATGCAACAGGAAGGGTAGGACAGGAGGAGCACAAACTGGGACTGAGCAGAGATCTGGGTAGAACACTTATGGTGGTCAGCACTCTGTTTTTTCTGTTCTGTCTGTGTTGATTTATGTTTGGGATACTTTGTATTTCTCAGACCTTGTTTACAAATCTGTGCTAACTTCTATGCTGATGATTTGTGTTGACTTCTTGGACCTTGTTTGTGGGTCTGTGTTTATTTCACAGGCAGATAGTGAATTGATGATGGTACTGGTGATGTGAATGAATGTTGTCTTGTCTCTGTTAAGTTTTTTCTTCCCAAAAACAGAAAGTTTGAAGGACTTGATGTGAACTGGACACTGTGACATTCAATATGGAACAGGAGCTGAACAAGATGCTAGATGAGGAACTGCTGTGAGCAAGCAGCATGGAAAATTTAGAGCTATCATGAGTGAGAGAGGGGCTTTCTTGCTTGAAGCAGCCTGTTTTGTTTGGAAGGCATGATTGAGAGAAGGCTTAGGAATGTTGGTGCTCACAGAATTGGTTGTGTACCAACTTCATGGTTACTATAATGAATTGGTAGAACTCTGCTTCCAGAGTGGTGAGTTCTGTGTCCCAAATTTCTGGGGTTTTGTGCAGCTGTTGTGAGAGCTTTTTCTAGGCAACTGCCTCAGAACTGTTAGCAGGATGCTCTCTCTACAGCCACCACAATCTCTGCCATACTAGTGATCTTCACCCCAGGACTGCCACCCAAGACTGTGACCTAGATCCAAGCAGCTAAAAGCAAGAAAAATTACCCTCTAAACCATTGCTTGGTTCTCCTATAATCTATAGGCCTGGAACTCAGGAGGCAGCCATGTGGCAGAAGTTGAAGCCACCACCACCACCTCTGCCACCCCAGGGGCAGTGGCCAGACCAAGCTCTTTTCTCACCCAGCTCAAACAGGGTTCCCCACTGACCTTTTCTTTTCTCTTTGGTGTTTATAGGTTTAGAAGTCTGGAAACTGCCACAACTGCCCATGAATCAGTCCCCTGAAGTCTTCTCAGGCCCAGTCTGTGGCACAGGTCTGGGCCAATGTGGTTTCTGAGGGACTGTGCTCTCCTCTCAGTTCAGTATGATGGACAATTCCTATTGGCTTTTCAGGCTGCCTTTAGTGGGAGATTTCTTCCTCTCTTTCAATTCAGCAGTTCTGTAGCACTAAAATTTTAGAATCATTTTTTACAAGTATTGCAGGTGGTTGGAAAGGGAGCTCAAGCAAGTTCCTGCTTTTACTCTGCCATCTTGACTCTGCCTGCTCTAGGAAGTCTTTATACCTACTAAACCATTATTTCGTTCCCTATCTCCTATCTTAATGTAGATGGTGTGTTAAAGTTTTATAACACTTGGTATTTTCTTATTGGAGAACATCATAAGATCACAGACTTCGGAGCTAGAAAATGTGAGAAAGAACATTCTCCGTCTCTCTCTCTCTCTCTCTCTCTCTCTCTCTCTCTCTCTCTCTCTCTCTCTCTCTCTCTCTCTCTCTTTCTGTCTTTGTCTCTGTCTCTTCCTAGGGGACAAAACTCCAGGGAGTTTAAGGTAATACTTGAAAGTGTCATGGAGAGTAAATGGTAAAGCCAGAACTTCAAACTGGGCCCCAAGACTAGATAAAGTAAATAAATGAGATATAATATTGATATTTAAGTAACTAAACTGTGCCCAATTCTGCATGGGTTGGTATATAGGCCTATATGTCATATGGGAAATAAGAAAGATGAGCCAGAGATTCAAAGCCAATTAGGTAATGCAAATCTACAATTTGACTCAGAAGGGGTATAGCTGATTCAAAGGAAACAACACATTAAAAGGTGATATTTGAGCAGAATATGGAGAAGATAAACAATGCAAATAAATCCAGTGATTAGAGACAAGGCACATGAGAGTCTATGCTATGAAGAGAAGGATCTTGTCATTAAGACTGTACTACAAGCCACCTGGACTGAAAATGGGAGCAGAGGATTTGGGAAATATATCACAGAAATGGCACATGGCATAAACACCTCAGCAATACCAACTATGCCTTTTTTTTCCTTTCTGGGCCAGTTTACTCACTTAACCTGTACTTATACTGGCAAGGTGGGAGATGGCTAAATGACACAAATAATTTTATATTTATTTTATTCTGAAATATACTTGGAATAGGGGGAGAAACAGGTAGAAATAGAGAAAGAAAGAGAGAGAGAGAGAGAGAGAGAGAGAGAGAGAGAGAGAGAGAGAGAGAATGTCAAAGACAAGAGAAACAAATACGGAGAAACAGAAAAAAAATTAATATGCACAGAAAAAGAAGAAAAAAATGCATATGAAACACATGAATCTCTTGTGAAAGGTTTTTTGGGCATTTTTAATACAAAAGTCTCAGAGCAAGAACTTAAAACTGAACCAAACTTTTGGGACAACTTATATAATGTATTTATGTTGTTTTTAAATCTGTCCTTCCTGTCTTTTCCTCCTCATGAAAACTTCCTTCTGTTCTCTTCTGAGCATTTTCTAAGATGCCTCAATAGTGTTTTCTAAAATTTTATTTTTCTTACCTTATTCAATACTATCACTAGGTCAACTTGCCTCCTAATAAGCAGGGAAAAACACAGTCCATGTAATAAATGAACATAGTCAAGCAAAACCAAATCAATAGGTTTATCGTGTATAAAAATGTGTGTCTCTTTCTTCAACTTACAGGAGATGGGTAGCATGCTTGATAAATAAAACTCTGGATCCATGACTGGTAATGGCATAAATATTTTCATCTTACTTTGATTTTTAATGAGGAAATTGTTCCAAAAGTTGTTCTTCTAGTTCTGTACATTTTTCTCTGCTTTAGTTTATAAAAGTCTTGCCATTTACATACCATAACCTACTTAGACATTTTCTAATTCATGAGCTCTCTGTTTACAGATGTTTGTTAAAATAATAAGAAATTCTATCAAACGTTTTTTGTTTTACGTTGATCTTTTTTCTTTTCCCTTGTATCTCTGTTATGTATATTAATATGTGAATAACTTAATAGTGGCATCACTGGGTCTCAGTATAGTGACTTTGGGGGTATAGTTCTAAACTGTTTTTTAGGATGACTATACCAATGTGCAGCTTCATAAATAGTACATCAATGTTTCAGTCTTTCTTCAACCCCTCTAGAAATTTTCATTTCTTCTGTTTGTAATCTTTGCCAGTCTGATAATAATGAAGCAAAATATCAGTCATTTTAATTTGCATTGTTGTTTGTCCTTTGTACTCAAAGAGGAACAAATGGCATCATGATGTTGGGATCAAGGTAGAGTGTGCTCAGCTAAAGTTGATCAGTCCAATACAATTTCAATAGGATCTATCACAGTTCTGGCAAAAGTAGTCCATTTGAACATGTGGGTTGGAGATACCTCTGTATTTACACAGCTCACATTTCCTTTATGCTAAAGCAATTCTGTTCTGCTTGTAGAGCATAGTACCTTCTTTGGTGCACATCATGCTGGATGGTCCTGTGCCAGCATTTACTGTCTCTCACAAATTATAATAAAGTTTTTCAGAGAGACCTTGAGAGTGTCCTTATGTCACTTCTTTTGACTTCCATGTAGGCACTTACTTTGTGTGTGTTCTCTGTAAAATAGTCTTTTAGGTAAATTACATTTGGCTTTCACGCTATGTGGTCTGTCCATCAAACTTGTACTCTCTGTTTTCCCTTTAGGTCAGCAATAAATTGTTCACCCATGGATTCTTCTTATGGTCATCTTGCCTTGGAACTTCCACTTTTGTTGAATGTGAATAATAAGCTTGGAGAGGATAAGTCTATGATTGGTTCAGCACTCTGTGCTACACATTTGTCTCTTTACACTTATATCCTACTTATCTCTTCTCTTTACAGTGATCTCTACTAAAAGCTAGAGCTTACTGTGAGGATGCATCCATGATATTTTATTATATTTAAATAAATGGAAGACAGTATGGGTGATGAGTACAAAGGTCATGAGATGCACAAATCTTCAGTAGTAAGTGACCATAACTGTTGCTGTTTCTGACTCCATTCCCCCCAAGGACTTCCTGCCACATCTGTGCCTGGTCTGGTGTTAAAATCACCCAGAAAGGGGAGGCAAAGTGGCACAGTGAATAGAGCACTGTCCCTGGAGTCAGGAGGACCTGAATTCAAATCCAGCCTCAGATGCTTAATATAGACTTGCCATGTGACCTTGGGCAAGTCACTTAACTATAATTGTCTTTCAAAAAGCAAAAAAAAAAAAAATCACCCAGAATTCAAGCTTGTTCTCTTTTAGCACATTGATTATGACAGTTTCCAAGTCTTCATAAAATTTATCTTTGATTTCATCATGGTTTGTTATGGTGGGAGTATACATGTTGATAATGCTAATGTGATACTTTACTACAAATCACAGTTGCATTGTCATGAGGCTATAATTCACTCCTTTGTGGAAGTATGAAAACTTGCTAACTAGACTAGATATGATCATGAATCCTATACCAGCTTCCCAGCAATGCCCATCATGGGTTCACTCCAGAAAAATATGTATCCAGCTCCAACTTTGGTAAGCTCATCTTCATTTGTTAGCCTTGTTTCACTCAGGGCTGCTATTTGAATGTGATACAACCGGAGTTCTTTTGCAGTCTTTCAGGCCTATTTGATTTCATTTTGTCCATGAGTACATGCATATTCCATATACCAATGATGAGTGGAATCTTTTTCACAATATATCTTTTTCACAGTGGAATCTTTTTCACAATGTATATACTTTTTAATGTTTTAACTGTGGAGAGAAATTTCTCCCTATTACAGTTAGCAGGCCAGGTTTGGGTGAATCAGACAGTTTTTAGGGCAACTTTTCTAGCTTCTTCCTTACTGCAGGAGGGGAGCCATGCAGTCCTTAAGAAGCTACTCAAACACCCAGGGGGCTTCTGAATCCCATTTATGTTTCAGTCCAGTGAGAAGATGATCCTGTCCCCAGGCCAGTCACATGCAGGTTTGTGAATACAGCTCTCAGTGTATCCGCACCTGCTGGTTTGTCACTCACCTGTCACTGCAGGACTTCAAGGTAGGTAAAGTGGTAAAAATAATAAAATAGTAAAAATACTGTGGATGATGCCTTTACTTTCATGTGAATTTGATTTAAGAGTGAGGTAGAGTTGTACAAAGTTGTCAGCCTCCCTCTCTCTTCTGGAGAGTCCAAAGTCCAGTGGCAAGACAAAAGTCGAAGCAACTGACAATGAATGGTCTGATCAAGCTCTAAACACTCCATAGAACCTTCTTTCACCACCTTCATGGTTCATTGGGGACAAATTACTTTTGATGGGCTATGAGCCCAAGCCAAGATCTTCATCCCTTACTCCAAAAAAATTTGGGTCCCATTTGTTTATGGGCCTTGGAAACCCTCCCTTGAACTTTGACCTGAATTTTCCTTGAATTTTCCCACTTGTTCAAGTGTCTGGCATTCTCCTGAAGCATTGACCTATGCCAGTAAACTGGCCTTTCTTTGTAGCCAATGCCCAATCTCCCAATTCTCTGTTACCCCTAGCCCTGTCCTTCATTGACTGTCACTTTCGGATCACCCCCAGCTACTTTCCATCCTTGACCCTATCTAGACCCCATTCTCCCTTTGCCACATGGTACAAGTCCCTAGCATTATCAGGACTTTGTTACCTACCAGTCACTCCCAGACTACTTGTCCACTCATACATTCTTCCCAAAGTCTTTCTGTATATAAGATCCATCTTGCTTCATTGAGGTGCTCAGCTTACTTGAGAATCTAGCCAATGCTTCAGTTCCTTACGAATATGGCCAATATGGCAGATTTTTAGAATCTTGCCCAGTGTTTATTGGTATTCAAATAAATCTTGTCTGCAGCTGAAAGAAGGCTTGGGTCAAATTCAATCAGGCAGGACCCACGTGTTGGTATTTCAGAGTCCCAGCACCCCTAAAACTCAACAGCTCTCATCCATGCATTCTGCTGGGGGAAGCTTTCATACATTTAGAAATCCCCCTAACTCACTAATGGGTTTGAGGTTTGTCATTACCTCTCAGTCTCATTTAGCAGTCTTGCAAACCATTTTACTAGGTTTGGCCAATGCACATGATACAGTGTCTTAGAGCCATAGGTAAAAGTTAGGTGACAGGTAGAGAGAAAAGGTGGATAAGGAGTCTTGGAAAGGACACAGCAAACCCCCATACCAGAATTGCTAGTTCTCCCTGGATACCCCATACACTTCAGCTCCTTCCATTAATGTATATTTGGAACACTTTCTTTTTCATGTAGCTATTGATAACTTAGATTTATTCTTTACATACCTTTTGAACATTTATTTAGGGAATGACTGTTCCCTTTCTTTATATGTGACTCAATTCTTTATAAAACATGAATATAAGACTTTTATGAGAGAAACTTAAAGCAAAGATTTTTCCCCTTCAATTGAATAGTATACTTCTACATATAATACAATTGATTTTGTTTAAGCAAAGAGTTTATTTTTTTTCCTAGTCAAGCTTGCACATTTTATTTTCTATGAGTCACTCTATGAACGCTTCTCATTTTGGTGTTTCTAAAAGATTTTATTATCCTATCTCCTCCATTTCTAAGGTGACTTTGATAGCTGTCCTGTTTCCATTTGGAGATTATTATAGAATATGGTGTAAGATCTTAGTCTAATTTCAAATTCTGTCATTTTTTTCTTTATTAGCAGTTTTGTTGAACAGTAAGTTCTTACCATAATAATTAGTATTTGTGTTTATAGAAGTACATGCCACTATGTTCATTTGATTCAGTATGTTGTTACTGTTGTTTGTCCTTTGTTCTCTAAAAGAACATGATTTCAGGAAGATCACTTGTAAGTGAATTGGATTTAAGTATGGGAGGGCAGTGCAAGGTCACTAGCCTCACTTTCTCCTCAGGAGTCATTTAGGTTCAGTGACAAGACAAAAATGAGGATGACTGGATGTGCTAGGATGCAATGGGAGACCTTGGACTTTTCAAACTAAGGTCTTTCCAAGTTCTCACTTTGACTGAGTCAACACCCATTTGTGATTAAGTCTAATTAAGAAATAAGTCAAGGAGTGGCCCATTTTACCTAATTAAAAAATCACTTTGGGAGGGGAAGACACCTGGGGTTTCTGGCCAAAACAGAAACAATTACTATTTATATTAACTACGGGCCCAAACAATGACCACTAAGTGGTGTTCGGCAGGGACATATTGTTGACCAATCAATGAGACCCAAAGTGAATTGTTTAAGGCACCATTTTAAGAAAGAAATCTAACCAGTAAACCCCAAGATGTGTTGCCTGGTTTCAGCCATTAAAATTTCCGTTATTTTGGACAGAGCACCTACAGGTAAGGGCATTGTACCCCAAGTAGACAGATGGAGAGGAATGAGGGAAGGGAAGTGAAGGGAAAGAAAGTGAAGGGAAGGGAAGCAGGAAAGAAAGGGAAAGAGGAAAGGAAGGGAAAGAGGAAGAGAAGGAAGGAGGGAGAAAGGAAGGAAGGAAGGAAGGAAGGAAAGAAGGAAGGAAGGAAAAAAAGAAGGAAGGAAGGAGGGAGGAAAGAAGGAAGGAAGGAAGGAAGGAAGGAAGGAAGGAAGGAAGGAAGGAAGGAAGGAAGGAAGGAAGGAAGGAAGGAATGGATAGTGTTGCTCATCTAGAACTGCCAAGGTGGTTCCCTAGTGGGGCAGCTTGGACTACTCATTGATTATTGTTTGTTCTTCATTTTCAAAGAGGACCATGATATCAGGAAGATGACGCCATGACTTGCAAGCTAATTGTATTTCAGTAAGTACAAAATCACTGGCCTCACTTTCTCCTCCTGAGCCATCTGGTTCTAGTGGAAAGACATAGATCAGGATGACTGGAGATGGTCCCACCTACATGTTGTAGACTATATCATCTTCATTTAATTGAAATTTTCAATTGATCATTTTAAAAAATATTTTAGCCTGTATTCAATAGTTTTGGCAAATATGACTTTCTACTATATTTGAGATTTGGCATTGCTAGGTCCCCTTCCTTCTCACTCTTCTTTGTTATTTCCTTTGAAGAACCATGCCCTTTTGTTCTTCCAAATAAATTTGTTATTATTTTTGTTATTCTCTAAAACGATCCTGTGAATGTTTGATTGGTATAGAACCGAATGTATAACATAGTTTAGACAAAAGTGTCATTTTTCTTATATTGTCATGACCCACCCATGAAAAATTAATATCATTGTACTTATTTTAGTATATTTCTATAAAATCTTTTGTATGTGTATTTATTTATTTCTATATATTTTTTGGTAAATGATTTAAATTTATACAGGTTTTGCCATGATGGAAAGATCTTAAGTACTATCCTGGCAATAAATGAGGTTTATATCCCTAGAGGTAGGCTAGTTAAATGCAAAGAAAATCATTTCCAGTAGGCTGGCCACTTGGTGATGGATTCTTTAGCTGTGGCAACCCATGAAACAAAGGAAAATGCATTTTTTTTCCTTTGTCCTGTGAAGTCTCCACACATTCCTTCAGTGATAGTGGTAGAATAACAGAAAGGGAGTTAGGGGAACTAAGCATCACATAAATTTCAGACAATCTATATCCTGTAACCTGGTTCTTGTTATTTTTAATTCTGAGATCCTTAGCCAATTATCAATAAATTGATGTGTTGTTGGAGGGACTTAATTTTATCAATCTTTACTTTCTTAACAGTAAACAAACTATGAAGAAAGAAAGAAGTTGCAATTACTTGGAAAAATGACTTCAAATCCTCCTTGGAGACAAAATAAAGGAGAGATGATTTTATCATTCTCCCAAAGACAACAAGAACAACAAAACTATTCCATAGGGCAATTTATTCATCTTGTATTGTAGTGCTCATGATTAGTATACAAAGAGCACTATGGAAATAATTACAGCTTTTAAACCAATATATTTTGCAGAATATGAAGGAGAAGAGATATTCTATAAAGTCCTAGAATAGACATTGACAATTAAATCACCATACACTTTGATACCTGGTGACTTTAATGCAAATATAGATTGAAAAACATAGATAAGGAAATAAGAACTAAGAGAGACCAAAGATTCATAGACTAGACAGGGTCCTGGCATTTATATATCAGGAATATTTTCTTTTAGGAGGAAATCAAAAGAATGCCCTGAACTTCATGAGTCCTAAATAGTAGCACAGAAATGATAATATATGTGTACATAAATTTTAATTGACAACTTTTGTTTTGATATCAGCTACAATTTAAAACACCACAATATATCTTTCATCTTCCCAGAAAGCCATCCCTCATGACAGAACAAAAAACACCAAGTCAACAAAATCTAGTTCAGCAAAACTAGTCAACCCATCAGCTAACTGGCATTATATGCAGTGTTTAATTCCCATAGTACCCTCTATTTATGTAGAAAGCTGAGAAGTGCTTTCTTTTACCTCTTTTTCAGAATTCATTATTCATTAGAATTTCAGAAAATTCAATTTGAATACTGTGTTGCCATTGTTATTTATATTAGTATTGTGTGAATTGGAAATCAGCTATATTTTAACACAGAACATAGTAGGACAGCTAAATGGCTGATGGGGATCTACAACTCTGTGACCCTAGGCAAGTCACTTAACCCTGTTTTCCTCAGTTTCCTCACCTGCTTGAGTGAGAGAAATGAAAACTTCTCAGACTATATCCTAATATCTAGTAAGGTTTCTTGTGGGAACAAGCTTGAGTCTCCTTTATTGGAAATCACATGATTTACAAGGACTCAGAACTCAGAGTGGTAGGGAGTCATCCACCTCCTTCACTGCCACCTCAACATTAAATTTGCCAAATAAGGGCACGAACTGAATAATGTTTCCTGTTCTTACCTTGAGACATCTTTGACTATTATGAAATGTGGATAAGGGGATTTTCGGGGTCCCCATACCCCACACAAGCTGAAGAAGGAAATGAAAAATCACTCTAGTAACTTTGCCAAGAAAAGTCCAAATGTTGTCAGGAAGAGTCAGACACAATTGAAATGACTAAACAACAATAACAGATACAATATTAGTAGGGAGATAATAAGAGAGTACCTAGTTGACCTTGACAAATTCAAATTACTAGTTATATTAGAACTACTAGAATTAAAATAGTGCAGTTTAGTATATTTGGGAATTTTGGAACTACTTGAGTGCCCTGACCCAAAAATTAGTGATGAATGGTTTGAATCCAAGTTGGAAAGAGGTTTCTTTTGGAAGACAGTAGGGATCTCTGTTTGGGCTGTGCTGTTTCACATTATTTTTTTATTAATGATTCTTATAATAAATTAGAAATAATGTTTATCAAATTTGAAGATGATACAAATCTGGGAGGGATAGCTGACACTCTGGATGACAGTCAGGATTCAAAATAATCTTGACAGGCTAGAACATAGGATTGAATTTAATATGATGATATTTAATAATGATACATGTCAAACCTCCCCAATGGCTTTGAGGAAAAAAATACGAAATATACTAGGGGCAGAAGGAATAAGCATTTATTGAGGGTATACTATGTGTCAAACACTGTGTGAAGTATTTTACAAATTGCTTTGCACTTAATCCTTACAACAACTCCAAGAGGTAAGTGCTATTATTATTTTAATTTTACAATTGGTGAAATTTAGGCATACAGAGGTTGTGACATGTCCTCAGTCAACTAGGTAGTAAGTTTATGAAATAGGATTTGAAATCAGGTCTTCTTGACTCCACTCCCAGTGCTCTATCTCCTGTGCCACTTCATTTCCAAGAACAAGGGAATAAGGCATTCCTAGTCAGAAGTTCATCTGTTTTTTTTATTTTTATTTTATTTTATTTTTTTGCTTTTTGGAGGGCAATTGGGGTTACGTGACTTGCCCAAGGTCACAAAGCTAGGTGTGTGTGTGTGTGTGTGTGTGTGTGTGTGTGTGTGTGTGTGTGTGTGTCTGTGTCTGTGTCTGTGTCTGTGTCTGTGTCTGTGTGTGTATGTGTCAAGTGTCTAAGACAGCATTTAAACTCAGGTCCTCCTGACTCCAGGGTCAGTGCTCTATTCACTGAGCCACCTAGGTGCCCCTCAGAAGTTCGTTTGAATAAGACCAGAGGGCATTAGTAAAAAGTATAGTAGGGCAACTCAGAAAGAAAATTCTTTCTAACCTGTACTTAGAGAGGCCTAGATCTAGACCTAGTGAGGTGAACTTTACCTTTTTTAGAATACATCTGCAATGATATTTGCACATCTGCACAATATATTTTAGAAAAGGCATTGATGAGCTAGAGAATTTCTAGAAGAAGAAAGCCAGGAGGAAAAGAAACTTGAGTTTCTGTCATATTATTTCTTTCCTTCATCTGTTAATTCAACAAGCGTTTACTAATAGTTTGCTACATGCAAAGCATTGTGCTATTCTCTAGGGATAAAAAAAACAAAACAAAACAAAACAAAATAAAAAGGAACTTGCATCTGAACTACAATAGCTAATATTCTACTGGGGAGAAAGAAAATACCCAATAATAAGTAAATTGATAATATATGCATAATAAAGACAAAGCATTGCAGAAGAGGAGAGGTACTAACAACTGGGAAGAAGGGAATTAGGAAAAGCCTTGTTTGTATTGTGGCAGATGAGGTGACACTTTTATTATTAGCCTTGTAGCCTCTAAAAAGTTGAGATAAAAAGGTAGTACATTTCAGGAATGAGGGACAATCTGTGCAAAGGCATAAAGATAGGAGATGCAAAGTCATGTTCAGAGAACCAAATACAAATATCCCAATTTGAATTAAATATCCTGTGTGTGAATATGAAATCATCCTGGAAAGATAACAAGAAGACCATATGTAAGGATTTTAGGTTATTTTTTCCAAGTTATTTATTTATTTTTAGTTTTCAACATTCATTTCCATAAGATTTTGAGTTATAAATTTTCTCCCCGTCTTTCACCTACCCCCACCCCCAAATAGCAAGCATACTGAATAACCCTTCCCCCAATCTGCTGTCTCTTATGTCCTCCTCATCCCCCTCCTAACTTTCTAGTAGGGAATGATGGATTTCTATTCCCCCGTACCTACATATGTTATTTCCCAGTTGCATGTAAAAAAACAATTTTTAAAACATTTTTTTGGAAAATTTGAGTTCCAGAGTCTTTCCCTTCTTCCCTCCTCACCTGCTCCCATTGGGAATACAAACAATTTAACATAGGTTGTACACATGTAGTTACAGAAAACATTTCCATAGGAGTTATATTGTGAAAAACTAAATATATTTCCCTCCCTCCTATCCTGCCCCCCACTTATTCTATTTTCTCCTTTGACCCTGTTCCTTTTCAAAAGAGTTTGTTTCTAACTGCCCTCTCTCCCAATCTGTCCTCCCTTCTATCATCCCCACTCTTATCCCCTTTCCCTCTGCTTTCCTATAGGGTAAGATACCCAATAGTATGTGTATGTTATCCCTCCTTAAGCCAAATTCAAAGAGACTAAGGTTGACTCATTCCCTATTTCATTCCAGCTCTTCCCCTCCATGTAACTTTATTCTATTGCCTCTTTTATATGAGATAATTTACCCTAATCTCTCTGTCTCTTTCTCCTCCCAATATATTCCTCTCACCTCTAAATTTTATTTTATAGATATCACCCTTTCATATTCAAATCATCCTATGCCCTCTGTCTATGTATATATGTACACAAATATGCACACAATCACATATATTTATACACATATACCCTCCTATACATGCATATATATGTACGTATGTATACATATGTGTATATATGCATATATATTCCCTTCAACTATTCTAATATTGAGAAAAGTCTTTTGAGTTACAAATATTATTGTCTCATGTAGGAATGTAAATACTTCAACTTTAATAAGTTCCTTATGATTTATTTTTTTCTGTTTACCTTCATATTCTTCTCTTTCTTCTTGTGTTTGAAAGTCAAATTTTCTGTTCAGCTCTGATTTTTCATCAAGAATCCTTGAAAGTCCTCTATTTCATTGAATGACCATATTTTTAACTGAAGCATTATACTCAGTTTTGCTGGGTAGGTGATTCTTGTTTTAAACTTACCTCCTTTTACTTCCAGAATATCATATTCCAAGCCCTTCAATCTCTAAATGTAGAAGCTGCTAGGTCTTGTGTTGTCCTGATTGTATTTCCATAATATTCAAATTGTTTCTTCCTCATGACTTGCAGTATTTTCTCCTTGACTTGGGAACTTTGGAATATGGCTATAATATTCCTATGAATGTTCTTTTGGGGATCTTTTTCAAGAGGCCATTGGTCAATTCTTTCGATTTCTATTTTGCCCTTGGTTCTAGAATATCAGGGCAATTTTCCTTGACAATTTCTTGAAATATGATGCCTGGGTTCTTTTTTTGATCATGACTTTCAGGTAGTCCAATACGTTTTAAATTATCTATCCTGGATCTATTTTTCAGGTCAGTGGTTTTTCCAGTGAGATAATTCACATTGCCTTCTATCTTTTAATTTGTTTGGATCTGTTTAATAATATCTTGATTTCTCATAAAGTCATTAGCTTCCAATTGCTCCAGTCTAATTTTGAAGGATTTATTCTTCAGTGAATTTTTGAAATTCTTTTTCCATCTGGGAAATTCTGCTTTTTAAGGCTTTCTTCCCCTCACTGGCCTTTTGGGCCTCTTTTGCCATTTGAGTTAATCTATTTTTAAGGTGTTATTTTCTTCAGTGTATTTTTGGATCTCCTTTAGCAGGCTGTTGGCTTGCTTTTTATGATTTTCTTGTATCATTCTCATTTCTCTTCCCAATTTTCCTCCACTTACTTGATTTTCATAATCCTTCTTGAGCTCCTCAATGGCCTGTGACCAGTTCATATTTTTCTTGGAAGATCTTGATGCAGGAGTTCTGACTTCATTGTCTTCCTCCTGTTCCATGCTTTTGTCCTTTTTGTCCCCAAAAAAGGAATCTTTGGTTGCATTGCATTTCCTATGCTTGCTCATGTTGCCAGCCAATTACTTGACTTTTGTGCTCTTTGCCATGGTCAAACTCTGCTTTAAGAATGGAGAGAGCTGCGTCCCGATTTGCTGGAGTTTTTGCAGCTGCCAGAGCTACAAGAAGGGTACCCTCTCTAGAGCCCCCACAAGCTTTGGCACACTGGCCACACACTCAGGATGACCACCGAAGACTGTGATCCAGATCCAAGCAGGTCAAAGCAACAGTGATTACCCTCTGAATGGTCACTTTGTCCCCATATGATATGCAGGCCAGGAGCTCCTGAGGCAGCCATGCAGAACAGCCACAGTGACTTTGCTGCTTCTTGCCCTGGGGGCAGGGCCTAAAACATGCTCTTCCTTCCAACAGTGTTCCCCACTGACATGTTACTTTGTCTTTGGTGTGTATGGGTTGAAAAGTCTGGAAACCACAACAGGTTCTGGTGATTCACTCTGCTGATGTCTACTCTGGCTACCGCTGGTTGGGGCTGCCCTGTGGCTGGAATTACGTTCGACTCCCAACTTGTTGTGATAGACATTTCCTGCTGGCCTGCTGGGCTGCCCTTCAGCAGGAGATTTCATTCTCTCTGTCACTTTTTGGGCTCTGTAGTTTTAAAATTTGTTTAGAATAATTTTTTACAGGTGTTGGAAGTGGTTGGAGCTGGAGCCCATACCAAGGTTGTACTTCTCCTGTTCCACATTGGCTCAACCCCCCATATGTAAGGATTTTAAATGTCAGATTGAGGAAATGTATATTTTTGCCTACAGCCAATAGGAAGGCACTGAGTTTTCATGAGTATGCGAGTGCCATGGAAATATTTGTGTTTTGGGAAACAATAGTTTGACATCTGTGTAAATGGAATGAAGAGAGAATTGAAACAGGGAGATCCATCAGGAAACTATTTCAAGGGTCTATATGAATGTAGTCCAGGGCATGAATTGGGGTGGTATCTGAATGAGTAAAAAGGGAGGTATGAATGAAAGCAAGGTTTTAGAAGGAAAACCAACAAGTTTTGATAACTGATTAGACATGAGAGGCAATGACAGAAAGAATACTTGAGGATTACACTAAGGTTAAAAACCTGATTGATTAGAACGTCTGCAGTAATATTAATAGAACTGCATTTATTTTATACACAATTTACATTTATTCATAATATCATAGCCTTATATGAAGAAGCTCCCTTCAAAGGCATCTAGTCTAATTCCTCCTTTTCCAGTAGAAGAGGAAACTGAGCTTCAGTGAGGTGAAGTAACTTTCTCAGAGTCACCCAGGTAGAAAATGGGATGGCCAAATTTGAACCCAGATCACGTGTCTCCAAAGATAGTACCCTTTCCACTCTACCAAAGGGTTATCTTTTATCTATGCTCATGATATATTCTTTCAGAAGACGATAAGTCTCTTGAAGACAGTTTTTTTTTGTAGGGTTAGGGGGAAACTTTTTATCACTAGTACTTGACATAGCACCATGTATATAATATATGCTGAGAAATAATTGGTTACATGAATTGTGTTAAAATTAAGAAAACAGTGGATTTTTTGGGAAAAAGTTAAGAAGCTCTGATTTGGACAGTTGGATTTTGAGATTTTGAATTGTGCATGTGTGTGTGTGTGTGTGTGTGTGTGTGTGTGTGTATCCACACACACATACACACAGATTCTTTTGGAAATGGACAATAGGCAATTGGTGAGATGGGACTGTGAAAATTAATGTTGAGTCTAGATTTAGGAGTCATCTAGATGGATATGATAATCTAAGCCATAGGAGTTGATGAGCTCACTATGAGAGAGGGCAAGGAAAGGGAAAAGGAAGTCCCTGACAGAACCTTGAGGTGCAACTATGATTAGATGGTGGGTCATGGTCATTAATTCTGAAAAGGAAGCTGAAAAAGAACAGTAAGACAAATAGGAGAATGAAAAGAGAATTTAATCTCAAAAATCAAGAAGACCAGAGCATCTAGGACAAGGAAGTTGTCAAAGGTAACAAATGCTTCAGAGGGGAGAAGAAAGATAAGGCCTCAAAGGTATTAGATTTGTCCATTAAGAAATAATTTGTAATGCCAGTGGGGAGAGAGGAAGAGGGTAAAGGAAGGAAAGAGGAAGAGGGTAAAGGAAGGAAACAGAAAGAGAAACAGAGAGACAGAGATAGTGAAGTAGAGATAGAGCGAGATAGAGAAAGATAGAAACAGAGACAAAGACAGCAGGTGAGGTGAAAGAAAGCCACATGTAGAGATATAGAAATAGAAAGACAGAGAAAGATATTTAAAAGGAAATAAGAGACAGAGACAAAGAGAGTTAAAGAGAGAGACAGAGACTAAAGAAGAGAGAATGTAAACAGACAGAAAATAGAAAAAACAGAAAGACAAAGACAGTGAAAGACAGAGAGGAAGAAAAGACAGAGACAGAGAAGGGGAAAGACACAAAGATAGAAAAGAGATAGACTTGGAGATAGAAACAGAGAGTGGTTTCAGTTGAATGATGACATCAGAAGAGAGATCAGAGTTTGTAGAGGAGAGTTAAAGGGAATGAAGTGGAGGCAATTGACCTTATAGGTATATTTGGGACATTATATAATGAAAAACATTACTCAATTATAGCTCTGAGTGGGTATATTTTATTTAAAAGGAGCAAAAGAGATAAATGGCTGGGGATGGGGGTATAGTATTGTATATTACAAAGATAATCCAAGAGCCAGGATATGTAAAGCATAATGGAGCATATCTGAGTGAGGGTAAGTCAAAAGAGAGAGAAATAGAAGTGATTTTGTCATTGAAATATATAGCATACTATCTAGACAGAAAGTGTAAATAGATAAGGAGTTTTTGAAAATACATAGTAAGTCTTCCACAAAGTATAATAGTAACAAGGGAATTCAATTATAAAGAGATCTGATGGAGGTTTCCTTGGCCAGAAGATAAGCAGCTAAGTCCTTCTTGATTTGCCTTAGTAATAATTTAATCCTTCAAAAGGTAAGCGAACAAACAAGAGTTAAATTCTATCCTTTATCAAGCTCTAAGAAGGAAAAACAGTTTTTGAGGATTTAAATGATGGGAACTTTAGGGGAAATCAAAATATCTATATAGAAATTGTTATTGATAAGTATAGGAAATCTGAATACAGTCTGAAATCTATGCTACATTACAGGAAAGCAGATTTTAAAGAAATCAGAGAAAAGATAGGTAGGAAACCATGGAGTAAAATGCTTCAGGGGAAATCAAACCATGAGAGATGTGAGATGATCAAGAAAATATGTTTTAAAACATAAAGGAAAAAGAATTTCAATAAAGAGTAAAAATGGAATTTTCTTAAGAGACTACTGTGAATGCATGGGAGGATCACCAGCCTGCTTAAATTGATATGTGTATACGCACATACACATATGTGTGCATGTGTGTGTTGGTTGGTTGTCGTCCTTTCTTCCTGAAGAGAACAAAAAATGTCATCACTATGCAGTTTGCCTGACTGTAGCCAATCAGAGCAATATCAGTTTGGAATGCTCTACCACAGGTGGGGCACAAATTGTACACGTGAACAGTTGGTGTGGATACTCCAAATATGTGCATCCTGTTTTTCCTTTGAGCTATTTCAATTCTGCTTTGCTCATACAGCACAGCACCTTCTTTGATGTGGGCATGCCATGCTGGGCAGTCCTGTGCCAATGTCTCCCATGTCATACAATCAATATCAAAGTTCATTGGAGAGACTTGGAGAGTGCCTTTGTATTGCTTCTTCTGACCACCAGGTGAACACTTGCCTTGTATGAGTTCTCCATAAAACAGTCTTTTTGGCAAGCATATGTTTTGCATTTGAACAGTTTCTTGGCCAGTCCATTGGAGTTGAGCATACATATATACATATGAAAAATCTATATATACCTATATCTACATTCAAGTTTATATATTAAATCTAGACAAACAGGTACATTTTATATGTGTGTGTATGTATGTAATTTATGCATGTATACACACACTATAAAAGTGAATACGGGTAACAGAACATTAATATTTATGTTTCTATCTATCTATCTATAGATATAGATACATAAATACACACACATATATACACATAATGCACACACATCTATTTTATACAATATGCATATATGTGTAATAAATATATACATCACTTGTGTACATGTGCATTGTTATTAAGCCATATCAGACTCTCAAATTACCCCCTTTGGGTTTTCTTAGAAGAGATACTGGGGTGTTTTCTCATTTACTTCTCCAGCTCATTTTGCAGATGAGGAATTAAGGCAAACAGGGTTACTGACTTGCCCAAGGTCACATAGCTAATAAGTGTCTGAGGCCAGATTTGAACTCATGAGGGTAAGTCTTCCTGACTCCAGGTCTATTACTCTATCAATTGGATCACATAGCTGCCTCTTTATGTGTTATCTCTCGTATTATATGTATATGTGTATACCTCTACATCTATATCCCTGGAAAAGAGAAAGTCTTTTACACAAGAGATGATAGAGAATACATAAGACTTACAGAAAATTGACACCCAAGATAAGTAAGGAAGATGAATTTAAGACCCCTGGCTAAAGATGATCTAAATATGAAATTACTAGCAGATGTGATTATGGAGCCAGCATCAGTGACCTTTGAAAAATCTAGAGGATCAGGTAAAATGATGACAGAAATACTATGGAGGGAAAAAAAGATTAAGAATTACTATAGTAAAAATGAAAATAAAAAGTTGAATGGACACAGACATATCAGTACCAGATCTCCAACTGTACTACATAGCAGTTATTTAAAAAAATGATTTGCTATAGCTTAACACAAATATAGAAGTAAATGAACATAGTAGCGCATCATTTGGTAAAGACAAAGACCCTGGTTACCAGAGCTGACCACCTGACAAAAAATACTAGGAAAAATAGAAAAAAATTTGACAGAAATTAGCTATAGACATAAATATCACTCCTTATACTAAAATAGACTAAAATGATTTAGATGTGAAAGGAAAAATCATAAACTAATTAGAAGATCAAGAAATTACTTTTTAGATTTATGGATTTGAGAAGAGTACATGTCATAAGAGGACCAAAAAAAGATAAAATCAACAATGTTGATTATATGAAATTGAAAGATTTTTTTTAGTACAAACCTAAGAAATTTAAAATTAAAATGAAACAGTTAATGGAGAAAAATCTTTGCAACAATTTTCTTTGATAAATGGCTCATACTCAAGATTTTAATGAAATGATTCAAATTTGTAACAGTAAGACCTTTTCTCATTAGATTAATCACCAAATGACATGAAAATACAGTTTTCAAAAGGATAAATCCAAGTTATCAACAACAATATGAACAAATGTTCCAATTAAAGCAATGCTAAGGTTCCACCTCACACTCTTCAGACTGGAAAAGTGGACAAAAGATGCAAGGGCTATAAGAAAACAGGCGTATTTAATTTGCCATTTATGGAACTATGAATTGATGAAACCTTCATATAAAATAATTTAGAACTTTGCCCAAAAGCTTACTAAACCATGCATATACCCTTTGGCCTAGTCTCAATATGTGTGTGCTTGTGTACATATGCAATAGGCCTATACCTCTAACGAAATGAAAGAAAGAGGAAAAGGACCACAATATTTAGGGCAGCTCTTTTCATAGTATCCTCAAACTGGAAGCTAGGGGAGTGTCCTTTTATTGGAAAATGGCTAGAAAATTATGATATGCGAATGAAATGGAATGTTATTGTGCCATAAGAAATGATTAAATGAACAGCTTTATAGGAAACTGGGAAGACTTCTTTGAATTGAAGCAGAGCAAATTGAGAAGAATGAGAAGAACAATTTATATAATGACAACACTGTAAAACAAACAAAAATAGCTGCCAGATTCTTCAAATCTACTCAATAGAAAATAAACTGAGATAAATATTTTTGGACATTGATGTGGTGGTAATTTTATCGTTGTTGTTGGGCTACACATGGGGGTGTGAGTAGAGGGAGATGTTAAGTGACTGTTTTCAAATATTTTAAGGCCACCTTTTTGAGGACGGTCTAGAATTTTTCTGCTTGACTCCAGACACAGGAGCAATGGGCCAAAGTTGCAAATAGGCAAATATGGACTCAGTTTCAGGAAAACTTCCTAACGTTTAGACCTGTTCAAAAATGGCAGAGATTTCTTAGGTGTGATGTATTCTTCCTTCTTTTAAGTTTTCAGTTAGAGGCCGAGTATCTATTCATCAACTCTGATATAATGGAGAGTCCTTTTTACTTATAGGTTGGCCTAGATGACCATTGAAGCACCTTTAAAGTTTGAAATTCTGTGATTCGGTTGTCTTTTAGAGTTTTTTCAGAGTTTGGTTATGCAAAGGCTGAGATATATAAGCTATCACCCGAGAGGATGGTAGGGTCAAATAAAAGGTTGCTTTTTCTTTTCATTTTTTTTGACAAGGGAGATAAGGCATGTTTTCATGCAGCATAAAAGGAATGAGTAGAAAAGGGGCACTGAAGATTAGGCCAAGGAATGCAGAGAGAGCTTGGGATGAAAAGTAAAAGTAAGAAGGAAAAAAAAAAGATTGACCTTTATAGAAAAAAGTGTCATCCATCTCTATCAGAGACTGGAGCATAGGAAGAGAAAGTGAATGATTGCAAAAAAAATTGAAATACACAAGAGAGAGTATTTATTATTAAAATAGGGAGTATTTGCTATAAAATGGGGAGCTCAGAATAAGTGGACATTCTTTTCTCAATGGTGTATGAGCCAAAATCCTATGCAAAGAAGGAGGTTCAGTACAAGAGCTTTGAGAAAAGAGGGTTTTGAATAGTTATTTTGAAGAGTGCAATGGAGGGTCAAATGAGGAAGAATAAAGGGATTGCTGTGCATCAGTGAGTGTCCAGCTGAAATTAAATTACCTAAATTTGTAGTGGGCCCCATTGGTACAATTGTGTGACTCACATCAGCGTTGCTCAGCAGCAAATGGATCAGGGTGGGAAAGCCAGATGGGGGAGGGCATAGCTGATAGATGACAGATTTGTGGTATAAAGATTCTTTGAAAGAATGGGTGATGTTTAGCCCAGAGAAGAAAACTCTAAGGTGGCATCATGCTTGTCTTTGATGCTTGTATTGGAAAGGTGATTACATGTTTTGCTGTACCTGGCCAGAGAGGACAGAGTGAGAATCACAAAAAAGCAAATTTAGACATTATTTCAGGAAAACAAGCAGCAACAGCAGCACACAACAGTCTTCCTACAAATTAGAATTATTCAAAAGTGGCTTTCTCAAGTAGTAATTTCTTCCCTACCCTCATTATAAGCCTTCAGCAAATCCACTGCTGCATATTTTGTAGAGGGGATGCTTGTTTGGGCATTGCTTGATTAGATAGCCCCTGAGGTCTCTTCTATCTCTGGGATTCAGTGCTTCTATAATTTGTGTGATAGGCAATATAAAAAAAAGTAGAAAAAGTTAGAATCAGATGAACAGAGAACAGAGAAGAATAGAATAGAAGAGACTAGATTATTCTAGCTTGAAGGAGCATGGGGATATCTATACCTATGTAATATTTATGTTTTACATTCCATACTTGTTCTTAAAACATCTTTAATTTATGTGAGACCATAGGATATTAGAGCTGAAATGGGCCATAGAGACCATGATGTGAAGCTCTCTTATTTTACATAGGAAGATATTGAGGTGCAGAGAGGTTAAGTGATTTGTCTATGGTCAAAGGGTTTGACGATCAATATAATATATTTGACAATCAAAAACATATATTAAGCACTTAAAATGTACTAGCCACTGTCCTAGGTTCTAGGTATATGAATTTTTAAAGTTCTTTCCCTCAAGGAGCTTCCAGTCTTTCCAGGAAGACAACATGCACCTTGTTTCTTTATCAGTGGCAGATCAAAGACTAGATCAGAGGATTAGTGTGGTAGAGTGGAAAGTACAGTATACAAGGATTCAAGAGAAACCTAGATTCCTATATTGTATCTGAAATACATGTAGGTTGTATGACACAAGGCAAATCTCTTTATCTCTTTGGACTTTGGTTTCCTTATTTGCAATATGGGAATAACAATTCTTAAAATCTCTTCCTTGTGGGGCCAATTATGAAGATGGCAATTTGCAAAACTTAAAGTACAATTTAAATGTGTGGTTATGAATAGATGCCTTGTCCCTTGACACTTACATCTCTATTTTTTCTACCACATTACCTAGCAACTACAAAAAAGTCTTCTGCCCTCAAAGAGCTTACAGTCTTGGTGGGAAGAAACACTGTAATATCGGTAACTGGGCATCATATAGGGAATGGCCTAATGATTTCATTAATATAGGGAGATTCCTTTGCCAGGGAAGGTCACCAACTTCCTGCAACCTATAGCCTTAGAGAATTGCCTAGAATACTGAAAGATGGTGATTGACCATGGTCACACTGCCAGTATATGTTAGTAATGGGGTTTGAAACAAACTCACTCTTTTTGAAATCTTTTAACTCTTTAGATAATATAGTTCTCTACTATTCTATATGCATATATAAAATATTTTAAAAGTACAATAAAACTCCACATAAACATCATACCATTATTCTAATTGTTCTCTTTTATCCTCATTTCACAAAGTGAAGTAAACTGAGAACATTTGGAAATGATACATGGAGAAGGGAAAGAAAGGGAGATGAAGGGTGTTTTCCTGGCCAGGTAGTGGAAGCAGCTAATAGACATACTCTCTCACATGTTTAGGCTTTTCTGGGGCCCTGTCATGCCAAATGCCAGCTATTCACTCAGCTCGTTGCAAACCCCCCACCAGCTGTTATGACAGATTTTGAGGGCTGACTGTACAGCAGCCTGCTGAACAGCTGCAGCTCTGAAGGCTGCCTATCACTCCGGAAGACACAAAGGAATCCTCCCTTATTACCTGACTGGACAAGTCGCCTGCTCCTTTTCCCTTACTGTCTTTGATGGAATGGCAGAACTACCCCTCCTCCTCACCCTCCAAGCAAATACATGGTGCCCACTCTAAGCACCCCGCTTTCTACTCTCTGACAGTCTTGATAGCCCAGTCTGTTTGTTTCTTCTTTATTACATATATACCAGATAGGTAAGTTTGACGCAGTTTAGAGTCTGCGCTCCACCTTTTCCAAACTATGCAAAATCAGATCAGTCACTTGTACCTGTCTGAGTTGTTTCAGTTTTCTTATCTGTCATTTGGGGAAAATCATACACGCACAATTTATTTCACAGAATTCTTGTGAGGAAAGTGATTTGTAAAGGGAGGCAGTTGAAGTATTAACTTCATTTAAACTGCATTTAAAATCAGAGAACCTGGGGGTCTGAATTAGTAATTTGGTACATCATTTTTTGTGACCTTGGGCAGATCACTTAACCTGTCTGGATCTCCATTGTCTCATTAATTTTTAAATTATCTTTTATTGATATTTTCCTGCTTCTTAAATCACTATAGTATCCATATATTCCTCCCCCTCACAGAGAACCATTCTATATGAAAAATAGTATTTTTTGGAAAGGAAAAATAGGTGGGAAATCAGCATAACTGATCAATACACTGAAAAAATGAAACATGTCCAGTAGGTAACATCTGTGGAACTCCGACCCCCACAAAGGGGAAAGTGAAGGGTGTCTTCTCAATTTCCTCACTTATAAAGGAACAGTTATAATAACACCTTCAACACCTATCTCAGAGAATGTCTGAGATGAAAGTGCTTTCTAAATGTTAACTTGCCATATGAAGTTGAGTTATTAAGATGTAGACCACTATACATGCACAGATACGTATGGAGGTACATAAATAAATAACTATCATCACAAGGGCAAGTTCAAATTTTGGAAAATGCTCCTCATGGCCACCTCCTAGTGAATGTGCCAAGATTAATAGATTTTATATTACTTTGGAATTCATCTGTCTAAAGGGAGGATGCTGAATGTGATGACCTTGAAGTTCCTTTTATAGTTCTTATCCAATGACCTTATAAAACAGTTACTGTCCTAGTAATTAAGAACTGAGTCTAAAATACATAACAATATTATTTAGCCTGTTTTAAATTTATAAATGAAATATCTAAGTTTTCCCTTTACTCTAGCTAAAACTCCCATGTCTTTCAATCTATTTTTGTCATAGTTTTTCTTCCTTCAATTTTCAATCCTGACTGAAAATATACTGTGATGTGTGTGTGTGTGTGTGTGTGTGAATAGATTTACTGACAATTTTCTCTCATTTTGTATTACTGTTCTCTACTTTTGTAATAATGCAATGTTTTTCAAAGAACCTCAGAGCTACTGAGAGAGCTCTGTCTGTGCCTTGCTGGGTCTTTGGAGTATTGTGCAGTCAGGAGGCAGGCAGCAGGGAAAAAATAAGAAAAGAAAATAAAAGTTTGTATTTTTCAATAGTAATCGCTTCCGGACTTGTCCTTTTTTGTGGTTGCCAGACTCTGTCTCAATCAGATCTGTGGCTCCCCTGTGTCATTGCTTCCACTCTTTGCTTCTCCTATAGGCGAGCACAGAGGAAGTTGGCCCCAGAGAAGAACGTGTTTCCATTGAAGTAAGGCTTTACACTTTCAACAAATCTCCTTTCCTTCTATCCCTTGGCTTTGTGGAGAGAAAAGGAACTCAAATAGTAACTACTATGCCTGACAATTTGGTGAATAGGCTACAGGGTGTAATGTAAAGAACATTGGACTGAGAGTCCAGAGAACGAAGTTCCAGGTTTCACTCTGACTTGGACTAGCTGGCAAAATATTTTTTCTTCTATTTTTCCCCCTACTCTTCCTGTAGAACTCAGTTTCCTGCTCTGAGAATTGAGGAGGTTGATTTAAATAATCTCTGAGATCCATTTTGGGACTAATTTTCTAGGTGGCAAATTGCTTTCTAAACCTGATATTTTTTCTTTCATATTTTAATATCCATTTCTCCATCTTAGATATTAAATGTTTCTATTTTAAAAATAAGGTCATGCAACTGTGTAGATTACATATATGTGATGCTCAGATGTAGGCCATCTAAAAATCTATCCCAGATTCAAGGTATCATCCAATCAAAAACATAGAGCCCATCGATGTATTTATTGTTATTACCTAGCTAGAGGACACATTAACTTGAACAAAAAGTACTTCATCTAACATTATAGAGAATAAAGTAATAAGAACTACTCCATCTTCCCCCCTCTCCACAAACACATGTGATAAATTTTTTGATAGGTTATCATTCCACCAATAGGACAGGACAGATAAAGAAGACACATCAACATGTGATGTACTTTCCATGCCTGGAAAGCACGCACAGATTGGACATATATAGATACACACACACACATATATATGTATACATTTGCATTTATGCATATATTTACACACATATACACATGCATGTATGTATGGGCATATATGTGTATACGTATAAACAGAACACACACATGTATACATACACATACGCACATATATCTAGGGGACATGCACAGAGAGATACACAGAAGGAATTTGTTGGCTAGAGACCATGAAGGGTACTTATCTATCAGAAATCCATAAGACCAGGGCCTACTTGCAGCTAGGGCAACTCACCCCTACAACTTCATCCCTGCACAGCTCTAATGATGTCTTGATATCATCCTGCTCTCTGCTGAGCTTCATTTCTCTGTTCTTCTCTGTTGTTTCTACTTCAGTATACCACAAAGGATCATAGATTTAGAACTAAAGGTGACTTGAGAAACTATTTAGTCCAAGCTCCTTATTTTGCAAATGAGAAAACCAAGACAACAAAAGCCTAGATTATTTCCTCAGATTTATACAGCTAAAATCTGAGGTAGGATTTAAACTCAAGTTTTCCTGACTCCAGACCCAGCACTCCAAACACTCTTTTGACCTACCTAACTATACATATTTGTATTAAATATTGCAGATTCCATTGCCATCCTGATCTCTGCTATCTCTTAGGTTTTAGTTCTAGGATGGAAGTCTCTCTGCTCCTATCTCCTATGTTGCAATGACTAAAAAGCCTCTCCCCTGAACAGGCTGACAACTCTTTTAATCCACAGCTAGGGCTACAAGCCACCTAGCCTACCTAAGGCAGTCAAAAAGAGTCAGCCCCCAACCACATGTTATTCATTTTATTGCCTATACTTGCAGCTGATTGGGTAGTGGAAGAGAATAAACTGTTTTTTATCTATCTATCTATCTATCTATCTATCTATCTATCTATCTATCTATCTACCTATCTATCTATCTATCTATCTATCTATCTATCTATCCATCTGTCTGTCCATCTTTCTGTCTGTCTGTCTGTCTATCTACTTATCTATTAAAAATGAGCTAGATTAGTAGAGAGGAGGAAGAAGTCAGAGACACAGGCAAAAACTTCACAAATGGATGCAAAATGTGGAAGAAAATGGATCCTTCCATATTGGGGTGGGCTGAACACTGCCAAGGCATTTGCATTCTATTGGATCCTAAATATGGCATTTGCAAGGTAAACACAGCCTATTTCTGAGTTGTAGGAATGTGTGGTTATCTCAGTACTAAGACTTAGAAGCCCATTCAAAGAGAAATGTGCCAACCTGGATTCTAGGGTCATTTCCTAACCCAGGGAAAAGGGAGTAGCTCATTTATTTATATCCAGAGATCTTCATGCAAATCTCTGAATACATTTCAAAGAAGGCCTATCATCTGTCACTAAAGGATTCTTGCTACAGATGGCCTCCAAGGTGCTATTTTGGGGAGGCAACCAGCAGAGAAGGCCTGCTGCTGCTCTTGTGGTAAGGAAACTCCAACCACCTCTGAAAAATGCAAAACCTGCCTTCTTATCATGCATGCCCTACTCACTTCTCTACACTTATTAGCACTGCAAGCTGTTCTCACCCCTTTCAATGATCTTTTTTCCTTTCCTTTCTTTACCTTTTTATTTTCTATTTCCCCTGCTTCTCTTCCTTTTTTTCCTTTTTTATCTCCCTTTCTTTTCCCTCACCTCTCTCATCCCTCCAATTGTGTCTTAGTTACTCTTTCTCACTATTTTCTCTCCTGCTCTCTCCTTGTTCCCTGTTTTCCTCCCTCTTCTCTTTCTTTCCTTTCACTTGTCTTATTCTCTTATTCATTCGCTTCCCTTTCTCTCTCTTCTCTTCCACTTTTTTCCTATTTCCAACTTCCTTCTCTCCTCTCCTTCCTATATATAGCACAGAGGGAGAATCTGAACACAATGTATAATATTTATTGTATAGGCTTTCTTGAAATGGAAATTTTGTTGCTGTATATTTTGAATCTTCTCTTAAATTCTGCTGTGCCTTTTTTGTGCTTTTTGTATTTAATATATTTCTTTTCTTTTTTTTTATTGTGTATCTAAGTCTTATTATTTAAGTTTAAAATGAATTGATGAAAAATGGGGGAAAAATAGAGACACTTTTACAAAGTAATATATTTCCTTCCAAATGTATAATCACAAATATACAGATTTACTCCCCTAACCCCCAACCCAACAAGTGTGAGGCATAATCTCCATCCTACCTTGAACAAACTCAATCCCTAGGAAGGTGAAGGAGATTAGGTTCATGGTTTAACTCATTTCCCACAGAGTTCAGGAACAGCTCCAAATCCAAAACACCTGGTTCCCAAGTCCCAGGAAACCTGGCTTCTGAGGGCTTCCATGCCAGCCTGGCATGTGGTACTACCCCACCTATGATACTGACTTCGCAGACACCATGGTTCAAACTCCCAGTCCTGCAAGGACACTTGAAATTGAGGAGGAAAACTACACAGAATAGAAAAAAAAACACCATGAAACCCATTTCTAACAACTGGGATAATAGAAAGAGAACAGTGGAAGGAATTTGCCCTCTCCTTAACTGGCATCCAAACTGGGCCCAGCAGATAGGATTCACTGAAAAGAGAGTAGCCAAAAAGATAATAGATCTCACCCCATTTAAAGATGCAGGCAGTCAGTGAAGGAGGTGAGGTGATAGGGGACTCAGTGGGGTCAGTGTTAGTCAAGCTAGGCATCCTTAAAATGCCAGCCCGGGTTAGATACATCTCTCCCCTCTTTCCCACTCCACACACTATCGCCCATCTTCTCCAATCCTCCATCCTTCTTACTCATGCCTTTGCAGGACTTTTCCCAGAATCAAGTGTGCAGCTGTGGCCCTGAACCCTTTGAAACCTTGCTGTACAGCCTGACTTCCAGGAAAATCAGCTGCCTTGCTACTTGGAGGTTATTCAGCCCACCTTAATTCCCACCCCATCCCTCACATGCCCCCTCTTTCTTCACTCATGGATGCCCTGTCACTCTCTGTACCTGCAGTTCACCTTTCACTATTTTGTGTGGCTCTATTCAGCTTGCAGAGGCATGCCTTATGCCAAAGTCATTAAACATTTATGAATTCTGCATGCAAAATAAAGAGAGGATAAATATGGTAAAATAAATGGGGCATGTCCTGATGAGGGATTACCAAAAAGATGGTTTTAGAACACAATGAGCTGCAGTGCATCTGTTCAAACACTATCATTCCCATTTCTCTCTCTCTAAATTTCCACTTTCCTTTCTGATTGGTTTAATGCTTTCAGTCTTTTTTTTTTCTTTTTCTGACCCTCAAGGCACAGTTCCGTAGCTTCCTCCTCCAGGAAGCTGACTTTGGAGATGCTAAAAAAGTCAGTTTCTCCTCTGACCTCTCCCTGACCTTGTACATTAAATTCCCTTAACTGCAGTCTATTTTGTATTGTGAAAAGAGCACCTAAACTGGAAACCACAGGCCCTGGATTCTGCTCTCTGTTCTATGACTTTGTATGGAGGATCCTGGGCCCTTCATTTCTGTTCTCTGAATCTCAATTTTACCTTCTGTGAGATAATAATGACGGTGATAATAATGATGATGTACCACTAATAATAGCCCCATCTTTCTCATAGCAGCATTGTGATGATCAAATAAAATAAACTCAAAATATTATAAAAATGTGAACCACTGATCTCATAGAGGTGTTATGGGGAAATATCTGTGTACCTTAACTTAGTTGCAGGAATTAGGCCTGTGATTTCATTAATATACGGAAAAACTAGATGAGGAAACTACCAGTGGAAGTTGCTCACATTTCTACAACTTCTAATGTTAGCAAGTTGCCAAGAGTCCTGCCAGTTTAAATGACTCACCGAGGGTCATCCAGTTGGTCCATGTCAGAGGCAGCATTTTAACTTAGCTTTGCCTTTCAGGCTGGTACTTGATCCCTTATGCAAAAAAAAATAAATGCTTCTTACTTTAAAAATCTATGCAAATGTGTTATTTTTATACTTGATGTCATTTTCTTCTACTCTACTGCTAATTCACTGAGGTCAGGGGGTATGTATTCAATTTGTTTCCCAACTTTGTCCATCTGATTCCTGACCCCAAGCTGAGGATAGAGTAGATACTCAATTGAACAACAAATGGTTATTAAATGCCTGCTACATACCAGTCACTATTTTGGTGTTGAGAATAGAAATTTAAAAAAAATGAAAACATCCTTGCTCTACCAGAGTTTACATTCTAACAGAGGAGACAGTAGGTATAGTTATAATGTGTAGGAAATATTTGTAGGAAATATATAATGTTATATATTATATATATTATATATAATATTTGATATAATATATATAAAATATATAACATAATAAAAATACAATGTATAGGAAAGCACTAGCAGCTGGGGGGAATACGGAAGGCCCCACTGAGAGGGTGGTATTTGAATCAAGTTTTGAAGAAATCTAGAGATTTAAAAGGGAGTATTTCCAGATGGAGTAAGAAGCCGAGTATGAAAGGGCAGATAGACTGGGGGATAGAATTTCATATGGGAGAACTGGCCAGAAGTCCAGTTTGGTTGGACTATAGAATATGTAAAGGAGTATAATGTATACTTAGGCTTTAAAGTTAGTTTAGAGTTGGGTTCTGAAGGGGCTTTAATGTCAAAGATTTGATCCTAGAAGTAACAGGCAGCCACTGAAGTTTAATGAGCAGGGGGGTGGATGGGGTCAGACCTGAATTTGAGAAATATCACTTGGATAGCTATTCAGAGGATGAATTAGAGAATGGAAAGGCTTGAGACAGGGAGGTCAACTGGGAAGCTGTTGTAATCATTCTACAGGGAAATGTTGAAAAAAAAAAAACTGAACCAGGGAGGCAGATCTTTGAGTGTGGAGAAGAGGATGAGAGTGAGAGTTGTAGTGGAGGTAGAATTAGCTCAACTTGCCAGTTGATTGGATACAGAACGTGAGGGAGAGCAATGAGGTTACAGGCCTTGGTGAGTGAAAGGATGGTGATGAATTCAACTAAAGATATAATGGCAGATTTGGGATGGTGGGAATAGATGATGAATTCTGTTTGGGATGTGTTGAATTTCAGATATTAAGACAAAATGTCTGAGAGTTAGTTGTTGAGTTTGGACAATAACTCAGGGGAGAGCTGGGAGCTTGATATGTAGTCCTGGGAGGCATTTGCATATGAGAGGACAATCAGACCCATGGGCTCAATCACTATTAAATGGATGTTGTAGGATGAAACCTTCCTGTCTTCCCTGATTAGTGTAGAAGCATCATAATGCCCTGGAAAGAACCCTAGATGTGGAATCAAGATGAAATGAGTTCAAATCTCAGTTCTGTTACTTACCAGTGTGACCTTGAGCAATTCACTCCTCCTCTTTATGGGACCTGGAATATCACTTGTAAAATTAGGTGAGAAAAGATGATCTCTAAGGTATAATATAGATGATATGTATCCCTGGCTCCCTCTCAACTTAGACAGAAGTACTTGAATTGGGACCTACTAAGGATATGAGACAGGCAATAGAGAAACGGGTAGAGTAATTGAAGAATCCTGGATATCCCAAGCTTGGTTGCCATGTCGTTGGTAAAACTGAACCTGGGGAAATATTGAAGTTGGTTCTTCACCTTGCTCTCTTTTTTGAAATTTTAGCATTTTAAAACTCTAGAGGGCAAAATAAAGTTTATGAGATAGTGGCCAGGGACATTAATCAGCAAGCATTTAAGTCATGCTTTATACAAGTCACTGTACGAGGAATACAAAGGTAAATCAGGAATTCTTACCTTTAAGGAGATTCATAATCATAATTATTGAAAAGGAAAGCATGGTTTCTATGTATTGTGCCCTATTTATCATAGGTAGATAGATATAAATAGACATATATATATACAGATAGATATAGATATATGCCATATAGAAATAGATATACATATACACACAAGCACATCTATATGCATGTGCATGCATATACACATATGTATACATGCATGTGTGCATAGGAATGTATGTGAACATGTGTGTGCATATGAATCAAACCTGTATATATGCACATACATACATGTACATTATGTGCAGATGAGTATGCACATACAATGCATATACACACGCACATTTACCTATACACATAAACACATATGAATATACATAGGTATGTCTATAAATATACACATATATGTGTGTGTGTGTATGCATGCATGTTGAGTATATGTATATGTTAGCTGGGGCAGAGTAGGAATCAGACAAAATTCTCAATAATGGAAGGGGTGGGGATATGGATGGGGAGTTTGCCTTGACTCTGAATTTTTGGGATGCAAATCAACTTAAAGAACAATTTTCTCATTTGAAATATGAAGAAACTGAGACCCAGAGATTAGAAACAAGCTGCCCAGAGTTGTATAACCAGTGAATGGAAGAACTGGGACCACAGTACACGTCTTCTAGGCCAAACTTCTTTCCACTCAGCTGTCCTTCCTAAGAGAACTTTTTTCAAATTACCATTCCCCCACCAGCCCCATTTCCTTTTTCCACCCCCACTCCTGGCTTTGTGGCTATGTTTAGTGTAGGCCAGGAAAACAATGCAGATTGGACTCTCAGCCAGTTGTGAGAATAGGGTGGATGTCCAGTGTACAGTGAGCTTGTTCATCATGCCACTTACTCTCCAAGGTTCATTATACATGCTGACCTTGGCAGGGACATAAGTGATGGATTAAACACTGTGGAAAAATAAGACTTGACTCCTGACCATTTCAGTGTCATGAGGGAGAACTGGAATTAAAATACCTAGCAGGCCCCCTTTTTACCTTTCAATCTTCCATGACTTAGGTAATAGGAGTGACAATGATAATAAATGCATTCTATTGCATTCACAAACTATTGTCACATATTTCTCTTATTTGGTTTTTATATCAGCCCTGTGAGGTTGGTATTTTACATATTGTTATCCCCATTTTGTAGATATGTGATTTAGGAAATCAACTTGTCCAAATTTACCCTGCTAAATTTACCCTGCTAAGCAGAACTCAAATTCAGTTCTTCTGACTCCTAGTCTAATAGCTTTGACAGACTTGACCCTTTCTACAAGAGCTTATAAACTATAAATGCTATCCAGAAAAGAGTGAACTCTTTCTGTTCCCTAGAAGGATATCCCATTGTGTCATGGCGATTGGGAGGCGGTTGTGATAGCCTAATTCCTAGACCCTTTAGAGAATCTCAAATCTGATCATATATCCACATAATATCCTCCTTCCAGGCATATAACCCCTCCTGGTTTCTTTCAGGAGTGGAGAGTTAGGCTCCCAGGCTAGTCAGTGACTATAGAAATGTCTTTCTGCTGAGGACTTTCCATGGCATCGATTCCTTGGGAGATTTATGTCGTTGACCTGATCTCAATGAAGGAACTAAATCCAATTCACTAAGGAATTACAAGCCTGTCTGATCAATAATCTATTTATCTCCTTCACTTTGCCATCTTTAAACACTCCAAACCTGTCATAGGAAATTGAAAGCTTTTTAAAAATATAATTATAATGATTCTTGAAGAGGTCTCTAGCACTGCTGGGGAAACTCTGGGGACTGTGAGGAAATATAGCCCCCATGTGTGAAATAAAAACCATACTTCTGTGTCCAGTCAGGGATATGAAGTAAAGTCATTATTAAAAACTATAGTGTCCAGATCATGGGAAATAACATTTCCACTCTGCTTTTGCTGTGATGATGCCACCTATGCAGTATTTTCCTACTTCTGGGCCTAACATTTTAGGAGATAGCATCAAATGGGAACACATTTTGAGAAGGGAGTGTTCAGGAAATAGCATATGATGATTGGAAAAACTGAGCACGTTTAGCTTGGAGAAGAGAAGACTAAGGGAAGGCATGTTAGATGACTTCAAATATGTCACATTTGCTATTACTACTACAGCTACTACCATCACTACCAGTATTGCTACTGCTACTATTACTACTACCACTACTACTATGAATATTAATGCCACTACTACTACCACTACTATTATTACTACCATTACTGCCCCAACCACCAGCACCACCATTGCTACTACTATCACTACTACTACTACAACTGTTGTCTGTTTTCAAAGAGAACCAATGACATCATGATGGAGAGGTCAGGGTACAATGTGTTCTGCTGTGGCTGGTCAGTCCAATATGAGTTCAGAAGGCTCTACCACAGACTGAACACAAGTATTCCACTAGAACATTTGGGAAGAAGATGTCTCTGGATTTACACAGTTCACATTTCCTTTATACTACTGCAATTCTGCTTTGCTCATGGAATACAGGGTATTCTTTAATGCAGGCATGCCATGTTAGGTGGTCCTATGCCAGCAACTCCCATGTCTCACAATTGATACTTTACTTAGAGAATTCCTCAGAGACACCTTGAGAGTGTTCTCATATTGTTTCTTTTGGCCACCAGATGAGTGCTTGTCTTGTAAATTCTCTGTTAAATAATCTGTTAGGTAAGAGTGTGTTTGTCATCCAGGCTACATGGCCTGTCCATCAAAGTTATGTTCTCTACAGTAGAGTTTAAATGCTTAGCAGTTCAGTTTAAGAGGGGACCTCAGTGTCTGGTGCATTATCTGGCCAGATGATCTTTAGAATCTCCCTAAGACAATGTAAGTGGAAGTGATACAGTTTTCTGGCCTGGCATGGAGACTCTATTCAGGTTTCAAAGGCATTTGACAGTTGAAGTCGGCATAGTAGATCTGTAGACCTTTAGTGTGGTATATAGCCTTATACCCCTTCTTTTCCACACTTTTGGAACCTTTCATATGCTGAGCTAGCTCAGGTAATGTGTGCATCAGCCTTATCATCTATATGGACATCCCTGAAAAGTATACTGCCAAGGTAAATCAACTTATCCACAGCATTCAAAACGTCTCCATTTATTGTGATAAATGATTTCTCCTATTGATGATGCAGTTCTGGTTAGTAAAGGATCTTAGTTTTCTTGTTGTTGATTGTCAAGCCAACTTTAGCACAAGAATAAGAGAATTAGTCTATACTCTGTGGCATCTCAACATCAGAGGCTGCATTGAGTACACAATCATATGCAAACAAAACGTCATATGCCAACTACACTAACTCTCCCTCCACTTTGGTCTTGGCTTGTAGCTTTTTCAAGTTGATTAGTTTGCCATCAGCATGGTCATTGACCTTGATGTCATTTTCATCTTTGTTGAAGGTGTCTGGCAACATCATGGAAAACATTATTCTAAAAAGCATGGGGGTAAGTACGTAATCCTGTTTAACTCCATTGATGATTGGAAAAACATGAGAGCATCATGCTTCATCAAGAACCCATGAGAGCATGCCATCATGAAACTGACATACAATATTGATGAATTTCTCTTGGCAACCAAATTTCACCACGATCTTGCACAAGCCTTCATTACTGAGACTATCAAAGCCTTGGTCAGATCAATGAATGTTGTGTACTGATCTTTATTCTGTTCCTGGAATTTCTCTTAGAGTTGTTGGGCAGCAAAAGCCATTCCTCTGGCCTTTCTGAAGCCACATTTACTCTAAGGCAAGTGAAGAATCCATCAGTTAAGGAGGACCCTGGCAAGAATCTTGCTAGTATTGACTAAGGGAGATACATCCCTTGTGATTTTCACAAAACAGCCTATTCCCTTTCCATTCATAGAGAAACACAATGGAGGTATCTTTGAACTCCTGGGGGATAACCTCTTTTTGTCATATAATCTGGAAGAGTTCAATTAGCTTCTGTATTAGTAGTGAAGCCCCTGTCTTGCAGATCTTTGCTGAGATGGAATAAGCACCAGGTGCTTTATAATCTGAAAGGAGCCCGATGACATTCAGTATATTTTCTTCACCATAACCACCATTACTAATACTACTACCACTACTATTATCACCACTACCGCCACCAACAAGACTAATTATTTATGTAGCATTTTGAGATTTACAAATCACTTTCCTAGGAACAATGTTGTGAGTTAGATAGAGAAGGTACTTTATGGATGCTGAAGCAGAAGCTCAGAGAGGGGAGCACCCAGGGTGACAAGACCTTTAATTGTTACAAATGAGTCATGAGACCATAAGACCAGTTCTTGTTTATGTCCCCACTTCATCTCTATGTGACTCAAAGTAATGAATAATTTTAAAAAATAATTGGACAGTCACAAAGTGTTTCAGACTTAGTAAGCTCTTTGTCACTAGAAGGGGTCAGTTAGAGGCTAGTTAGATGTTTGTCAGGATGGATATAGAAAAGATTCCTGTATTGGATGCCAGTCTACATAAAGGCTTTTATTGTCCCTTGCAATGAATAGAATTCTATGAGTTAGTGTTTATGAAATCTTGTCAGAAGTCTGGCACATGCCAATTTGTGGGGAGGGGAATAGATAGATATCCAGGCAATCACTTGAGAAATATACACAATTTAAATTCAGTAATCAGATCTCATTGTTCAAGCCATTATGACTCAGGAATTTCCACTAATTCTTCCCATATGTCCATGCCTTCTCTACATAGAAGAAATAAAATATTTTGTTGGTTTCAGGATTGACTGGTGCTAGTGGCATATGAACCTCTCCCTGGTTCCATACTCAATTTCTTCTGGCTTAGATTTATGATCATACATTTCATGCTGAAAATCTCTGGACAGCACAAGGAACTACTTGTACCTTACAAACAATGCAAGAAGAAAAAAAGGAGTCTCTAACAGTCAAGGTGATATATGGCTTGGTTCAAGGAAATAGAGGAGAAATTTCAAAAAAAAATTGCAATGTAGTTTTGATATATAAAATGGCAAGCTAGGTGTGAGGTGTAGAGATCAGTAAACTATGCCTTACTGTTAGAATTTTCTGGAATTATCTCAGTCTGTTTTGGTGCCTGGGGATGTGATAGTCAATTGCAACAAGTAAATCACCAGAGAAACTATGTGAGGATAGCACTTTCAATAACCTATCATGAATGTATAAGATGTCTGAGTCAGAAGGAATTTAGTATACAAAATATTAGGCTATAGAATGTGTGAACTAGGTGTGACCTTTAAATAGAAATGTAAGCGACATCAGAGATGACAGGGATTGTGTAAGGGAGATCTTGCTCAGGTGCCAGTTAGACTAGTTTACCTCTGTTTTCTAATCTGAATTTCTATCATCCTAAAAGTTAGGGGGAAGAAGAGATCACTGTTGATGCTGTTGCTGTAGTTGGCTTCACAGGGAAGGTGACATTTTAGCTGGGTCTTGAAGAATGGCTTTTCCTTATAAGTAAAGAGAAAATTTTTGTGGGAAAGATTCTATTCTCTCTCTCCCTCTCCCATTCTCATCCCATGCTAGTCTTGCTTAATATTTGAGTCCACAGTAGGCCTCTAATATTGTCTCTCCCCCCAGGAACACACAATCTTGCTCTCATGCCATCCTCACTTTATAAGTTGTCCCACTACTTTACCTCAAAAATCAAAGAAAGGATTGCTCCAGATTTTAAAACTAGCCAGGAAGGGATACAGGAGACCTTCCTTTTAGCTGACTCCATTTCACTTATTTTTCTATAACCAATAATATTTGTCACTGTGGGCCCCCTGTTAGATTATTATACACAGTTGCACATGTGGGAGAAACTAGCTCTGCTCTGAAAGAAACAATTGGAAAATTGGAGATTTGGAAAAGTACAGAGATAGTACCTTCCTGATGGTGCTTATGTCACCACATAGGAATGCCCTGGAATTCCTGACACCTACATTTTGGCAATGAATATACTACATTTCCAGTTCTTGCCTGTGAGCTCTACAACAAACAAGAAAAATTAACGACATTGTGAATTATGGTTCTGTTTATCCTCTTATTATGAAGGATAATTAATTCTATATAGTGGTGCTAAATTATTTTTTTTCGAACACCACCTTTATCTGTCACTCCAGAAAAAAATCAGTTCCATCACTTCTCTCTATAGATAAAGGACAAAAATTTACCTTCTTCAACCAACCATTCATTCAAATTCCTCTATAATGGTCCCTCAGTCGACCTTCCCAGGTTCTTTCTGCTATGAGAGACAGCTACAGAATGCCAGTATCCTACTGTAATAAAGTCACTTCCCTGTTTGTTCATCTCTAAAATGAAGAGATGAGACTAGATAAGTTGTAAGGTCATTTCCTAGCTCTAATCACCATCGTCCACATATCCTACAAGAACCCTCTTCTCAAATTATTCTACCAACAATAAGCTAATTTTGATATGCTCCTTCTTGTCTCTACCTTTGCTCATGTTTTGAAATCTTCACTTTGATTTTCAACACCTTTATTTAAATTAACACACACACACATTTAATCTTGCATGGAACCTTGGAGAACTTCTACAGTTTCCAGAAGAGCTCAAGTTTTACCTTGCCACCAAAATTTTCTTTGAGTACTCTAGGCCATACTAATCCCTTTACTTAAATCCTTTTCATTTATTTTTTATAGATATTACACATTTGAAATATATAGCACATATGGAATATAAACACACATCATATTCTAAGCTAAACTAAAACCTCTTTAAGGTAGCAATTTTTAAACTGTTATATATATGGCTCTTAACTTATTTCTTTTTTCTTTGCCTTTATGAAGTTTTTAGCAGTGATAATACCTTTTTCAGACATTCTTTCCTTTCTTATGTCCTATAACACTTTCTATTACTTGTCTAACCACTCCTCAAACTCATTTCCTACCTCAAAATCTATATCAAGCATGTCTCAGCAAAGGTCTCAGCCCTCAGAGACCCTCTTTCCTTAGAATTATAGATTTAGATATGTAAGGAAAGGCCTCAGAAGCCATCTATTCTGACCCCTCATTTTATAAATGAGGAAGTTGAGGAATAGTGAAGATAAGTAGGCCACTCAAAGTCACCCAGATGTTCAAAACTGGATTTAAACCCAGGTCCTTTGACATAAAAGCCAGTGTTCTTTCTCCTGTGCCATGCTGCCTCACATCTTCTTTCTCTATATCTACTCTCTTGGTGAATTCATTCACTGCCAATTATGGGTTGAATTATCATCTCTGTGGACATGTTTGTCCATGGGGGTGTACAGGGTATTCAGGGAAGGCCAACACCTCTGGTATGAGGGCTTACTGAGCCCTTTTCAGGGCTGCTCCTCTAGTTTTAGTGTCCACCTCTCACTCAAGTCTCACATGTGGTTCCTCGAATCTGTAGAATGGGAAGGAGACACACACACGTTCCTGGAAAGTAGGCTAACCAGGTTGAGGGTAACTGACAGGCCTCAAACCCATTGGTGAGTTAGGTAGACATCTACCCCTAGCATGTAAAACTCTCACCTAGTGGAATGGGTGGAGGAGAACAATTTATTCCAATGGTCATGAAGGTGGCTGAAGCAGAGTCTATGGGGCACTTAGAGTTTGGTCAGACATGGGAGATGTCACTGCATTCTGAGCCATCATCAGTGGTCTTGATTTTTGTCTTGCCACTGGACTTTGATGACTCTGGAAGAAAGAGTGAAGCTGATGAACTTAAATCCAACTTACGTTCAGGTAAAGACAATACTGTGTGATATCATTGACTACTCTGAAAATGAAGGATGAACAACAATCTGATATTAAGGCAAACAGATATTAAGTGACTTGGCCAGGGTCACATAACTATTTAGTATCGGATGCTGAATTTGAATTCATGTCTTCCTAACTGCAGATTCATTGTTCTATTCACTGAGTCACCTATCTGCCTTTTGCAGTACCCTAATTTTCCCCCTGCTTCTTCCCCTCTCTAAATTATGTTGTGTAAAGTTTCCAAAATTAAGTTCCTAAAGCATGCCTGGCCATGGCACTCCCCTGAATCTCCCCTTCCTTCAGTTCTTTCCTATTGTTCGGTAGTGTGAGAAGAACACTTAATTTGAAGTCAGAGGACCTTGGCCCAGATTCCAATTCGACCAGTTATTTGCCTGTGTGACCTTTGTGGCAAGTGAAAAGTTAAATGACTGAGGAAACAAAGTTCAATCTTCTGAGCACTTCAATTTATTAAGAAAGGCATGGGGGCGGTTAGGTGGCACAGTGAGTAGAGCATCGGCCCTGGAGTCAGAAGTACCTGACTTAGGATCTGGCCTCAGACACTTAATGCACACACAAACAAAAACCTAGCCGTGTAACCTTGGGCAAGTTACCTAACTGCAATTGCCCTCCAAAAAGCAAAAAAAAAAAAAAAGAAAAGAAAAGAAATGCATGGCGATTGCCCAACAAACCCAAGACCAGACCGCCTCAGCATAAGGCTGAACCCCAAATACAAGGGAAAGCAAACTTTTATACCTTAAAAACCATCAAATAATACCTATTCATCAAAAGGAAAAATACAGTATTGGGTAATCTAATTTTTAATTGGATGAAAGATTACTACCTCTCCAAGTTGGGAGGGAAAGAGCAAACCAATACAATTCCCTGAATTCAGAAACAAAGAGGTTCCCACTCTCTCCCTTCCTGACTCAAATGTCTGTGTACAATCAAAGAAATATGGAAAACATAATTGATTGATTGGTATTCGACCAGTTTTCAGATAGGACATATGGGATGCTTGAGAATTACTATGGTGAGAAAATTCCTTGCATCAATTTTTAGATCTGCCTGGGTTTCTAATTAGCATAATCTAGGTCATTAGTTAAGGGTCTCTAAAAAGAGGTAGAGATGGTCTAGTTTCCCAGTCACACATGGCTAGTATCAAACACTGAAATAATATTTTTCCAGCTTCTCCAAATGATTAAGTTTTCTCCCAAGACAGAAATTGGACTAGGTCCATAATTGAGTAGAAATGACCTGAGCTAGCTCCAGAATTGAGCCAGGAGATGGAGTCAGTATAGTTAACTCAATAACTGCCACCAACTGCTGCTCCAGTCCTCCAATTCCCGTCCTTCAGGCAAGCCAGTGACTTTACTCTCAGGGCTTCTGTTTTCTTTTCTTTTTTCCTTTAATTTATTTAATTATTTATTTGTTTCTTTGTTTGTTTGTTAGTTAGTTAGTTTATTTATTTACTTATTCATTCATTTATCTATTTGTTTGTTTGTTTATTTATTTGTTTGTTTGTTTGTTTTAGGGCTTCAGTTTTCTTATCTATGAAATCAGAAGGTTGGACAGTATGACCTCATAGATTCCTCCCAGCTCTGAAACTTATGAACCTCTGGGAAAAATAAAATCTCAGTTTGACACTAAAAGTTATTTATAACATTGCTCCCACCTACCTTTCTAAATTTCACTTTATGCCCTTTTTTTCCTTTCTTTGCAGCCTACTGAATTTGACCTGCTTGCTGTTCCCTGAAAGCAGTATTCCATTTCCTTGTTCTATGCCCATGCACAGTCCATATTCCCCATGTCCTGAATTTACTCCTTTTTAGTAACTGAGAAGTTACTTCTTTTTAGTAACTTGAGAAGTCTTTCCTTCCTTCAAGGCTCAGTCTTACATCATCTCCCTAGGAGGCAGCACATTGACCCTCTATAAATTATATTTATTTTTTTCTTTACCTAATCTATCCCTTGGGAGACTGTAAGCTCCTTCAGGACAGCATTATTGTTGTTGTTGTTTTCCTTTTTGATTTAGTATATCTAACTTTGCAAACATCGGTCACTTAAATTTTTTTTTGAATTAAATTGTTTCATCAAGTGAATTTCCACCCATCTCTTCTAAACACAGGCAATTCTGAGTTATAGAAATATGCAATGATCATGGCTGATTTTGTTTTTAATTTTTAAAACTGTCAGGAATAACTAGGAATAAATCTGCTTTCCACTTGGTTTAACTTTGAACTAAATTTTGCCAAATTCATGAAAGCAGTTATCTTTCTTGTGTAGACCTGGGGAGTGAGAAATCTAGGAAATAGCTGGCAATCAGATAACAGAACAGCAGCCTAGACACTGTGGAAGAAGAAAATGGATGTTTCTTATTACACTGTTCATGAGGGCCCATACAGCAATTCCATGGACTCAGAAAGCCTAACTATATTTTCCCATGGCCACTATATGAATTGCAAACACTAGCCTATGCACTTTGATATGCCATTCAGGACTCTCCATAATCACTCCTGATAATCACAACCCTTTACATTCTGATATCTTACTATTCTCTAATGGGTAGCCCCTGGATCAATCAGGATGTGCATCTTACTATCTCATGTAAGATTACTGCTTTCCTAAAGCCAGAAGACATGGCTTTGAATCCAAGACTGGCATGCTAGATAGTCACACGACTATACTGAACTGGCAGCCTCATACCTCATCTGTAAAATGGGAAAGTTATCATTGCATTATGGGCAACTAGGTGGCACACAGATAGAGTACCAGGCCTGGAGTCAGAAAGACTTACCTTCATAAGTTCAAATGTGCCCTGAGATACTTACTAGCTGTGTGATCCTTGGAAAGTCAGTTAACCTTGTTTGCCTCAGTTTCTTCATCTGCAAAATTAACTGAAGAAGGAAATGGCAAACTATTGCAGTATCTTTGCCAAGAAAACCCCTAAATGGTGTCATGAAGAGTTGAACATAACTAAAACAACTGAAGAACAACAACAATTCTTTTATTCCATTTTTTTACAATATTCTTTAATGAATTAAATTAAGCAAAGTATGTGAAGGACCCTTACCCCTATGACTACGCTACCAAACGTTACACATATCTTTCCATATATATGCGCTCCTGTCTTTAAATTCCTGGAGCCCTTAAGAGAGTGGAGAAAAACAACAGCAGCAATAATAACCCTGGGTGAGCTTTAATGAAATTCTGAATTCTACTTTTTTTTAAACAAATGCTTTATTAACTTCTGGTTTACATCATTCATTTCTACCAGATTTTGAGTTACAATTTTTCCCCCATTTTCCCCTACCCACCATCCCACAGTAGCAGTCTCACTAGATATCCCCTCATCCAATCTGCTCTCTCCTATATCTTCTCCCATACCCTCTTCGAATTTGCCATTAGGGCAAGGTGAATATCTGAGCCCCAATGCCTGGACATGTTATGAAACATTTAATTTTAAAACTTCGATTTTCAGATCCATTCCTTTCGTCCCTTGTCATCCACTCCCTCTGAGAAGATGAGCAATTCAGTATGTGTTGTCCATGTATAGCTATGCAAAACATTACCATAGTAGATATATTGTAAAAGACTGCTTATATTTCCCTCACACCCATCTCATCTCCCACCTGGTCCATTCCCTACTTTGATCCTGTCCCTCTTTGATAGTGGGCACTTCCAACCTCCTCTCCCCCCAGAATGCACTCCCCTCCATCATCCTTCCTCTCATCCCCCTTTCCACTACTCTCCTGCAGGGTGAGATATCCCATTTAGTATGTATGTGATTCTCTCCTTGAGCCAACTTCAATGAGAATATGCTTTTGCCTTTTTGCCTTCCTATTCTTCCCCACCCCTGCAACTACTTCCCCTTGCCTCTTCTACATGAGACAGTTGACCCTACCCTGTCTCTCCCCATCTCCTCTTGCCACTTTCCTTTCTCACCTCTTAACTTCACCCCTTAAGAATCATCCCTTCCCATCAAATTCAACCTGTGTCCTCTATCCATGTATACCTATAAAAATATGCCCATATACCCTTCTTCAATTATTTTCATAATGAGAAAGGTTTCATCAGACACAGTTATTGTTTTTCCATGTAGGAATGTAAATAGTTCAACTTTGATAAGTTCCTTTTGATTTCTTTTCCTTGATTACCTTCTCAGGCATCTCTTGCTTATTGTGTCTGGATGTCAAATTTTCTATTCAACTCTGGTTTTTTACTCAAGAATGCTTGAAAGTCCTCTATTCCACTGAATGACCATATTTTCCCCTGAAACAAAATACTCAGTTTTGCTGGGTAGGTGACCCTTGTCTTCAACCCCAGCTCTTTTGCCCTCTGGAATATCATATTCCATGCCCTTCTATCCCTCAGTGTAGAAGCTGCCAGGTCCTGTGCTATTCTGATTGTGTTTCCACAATATTGAAATTGCTTCTTCCTGGCTACTTGCAGGATTTTCTCCTTGATCTGGGAGTTCTGGAACCTGGCTATAATATTCCTAGGAGTTTTCCTATTGGGATCTTTTTCAGGAGGTGATCGGTGGATTCTTTTAAACTCTATTTCCCCCACTGGGTCTAAAACATCAGGGCAATTTTCCTTGAGAATTTCTTTAAGGATAATTTCTAGGTTCTTTCTTTGATTGTGGCTTTAAGGTAGTCCAATGATTTTTAAATTATCTCTCCTGGATCTATTTTCCAGGTCAGTGGTTTTTCCCATGAGATATTTCACATTGCCTTCTATTCTTTCATTTGTTTGGATCTGTTTAACAGCATCTTGATTTATCATAAAGTCACGAGCTTCCATTTGCTCCAGTCTAACTCTGAAGGAATGAATCTCCTCAGTGAGCTTTTGAGATTCTTTTTCCATCTGGCAAATTCGGCTTTTTAAGGCATTCTTCTCCTCATTGCCTTTCTGAGCCTCTTTTGCCATTTGAGTTAGTCTATTTTTTAAGGTGTTATTTTCCTCAGTCAGGCTGTTGACTGGCATTTCGTACTTTTCTTGCATCTTTATCATTTCTCTTCCCAATTTTCCCCCACTTCTCTTATCTGCTTCTTAAGGTTCTCTATGGCCTGTAGCCAGCTTGTATTTTCATTTGGGGCTTTAGGTGCAAGAGTTCTGACCTCACAGTCCTCCTCCATGCTTTGATCCTCTTTGCCCCTAAAATAGGAGTCCAATGTTGAATTTTTCTGTATATTTTGTTTCTTTTGCCTAGGCATGTTGCCACTTAATTACTTGATTTTTGGGCTTGCTGCCATAGTAAGACTGCCACCAGAAAGGAGAGCTTCTGCCCTATTGTGGGGTCTTCACAACTTCTGCAGGTTGGGTGGCCTCTGTAAAGCCTCCACCAACTCTGGCAAATTGGATACCCACACCAAACTTCCCCCCCAGCCCACAATCCAGATCTAGGCAGTTTAAAGCAAGAGCGATTAACCCCTGATTGCTGGATCTCCCTACAGTTCACAGACCAGGAGCTAGAGCCACCACTGACACTGCAAAATGGCTTTTGTGTCATGTTTCTTCAGCAGCTTTTCTCCCCCAGGGGAAGAAGCCAACACATTCCCCAAATACTGGTCCCCAAATCCATAGGGCACTAACCTCTCACTTTGTCCTAAGCATATCTGTGCTGATAATTCTGGAATCTCCACAGCTGCTGGTGTTCTGGGGTCCCTCCAGCCCACTGCTGGCCCAGCTGTCCTGGGGCTAAAACTGCTGCTCACAAGGGCCTGGGCTTAGCTCCCAGAGCACTGCGCTCTTGGTTCCCAGTGTGCTGCACTGCCTGCTCTCAGAGTGCATGTTCTGGCTGCTCCCTGCAGGGCTGCTGGGCTGTCCTCAGCAGGAGGTTAGCTTCTCTGTGTGGTTCTGTGGGTCCTGAGGCTCCAGAAGTTGTGCAGAGTCCCCTTTTACATTATTTGGAAGTTGTGTGGGGCAGAACACCTTGGAAGCCCTGTTTCTACTCAGCCATCTTGGCTCTGCCTCCAGTATTCTACTTTTTTAATAATTCATTTATTCAATTAAAAATTGCAAGTACAAAGAGGACAATAATAATGATTATTTTTAGAGCAAAGACTATTATGTACAAATTCCCTTTCTATATACCGAAAAGGGATTTAAAAGAAGAGCAAAACCTGGTATCCCTGGACCTCAAGATGCTCACAATCAAGTTGAGGAAAAGAAATTTATTAAATTCAATCAAGAACTTTCTCAGAACAGCCAAAGTTTCATCTTAGTCTTGCCATTAATCTCATGAGAAATGTGCGCTAAATCAATTTTCTTCTCAGCACCTCAGTTTCCAAATAACAAAATTAAAATATTCAGCATAATGGTCTCAATGAGCCTCTTGAATGCTAATATCTTGCAGATTCTCTTATTGGTGAGACATACTTAAAAGAAAATTCATGCTAATATTTCATACCACAATTCTTTTTTTTTTTTTTTTGATGGCAATTGGGATTAAGTGACTTGCCCAAGTTCACACAGCTAGTTTTTGTGTTAAGTGTCTGAGGCTGGATTTGAACTCAGGTCCTCATGACACCAGGGCTGGTGCTCTATTCACTGAACCATCTAGCTGCCCCTGATACCACAATTCTTAATTGCACAATTATATATATATATATATATATATATATGTACACACTTACATATATATTTATTTTTATGCAAGTTCTAAAAATCTTGAGAACTTTGGATTTTTAGTTTTGGCAATCATTTATCTTGGCAGATTATACTCAATGGCTCACCCTTTCAGAGGACTTTCTTTGAAACAGGAATAAAATTTACTAAGGAATATAGGATCTTAGCCTGAAGTTGGGAACAACTCAAGAGGTCTTCAAGTTTGACTTCTTCGTATGAAAACCATTCTTCAACAAAAAGCATCAAATTGTAAAGTGTTGCTTGAGGAACTTATTTTTAACAAGTTCTAAAAGTAGCACATAGCCAAGGAGATACCTACAAAGAAGAAACATAAATAGAACATGTTCTCTCCGTATCACAGAATAAAAAACCAGAACCATGCTTTCCAAAACAAGAAGCTAATAATGTCAGCAAGGAGGATTTTGTCACTGTTTGATGTGTGCATGCATGTGTGTATGTATTCATATTTCTGTTCATGCATGTGTGCATGCCTCTGGGTGTGTGTGTGTGTGTGTGTGTGTGCGCGCGCGCGCACGCGCGCGTGTGTGTGTGTGCATGTGTGTGTGTGTGTGTGTGTGTTTGCATGTGCACACAACTACGAGGAGGTACTTTCTGTCAAGGTTGTATATATAGGTGAAAGATTAGCTCCTACCATTTAGAATTTGGGTGACTTGCCATACTACTTGATCATTTTTCTTACATAACATGTCTCTTTTCCTCCATCCCTTGGTCTAGTCCTCTTATGTACTTCACGTCTTGGTGGTCAGATGACCATTCCTGGCCATCAGAATCTTGCTTATTCATGAATCCATAGCCTAGGCATAAATGCCCTCAAACTATGTGGTTTGTCTGTGTCTACAGTTTAGAAGGTTATTAGAGTTATTGGTATAATCAAAACCATGAGAATTTTTTTTTATTAAGATTAGCCCCTGGCTGCAGTTAAGGGTGGGGATGAAGTGAGGTGGAGCACAGCATTTTGGACTGATGTAGAAAGCTCTATCCTGTTTAGTTCTGTAGATTCCAAGCTATTCCCTGGCTCCCTCCAATATAACAATTTCCCCTTAAACAATTGCTTAACTGACCTGAATCATAAAGAGGTTATATTCAATCATAGTTTTATATACAATAACTTGTGAATTAAGAACAGTTTAAAGAGAGAATTTGGGTAAAAACGCCTGCTAGCTTCAGCAAAGGGAGAAATGGGAACAGAAGCTAAAACTTCACTGACCTATGCCTGGTATCAGAGTAACACAGATAACAGCACTAGCACTTTCCCATCATCCTCGCTAGAGACTCTTTTCTGTAATAATTAAAGAATATGATTGTTGTAACCACACCTGAAATGTTCAGGGTCTAATCTCTGAGCTTCAATAGCAAAATCAATGATGTTTCTTTCTCTGTCTCTCTTTATCTCTCTCTTTCTATGTCTCTGACTCTCTCTTCCTTTGTCTCTCTGACTTTCCCTTTGTCTCTCTGTCTCCCTCTCTGTCTCTGTCTCTATCTCTGTCTGTCTCTGTCTGTCTGTCTGTCTCTCTCCCTCTCTCTGTCTCTCCTCCTCTTCCCACACTTACCCCTGTGCACCATTGTGCTACTGTCACCACAGTATTTCCTCTCCAAATCTTTACAAGGATATCCCTCTTCCTACCATCCCCAGGAAAAAAAGAAAACACCCCTCTCTGATTGGGACTAAAATTTTCAGAATTTAAAGTTATGTTAAAGAACACCATCTTCAGGGAAATCCTGAATCCTTATTTACCTATAATGTGTGCGTGCATGTGAATATTCACACTGCACAGTCCATATAGAAGGGATATTTATCCTTCCCAATATATTCAGTTTCTAGTTTTTCCTTGTAAGCAACATTAATTTCTTTTCTATATATGTAAGTTAGCTAGCTGCACAAAAGATTATTATAGAAGTGCTCGATTTTTTTTTTTTCAGTGACTAAGAGAATATACTGTAAAAGGGAAAGAGGGACACCCTGTGGGGACATTTTGTGGAAAGTGTTCAGTCAGAAATTTGTCAGGCCTAGTAATTGAACTTGTTTTACTAGGTGCAGTATTTCTTAATCCTGTTTTGATTCTGGATAGATTGTGGTCTCAGAATTCTCATTTTGAAGCAGTATTTTCAGTCATTTTTCAGTCATGTCCAACTTTTCGTGATTCCATTTGGGGTTTTCCTGGCAAAGATATCAGAGTGGTTTGTTATTTCCTTCTCTAGCTTATTTTGAAGAAGAGGAAATTGAAGCAAACAGAGTTAAGTGACTTGCCCAGAGTCAGACAGCTAATAAAAGTTTGAGGTCAAATTTGAATCCAGGTCTTTCTGACTCCAGGTCCAGTGTACTATATATATATGTGTGTGTGTGTGTGTGTGTGTGTGTGTGTGTGTGTGTGTGTGTGTGTGTGTGTGTGTGTAGTCCTTGAAGCAGGGTATCTTCATGCTACTTAAGAGAAAATATAGTCATCAGGTAAGGGTTTCAAATAGGGCAAACAATGAGGACTTAGGAGAAGTCCTGCCATCATCTTCATGAGGATACTTCTTTAATACTCTTCACTACTTCTAAATATCTATTATGGAATTAATTATGTTAGAAGTGCTATTCCAAACAATGAGCTTGACCTGAATGTATCTTCCATCATAAGAAGACCTTACATATTAAACATTTCGGTCCTAAGGCTACAACTCTTTTTTTTTTTTTTTTTTTTGCTTTTTAGAGGTCAATTGGGGTTAAGTAACCTGCCCACGGTCACACAGCTAGGTTTTTTTGTGTGTGTGCGTTAAGTGTTTGAGGCCGGATCCGAACTCAGGTCCTTCTGACTCCAGAGCCGATGCTCTACTCACTGTGCCACCTAGCCGCCCCAAGGCTACAACTCTAAGGTCTCTTTTACCTATAACATCTTGTGACTCATGTAGACAATAAATGAAGGCAAACACAGGATGTCAGAACTGTACCAAAAGGATGAATTGTTCAATAGGAAACTAATATAAGTGATTATATCCTTATCTCCCCCAATAGACTATGGTCATGTCCCACAAGATGTCCATGGGAAGACAAATAAACAAAAAGCTGTTACATGCAAGATCCAGATGACCAACAGTGTTAAGCTCTATCATAGTTTTTAAAAGTCAGATAGAAAGAAGAGCAGGAATGTTCATAAAGATTCTCTAGGGCTTATTTATCTTCCGGGGCGATGAGGTCACTGGTATCACTGGTTGCCTTGCCTTCCTACCTCACTTTGGTTGGAATGTCCTATGACTGGATCAGAAGTTTCATCTACTTCTGTCTCCCTGTCTCTGTGTCTCTCTGTCTCTGTCTCACTTTTTCTTAACTTGTTTTATTACTGATGGCACTCTTCTCATTGTTTCCCATGGTGCTTTATCCCTCCAATTCTGCCCTTAATTTCAAACAAACTAATTAGCAGCAGTATAAAGTATGAAGATGGTGGATATGGAGGTGAGGAACCTAGTTTCCAACTGTAGCTCTCCTAATTATTACCTGTGGGATCTTAGGGAAGTTTTTTCATCTCTGGGTCTTAGTATCTTCATCCACAAATGGTGGGGAGGGGAAGGGGAGAGAGAGGATGAAATTAGACAACCTCTGAAGTGTCATTGTGAAATCTTTGTTGATAGCAACTTGTGCACATTCATCTCACTTAGAAGTTTGTACCCACCTGTTGCCCTCTAGTGGCCACACTCAGTACTCCCACTCTTTTTACTGTTGGGAATAGTCAACAAGGTCTTCTTAAGAAGTGTCTAATACCTTTCCCTAGGTTAATAGGATTGTAGAGTTTGAATCAAACCTTAGAGATCATCTAGCCCAGGTGTGGGGAACTTGTGGCTTTGAGGCCACATATGACACTCTACGTACTCAAGTGAGACCCTTTGACTGAAACCAAACTTCACAGAATAAATTGCCTTAGTAAAAAGTTTGTTCTATAAAAATTGGACTCAGTCAAAAGGCCACATTCAAAGACCTAGAAGGCCACATGTGGCCTTAAGGCTGCAGGTTCCCCACCCCTGAAGCCTATATCTCTCATTTTATAGATGTGTTGGACTTATGCAAAATCAATCTGTGTTCTTCTTTGAAAGAGGAGGTGCAGGAAAGGAACATTATAAAGTTAGGTTTTTTTTGGAGGGATACACAGAAATGCATGTTAACCCAAGAGTCTCCATTAGCTCTGAGTATAATCTGTTGTGTGCCTTGGATCAGCAGCCTGATAATGCATGTGATGCCTAGGTTCTAGGATGCTGAAGATATGGTGTAGTCCACTGATAAACAACTAGAAATATGAGGCAGCAATTGGGACTCCAACCCAAAACACTAAGCAACTTTCTTGCCTATGTTGTTTATGAGGAAGAAGTGTCCACAAGAGCAATATCGCCCAGGCCATTATGCAGGGATGATTGGTGTGCCTCCAAAGACTCAGCCTACTGTGAGATGGCCTTTTCACATAATTTCATATTAGGTTTGATTGTGTCTGGAACAAGCAGTGATCCCAAAAGCAGTAGAAAAAGCAGGTCTCTTTCATTCTTGCCTATGGACAATCAGAAAGGGTAAACATAGAATACATATGTGTGTGCATATGTGTATGTATACACAGGTATACATATAGACACATGCATATGTATATATATATATATATATATCTATCTAACTTTTTAAAACACTTAATGGTTTTCAAAGTGATTCACATATATTTACTCATTTGAGGTTCACAACAATCCTGTAAAATAACTTCTAATCTTATTCTTATTTACAAATGAGGAAAATGAGACTAAGAAAGGTTAAATGACTTTTCCAGTGTCACATAGGTAGTATTTGAGAAAGAATTTCAACTCATCCTCCCTCCTCCAAGTTCAGTGCTGTATCTAGTGTGCCATCTAGCTAACTAGCAATTCATCTATCTTTCTATCTATATAGCAGTAGAAATCTATATCTATCTATCCATCCATCTATCAATCTATCCATCTCTCTGTCTTGTCATCCATCTGAATAGGCAGCTAGGTGGCGAAGTGAATGGAATACTGGGCCTGATGTAACAAAGGCCTAAGTTTAAATTTTATTTCTTTCTTTTTTTTTTTTTTTTTTGCCTTTTGAAGGGCAATTGGGGTTAAGTAACTTGCCCAAGGTCACACGGCTAGGTTTTTTTTGTCTGTGTGTGTGTTAAGTGTCTGAGGCCAGATCCGAACTCAGGTCCTTCTGACTCCAGAGCCGGCGCCACCTAGCCGCCCTTTTAAATTTTATTTCAAACACTGTGTGACCCTGGATATGTCACAAAATCTGCTTTCCTCAGTTCCCTCAAAAGTAAGATGGGGATAATAATATCACCTTCTCCCAGAGTTATTGGGAATATAAATATTTGTACAGAGCTTAGCCCAGAGTCTGCCACATATTCAGTATTTAATAAATGCATATTTTCCTTCTGGAGTTGCTATTCACTAAATATTTGTTGTCAACTGTTTGAAAGCCCTCTGCCCTTTGGCACAGACAAACAGACAAATTTAAAGAACATTGACCTTGCAAATAGGAGGCCACCTAGTTAATGATTCTGCTATTTACTAGCTAAATAGACTTGGGTGAATCATGTCATTCCTTTCTGTCTATTTTTTTTTTTACTTCTACCTTTAATATTTTTAGTTTGTACTTTGTTAGAATGACAACGGCCCTTTGAACACAGAATGGTAGAACAGAAACTTAGATTGTTAGAGTAGGAATGAACCTTGGAAAACATCTGCTCTAATTCTTCTTTTTTAACACTTCAATTTAGTTCAATGTAACCAATATTTACTATTAATTTCCTCAATGATAAAACTGAACCCCAGAAAAAGGAAGTAAGTTTTTTTTTTCTTTTATATCTGGAGTTTTCAAATCTTTAATGCACTGTTCATATTGATTATATTTACCTCAATTAATGTTGGGAAAGGACTTGAGTAATCTGTATTTTGACATTGCTGGTGTTTTTTTCAAAATAAGCAAAATTTGCTCTCAGTGAATGTCACTTAACATCTCTGGTTTTCAGTTTTTTCACACATTAAGTAAGGAGTTTGAATTTAATGACTTCTAAGGTCTTGACCAACAGCCCTAGCATCCAATGTTCCTATAAAAACAACTTGTTTAAAGTCACACAGTAACTTGGTATACCTGGGATAAGAGTAGAGGATTATTTCTGCTTTCCTGGAAATCACAATCCTTTAATGGAATCATTACTCATGGTAAAAATTGGAGAATAATTCCAGGGAAATGAATGTCAATTCATTCCCACATTCAACCAAAACCATCTTTTGCTGAGTGTCTGCTATGTTCAAAGTTTTGTGCTAGTCACTGAGGAAGCTATAAAAGCTACAAATATTAAACACTCCATGATCTAGGTCCTCAAAATGCTTACTATCTGTTAGGAGGTAGGAACATATACTCTTTAGTATTTTGATGAATCTTTGGACTTTTCTATCTGATATTGATTCTTGTCATTTCTTTCTGTGTGAATATGTAAGTGTTGGGGGATGAAGAGGGGCATTGATTAGGTGACCAAGCCCTGATCACCTGAGACTCCAAGGTAACACATAATGGTGAAGTGTTAAGGTGTTTAAACCTATTATCCTTTGAGTAGTTGCAGTAACCACTTGATAAGAATATGAAACCATGAGTGGGTCATACCTTAAGTTATCTATTCACAGATTATAAAGAGCATAAAGAAGGGAGGATTTCATTTACACCTTACAAAGTAAGTATGAAGACATGTTAACATTTCTTTGCTCCTTTAAATGTTCTACATTTTCCTGAGTGCAATCTAGCCCATGACATAGAGACAAAAAGTATATCTCAAAATAGAATATAAATGCCTAACAGATGTAGAGCATGTGAGGTTACTTAGAGCTAAGATCATAAGATTTGTAACTAAAAGGGAACTCAGATCATTGAGTCTAAACTCCTTCTTTTATAGGTGAAATAACTCAAATGCAGAAAATTGAGATAACTTATTCTAGATCATATAAGCAGTTAGTAAATGAGACAATACTTGAGCCCAGGCCTTCCAATTTCAAACCTATTATTCTTTCCTTTATCCTGTACTACCTCTAAGGATGGCCCGAGGAAGGAAAGATCATTTCTGACCAATTAGTCAATCAATAAGCATTCATTAAGTATTAACAATGTGCTAGACAATGTCCTGGGTGTTGGGACTACATGGGCAGACATAAAAGAGTTCCTTTCTTCAAAGAACTTAAAAGCTAGTGAAGTGATACAATATTTACAATGAGTTTGAGAGGGAGGCATTACATATTATTGGGGATCATGACATGCTTTATGTAGAAAAAATAAGGATAATCATGTTTCATTGAAGAATTGGCATTTGAAATACGTTTGTTCTAAAGGATAAGAATTTAGGGCAGAGCCAAGATGGCAGTGGAGAAGCAGGAAAACTCCCTGTGAACCCCCATAACCACCTCAAATACCTATATAATTGACTGTAAACAAACTTTATGGCTACAGAACCCACAAAGTGACAGAAAGAAACAAATCTCCTGTTGAAGACAGCCTGGCAGGTCGAGAGGATGGGTTCATTTCAGCCCACTGGGAGCAGAGTCAAGCCCCGAGTGAGCCCGCGGTTTTAGCCTCAGGGTGGCGAGACATGCTGCAGCTAGAGGGACATAGGGAGAGTAGAACACCAGCAGCTATGACAGCTTCAAGAATTATCAATCCATACATGCCAAAGACAAAGGGAGAGGTCAGTGTAGACTTTGGGAACAGGGAGTCTGGGAATGCTGTCTGGCTTCTGCCCCCAGAGGGAGAAGTGGCTGAGGAGCAGAGGCTGTCACCATGTCCCTGCTTCAGAGATCCTGGCCTGCAGATTATAGAGGGACCAAGTGACCAGTCTGAGGGGTAATTGCTCTTACTTTAACCTTCTTGGATCTGGATCCCTGTTGTGGGTAGACATCATGGGGTATATGCCAAAGCCAGTGGAGGCTTCTGAGAGGGCACACAACTAAAAGCTCCAGCAGCTGAGAAAACCCCAGGAAATTGGAACAAAGCTCCCCTCTCTGAAAGCAGAGTTCTACTGTGGCAAAAAGCTCAAAAGTCAAGTAATTGAGTGGCAACATGAGCAAGCAAAGGAAGCAAAGTAAGCACATCAATCCAACTTTGGATTCCTTTATTGGAGACAAAAAGTCTCAAAGCATGGAACAGGAGGAAGACAATGAAGTCAGAACTCCTGCACCAAAAGCTTCCAAGAAATACAAGCTGGTTACAGGCCATAGAGGATCTTAAAAAGGATTTTGAAAACCAAACAAGAGAAGTGGAGGAAAAATAAGGAGGAGAAATGAGAATGATGCAAGAAAATCATGAAAAGAGAGTCAACAGCCTGACTGAAGATAATAACACCTTGAAAATAGACTAACTCAAATGGCAAAAGATGCTCAAAAAGCCAATGAGGAAAAGAATGCCTTAAAAACCAAATTTGCCAGTTGGACAAAAAAACCTCAAAAGCTCACTAAAGAAAATAATTCTTTCAGAATTATAATGGGGCAAATGGAAGCTAGTAATTTTATGAGAAATCAAGATACTATTAAACAGATCCAAACAAATGAAGAAAATAGAAGGCAATGTGAAATATCTCATTGGGAAAACCACTGACCTGGAAAATATATCCAGGAGAAATAATTTAAAAATTGTTGGACTACCTGAAAGCCATGATCAAAGAAAAAACCTAGAAATCATCCTTCAAGAAATTCTCAAGGAAAATTGCCCTGATGTTTTAGAACCAGAGGGCAAAATAGAGGTAGAAAGAATCACCAATCACCTCTTGAAAAAGATCCCCAAAAGAAAACTCCTAGGAATATTATAGCCAGATTCCAGAGTTCCCAGATCAAGAAGAAAATATTACAAGCATTCAAGAAGAAACACTTTGAATATCGTGGAAACACAATAAGGATAACACAGGACCTGGAAGCTTCTACACTGAGGGATCAAAGGGCTTGGATTATGATATTCCAGAGGTCAAAAGAGGTGGGATTAAAACCAAGAATCACCAACCTAGTAAAACTGAGTATCATCTTTTAGGGGGAAAATATGGTCATTCAATGAAATAGAGGACTTTCAAGCATTCTTGATGACAACCAAAGCTGAGTAGAAAATTTGACATTCAGATACAAGAAGCAAGAGAAGCATGAGAAGGTAAACAGGGAAAAGAAAACATAAGGAACTTATCAAAGTTGAACCATTTATATTCCTACATGGAAAAACTATAATTGTAACTTATGATACTTTTCTCAGTATGAGAATAGTTGAAGGGAACATAAATGTTTGTGTATATATATATGTATATATATATATATACATATATATGTATATATACACATATATAGATAGATGGATAGATATAGATATACATACACAAACAAATAAATGTATGCATATATGTATATATACATACATACATAGATGTATACATACATATATATGTCTATATAAGAGGGTATATGGGGGTATGAATACATATTTGAGTGTGTGTATATATGTGTCCAGGTATATATAGACAGAGGGCACAGGACCAATTGAATAGAAAGGGATAATACTTAAAAGGTGAAATTTAAAGGTGAGCGAAGAATATAATTAGAGGAGATGGGGAGAGACAGAATTGGGTAAATTATCTCTTATAGAAGAGGCAAGGGAAAACTGTTACAATGGAGGGGAAGAACAAGAAGGCAAAAGGGAATGGGGTCAACTTTAAATGAATTTGGCTTATGGAGGGAATGACATACACACTAAATAGGTTATCTCACCCTACAGGAGAATAGGGGGAAAGGGGGATGAGAGAGCGGATGATGGAAGGGAGGGCAAGTTGGGTGAAGGGAAGTTAGAAGCACAAACTTTTGAAAAGGGAGAGGGTCAAAGTAGAGAATAGAACAAGTGGGGGATGGGATAGGATGGAGGGAAATATAGTCAGTCTTTCACAATATATCCACTATGGAAAAGTTTTGCGTAGGTACAGGTGTACAGCCTATATTGAATCGCCTATTTTCCCAGTAAGGGTAGGTGATGAGGGAGGAAGGGAAAGAATCTGCAATTCAAAATTTTAAAATCAAATGTTAACATATACATATATATATATGTGTGTGTATACATACATGTACATGTATATGTGTGTGTATGTGTGTATATATGTATATATATACATATATAATTTTTACATGCAACTGGGAAATAAGATAAACGGGCACTGGGGTATAGAGATCCATCTTGCCCTACTTGAAAGTCAGAGGGGGAGATGGGGAAGGATATAGGAGAGAGCAGATTGGGGTTGGGGGTATACAGTGGGATCGCTGTTTCGGGGTGGTGGGCAGGGGAAAGACAGGGGAAAATTTGTAACTCAAAATCTTGTGGAAATGAATGATACAAACTAAAAATAAACATAAAATTTAATTTAAAATTTAAAAATTTAAAAAAAGATAAGAATTTCATGGAGAAGGAAAAGGCAGTGTGCAAAGGAGGAGTGTAGTCAAAGCCACAGCCCTAAGAAATCTTGAAGTATATCCATATCTATATCTATATCTATATCTATATCTATATCTATATCTATATCTATATCTATATCTATATCTATATCTATATCTATCTATCCATCTATCTCTCTATATGGCATGAACATCAGCCTCCTTTAGCTTACACATATATTATATTTAGGGAGAAAAGAAAGATGGTAAAGTACAGGTGTAGGTTTGGTAAGGTACAGGTGTATATATAAGTGTATGTAAAGAATGTGCATAATGGAATCAGATTATAGGGGTCTCAAATGCTTAGGCCTTATATTGTAAGCCATTCAAAAACAATAAAAGCTTTGGGGGGGGGTTGGGGGTGGAGATGGGGGTGAGAGAAGGTGGAGGTGTGGGGGGGAGAGGTTGTTTGTAGTGGAGGACCATGGTCAGAACTGTGCCTTACGAAATTTAATCTTATCCTATGAGCAAAGTGTACAACAGCAAAACTTACCTGAATGTATCCAAGTATATACCAAGTGAGGAGTTAGTTCAAAAAACAAAACAAAACAAAACAAAACAACTTCTGAAAAGTGGTCAGTATTAAGCTGAGCCCTATTGTACCATGCTAAGATGTAACTCTTTCCAATCCAAGAAGGGAGGAAGTATCAGTGGGACATTAGCCCCTTAAAGCTGCTGTTCTCCTCTATGCCTGAAACAGTGATTAATTAACCCACCTTCCATTCTTCATGTTTGTTTGTGGTCCTCATTAAACAATCTCCTGGCCAGAGGAAGGGCTTTCTGGGAAGGGCAGGGAGAGGTTCACTATTTCCCAGAAAATCCTGGCACTCATTAAGCCTGCTAATAGAAGCTGATGAGTTAATTGGCCTCCCTAACAAGTGCCCTACTCTCTTTCTCAAAGAGGCAGAAGTCTGGGGAGAGTAAACACTGGCAGAAGCTTTATGGAAATAACCCAACATTTTGTTCCTGCATTTACAGGTAGAACAAGGTATATAATTTACTGTGCTTGTGGTAGGGTAGATTTATTGGCCCAGGGTAGGAAGTTCAAGATTTGAAAACAAATGAAAAGACCCAGTTTACTCTCCACATGTTACAAGTGCACCATAACCTCGAAGGTTAATCTACCCTGTTATTTAAACATCAGGCTTTTCCCTTCTAGCTTTGTCAAGCCCTCCATCATGCCAGGGAGCAAGCATCTATAGGGTGGGTGGACATGGGTTCATGAAAGTTCATCCTACATCCTCTCTTGACCTATGGACTCTCTACTGTGTCATTAAAAAAAAAAAAATTATCCTCTTGTATACTTGTGAGACTTACAGCATAGATCCTGACCAGTGATCATTCCATTCTTTTGGCCTCCAACTTGTCTTGATTAATGAATCATTTTTGGAGTTGTGCTGATCACTTGATTACCTGGATCAGGTAAATTTCTGTGCAGTGATAAGGTGGTATAATAGAGAGACCAGTTGATTGAGTTTCAGTTTTGCCTTTGATTTTTTTTTTTCTGTCATTCAGTTGTGTCTGACTTTTTCTGACCCTATTTGGGGTTTTCTTGGCAAAAATCCTGGAGTGGTTTGCCATTTCCTCCTCCAGCTCATTTAATAGATGAGGGAGCTGAGGCAAACAGGCATAAATGAGTTGCCCAGTATCACACAGCTGGTAAGTGTCAAAGGTCAGATTTGAACTAAGGAAGATGAGATTTCCTGATTCCCAACCCAGTGCTTTATCCATTGCACCACTTAGCTTCCTCTGTCTTTGATACTAACTAGTTAAATGGAGCAGTGGGAACAGTTTTGGATCTCTCTGAGACATAGTTTCTCCCTCTATAAAATGAGATGTTTGAAGCAGATCATCTTTCAGGTCCTTTGTAGATTGACTATCCTTTGTTTCAACATTGGAAGGTGTCTTCCAACTCTAACTTTCCCCTTCCGACATTTGATAGTCGTATATAATGACACTGACTTGCTAAGTGTCAGTCAAAATTCATCTATTCTTATGTAGGTACTGCTATGATTTGGACTATAGACAAAAGTTGGAAGGAAGGTAGCAGGGTATGTTAAAACTGCTACAAAAAATTTACTAACCCAAGGCCTGTTTTCACACGAACTCCAAAGGGAGAGACATAAGCAAGCATTTTATTAGGATGTTTTCCAGAATATAACTTAGGCCTTGTGGACTTTTATCTGCTTTTTTCCAAGTGTTCATCAGCAGTCATAAAATGTGGGAGTATATACTAGGTCTATGGGCCAAAGAGGTCAAAGAAAGATGAAAATATATCCTTATATATAAAAATAAGGACAAGAACAAGAATAATATAGAATTGTTTGGCTTGCAAATCACTTTATATATGTTAACTTGTAAAACATATATAATTTTGATCCTGACAACAACAAAAATATAGCATGCCCTTTTTGTGGTAGAGGCAAAGGATTGAAAAATAAGGGGGTACAGGTATATAAATAAACAAACAAACAAACAAACAAATAAATAAATAAATAAATATGAAGGATTGTAGAAAGAATAACCTGTCTTCTTCCTGAAACTTAGAAAGCAATGGTTTAATTTAGTACTTACTATGGGGAGGTACTACTTTTCTGGGACAAGAATTTAAAGTTGGTATATTACCTTCACCATAACAGTTCTATAATATGTTAATTTTACCATGGATCATATGCATTTTTGAGCCCTGGCCATCAGAGGTCTCTTAGGACTAAGTCAGCCCTTAATAGCCACTTAAGGATGAAAGAAGGAGGAAGGAGAACAATTCCTTTCAAACAGTTTAATGTTCTTTTTTCTGTGGCAGAAAAATCTGGGCATTTCTCCTCTTTAATTATGGACTAAATATTATATGCTCCCCTACCATTGCAAATCCTGTTCTATTAATATATGGTCCATTCAGAGTGAGAAGGGCAATGCCATGTCTCCTTCCCTCTGAATCTTTGTAAATGTTCGTGTCAGGGGACAGAATTGATATAGGCTTACCCACAAGTTGTTTTGAGGACATATTTTGTCCATTTAGGTTTTAGAGAATTTTTACTGACTTTTGATCTTTATATAAATCCTGGTTCATATAATAACGTCATATGGTTTAGTTCAATTCTATGGTACCAGAATAAGAAGATCCATGCCTTAACTTCATAGAGTCCTCTGAGTTTGTTAGGGCTTTTTAGATTTTTTTCCCTCAAAATCCCCATCATACATTAAGCCTTCAGCTCACTATCCCCTTCCCAATAGTCATGGCCTGAGTTTGTTAGGACTTTCTCTGATATATTTCTGAGAATCCCTATTATACTCCAACCCTTCAACTCACTGTCCTCTTCCCAATTATTGTGGCCTTCTCTCCTTAATGTTTTTCTCTGGAGGACAGATATTCTCATACATTCTAAGGACTCCCGGCCCTTGCCATCTACCCTGCCTCTGAAATTCTGAGCATCTTATAGATGTTTTCATTTGCCTTATTATTGAACCCTCCTATGTGTCCTACCTCCCCGATTAAAGTGAGAGGTCCTTGAAATAGATATTATCTTCTTTTTTATTTGTAGTAACTTCTTCTAATATAGTGTTTAGCACATTGTAAACACTTTTTAAATTTACTCATTAACCAAGTAATATAAAAATTTAAGGAAAATTATCCTATAATAATTTGGCCTGGAAGTGACTTGAGATAAGTAGGCATGGATACCCTACTAACTTTCTTCCTGTCTCTGCTTAGGTATGTCCTACAAAGAGGAGCTTGCAATCTCCGAGAAGCCCGTTTCATAATCAGGATATTCTCATCAATAACACACTATCACTTTCCTGTATGTTTTTATTAGGATATTCTCATTTATATTTAGCTGAACTCTGCCTCTTTGTTTTTGTTTTTTTGCTTTTTGGAGGGCAATTGGGGGGTTAAGTAACTTGCCCAAGGTCACACAGCTAGGTTTTTGTTTGTGTGCGTTAAGTGTCTGAGGCCGGGTCCGAACTCAGGTCCTTCTGACTCCAGGGCTGACTCTCTACTCACTGTGCCACCTAGCCGCCCCTACTCTGCCTCTTTGTAACATTCAGGGGTGGAGAACCTGTGGCTTTGAGGCCATGTGTGACTTTCTAGGTCCTTGGGTGAGGCCCAAGTTTTATTGAGCAAATCCTTTTGTTAAGGGGATCTGTTCTGCGAAGTTTGGATTCAGTCAAAGGGTCACACTTGAGGACCTAGAAGGTCACATGTGGCCTCAAGTTCACAGGTTTCCCACCCCTGATTAATTCTACCTTCTAATGTCTCTTTTGTGGGACAGCCCATTAAGTATTTGAAGATTGCAATCATGTTTCCTCTAAGGGAATGATGAATTAAAACATTTATAATCACTGGATAAAATAATATTAAGAATAGTTAGACCAAAAATGTATTTGAAGGAACATCTTTTCCAACATCATCATATAATAGATGATGAAACTAAGAGCCAGACAGATTAAGGAACACATTAGTTTCATGTAATGGTAGAGGCAGGCCCTCTGAGAGCAGCATAAGGACTCTTTCTAACCTACCACACTGTCTCTACTATTTACTGACATGACTTCTTCATTATTTTCCCCATTTTACAGATGATGAAATTGGTTCTCAGAGAGCATAAGTGACCTTGACCAGGATCTCATAGCTGATACAGAGCACAAATGTGATTGAAGCCCAAGTCTTCTGATGCCTGATTCTTGCCACTTCACTACAGTGACTAGAAGTCAGGTGAGATTCTATCCAGTCTTGTAACCTCCCCAGTTCATATTGCTTTCTCAGAAAGAACACACCTTGGCTAGAAACTAGGGGAGAAAAAAAAAACTGGTAGGAAAGTGATTTTGTGTGTTATCAACAAGATAATAGGCTCAAGAGAGAGTCCATTAGGAAGAAGCCTGGAAGGCAAGTGGATTTTCTTTGTGAGCTATCCCTCACTGGCTAGGATGTAGTCATAGCCTTCTACGCCCCCCAGCTGACAGTGGACCCTGATGGAAGAGTCAATTCAGATTAAATGAGAACAAGATCCTAGCTAGAACTATGTCATTTTCCAGTTTTGGAAGGAGGAAAAAAATATATATGTATCTCTCACATTATCTTCTATTTCTGTTCCACTCATCTCAGTACAATTCCATTTAGAAGGTCTAAATGCAATGGAACGATTTTACAATAGCACTGACAGGGGAGAGTGCTAACTCCCAATTTGTACTATGTGTACCAATAGACTTTTATACTTTGGAATTACTATGTTCTGAGGCAGTATTTGACCCATGGTATATTCTTATAATAACAGAAGACAATATGGCATTGGACTGGAAGCAATAAGGGGAGATGTAAAGTTTCTTAGATTTTTATAGTCAGATGACCTAGGTTCAATCCCAGCTCTGCTATTTATTATTTGTGTGATCTCAAAAGAGTCATTTTCTTTCTCCAGACCTCAGTGTCCTCAAACTACAAAATGATGAAACAGGATTAGGTAATCTTGAAGATCTATTTTACCTCTAACTATTATACTTAGGACTACTTTTATAAATAACTAGCCCACATGAGTTTTGACCTTCTAAGCAATCTCAAGAAGGACTCTTCCCAATATATTGACATCTCTCATCTGAAATTCTGTAAAATACAGACGACAAACTCATGGACGCAGCTGAGTAGCACAATGAGTAAGATTGCTAGACTTGGAGTCAGGAAGAACTGAGTTCAAAACCCACCTCAGATACTAGCAGCTGTGTGATAATAGGTGAGTCAATTAACCTCTTTCAGACTTAGTTTCCTCATATATAAAATAGGGAAAATAAAAGCACCTTCTCATAGGGCTGATCTGAGCATCAAATGAGATAATACATGTACAGTGATTTGTGAAACTTGAAGTACTATATAAGTGCTAGGATGACTATGGTGTACCTTACAGGAAAACTGTGAAGGTCAAGAGAAAATGACTATGGAGGAGTTTTGTAAAATTTCATTATTATCATTATTAACTTTGAATCCAATTCATGGATGACCATGAAATAGACAAAATGCCATACTGAGGGCATTGTTCTGGGATCCATAGAGAGCCAAAAGATTCACTGAGAGATTTCAGGGGATCTGTGAAATTGGATGGAGAAGACAATTGCATCTTTATTTTCACTAACCTCTAATTGAAACTGAGTATTTCTTTACATCAGTAAAATAAGCAAAAATTATTCTTCTGAGAATGGGCTCATAGTATTCACCAGGTTATTGAAAGTGTATGACAAACCAAAAAGTTAATAAACTTCCATAGCAGGGCATAATCTGCACAAGCAGGAATAGACCTGACCTCTCCCTCTATAAAGCCATAGGGAGCTCCTTTCTAGTACCTTTCTTCTGTTGATTATGTCTAATTCATCTTATATGTAATTTGCATTTTACACACACATATATATGCACATATTCATATGCACATATATAATGTATACATGTATGTGTATACAAATATTTACACACACATATACACACATATGTGTATATTGTCTTCCCCATTAGACTATGTTGTGCTTAAGAGTAGGGATCCCCAAAGCTGAGTACAGTACTTGACACATAGTAGGTGCTTAATAAATATTTATTGAGTGGCTGCCCATCAAAGTATCATGCATTATTTGTGTTTTGTTTTCTGAGATGTAGGTAAGGATCTCCCAAATATGTCCTGTAGAAAGTGTCAGGTGGGGCCAGTAGAATACTAAGTCATTTCAACCACAAAAGAAATAAAATCCCCTTTATTTATGCCTTATTTTTATATGCCAAATAATTTTTTTTTATTGTAATGCCCCGTCTCTACCACATCAATATCCTTTCTTTGCCAGCCATCTAAGAGAAAAAGGAAGCGTTTCCTATCTGTCTTTTCCTTTAACACAGTGTGAAAGGTTTGCCCAGGATACAAATCAGAAATGGTTGTTGTGGGAGGTAGGGCACTTTAGGAGGATCTAGTAGTGTAAGAGGGGCAGCACTGCCAGAAAGATATTTACAACTTCTGGGGGTAGAAAGGGACCCACACGGAGTGGGACTCACCAAATGTTAAATAGCTTACTTGAGCTTTGGTGGTTTCATCCCCATTGCTAATTAATCAATACTAAATTATCCTTTAATTTATTAGACCTCATCCATAAAGTACATTCGTTTGTGGCAACAAACACCCAGTATCTGGGAGACCATTTGTTACAAAGGCCTCACTAACAGGCTAGAAATGATCTGACCCTAGAGCGGTGTGGTAGTGTCAGTCCTACGGGAAGGGGAGGAGAAGGAAAGGGAATAAGTATTTATAAAGCACCTACTATGTGCCAGGCACTGTGCTAAGCATTTAACAACTACTACGTCATTTGATTCTCACAACTTCAAGACAGGTGCTGTTATTATCTCCATTTCACACTTAAGGAAATTTGAGGTAAAGTGACTTGCCCAGCTGGTAAATATCTGAGGCTGGATTTAAACTCAGATTGATCTGACTTCAATGCCATCATGCTAGCTGAGTGACGGTATCAGATGGGGAAGGAGTTACGATCTGGTTCCAAATCACCAAAATCTACTCCCCTTAAGAGGCAAGAAAATCCATGGTTAATACTTGCTAACCCATTTTCAGAAAAGAAGTCATGTCACATTAGAGCAACTTGCTTTAGGACCCTGTGTCCTCTTGAGCTGTCTTCCTATTTGACCCCCTTTCTCCACTACATGAGTGTGCTTGGTGTTCCATCACATCTTATCCACAAAATACTTGCAAGACAGGACTATCCTGCAGAAAATACTTAATCTAAAAGAAGTATAGAAATTTGAATTGTTTTTATTGTCAATATTAAAATCCCTGACCATTCCACTGTACCTTTCAATCTGCTGTTGGGATTCATCTTTATTGATTCGTGATAATCTTTTTGGTATTGCCATTTTCACCATCACTTTATAACCTTGCCTTTGATTCCCAGAGAACTGATTTTCTTTCTACTAGAACTCAAGTCATATAGGGGAAAGAACAGTGGATTAAACGTGAATTTTGGTTTGAATCCCTTCTCTGCTACTTGCTCTCTGTGCAACTCCAGACAAGTCATTAAATATATTTGGACTACAGTTTCCCCATTCATAAAATGGGACCATTGACTAGATATCAAAAGTTCTTTCTAGCTCTAAATCCCATAATTCACACCTTAGTTACAGAATAACCTAAAAACTAGTGTTCTGATCCTTCCTCCTGACTCGCCTACATTTAGCCTTTGACTTATTGCTAGATGGCAGAACATAAAAGCCTTTTTTCTCTATTTTCTATAGGATTTAATTTTGTTATCCTAGGACATTTTTCACATACTCCTTCATATTAGAAGGCTGATTATATAAACATTTTTGTCTTATCACCCCAAAAGGTTATAAATACTATGAGGGCAAATCCAATGTTTTATATAATTCCTAATTTTTTCAGTGCCTCGTATGGACCCTTGTTCATAGTAGGCTCTATTAAGTATGTGCATGGTACAATATTTGAATAGGTAAAGAATTAAAAACAAAACCTATACATTATGGATTTTGGAGAAAGGAGCAAAGCAAATTTGAGGGATTGTAAAGCATATACCATCTCCAGAAGAGATGGTATATGGCCTAGGAACTGCTAACTGTGATATTTATTGAGACTTTATTATGTTCTAATTCCAAATATCACTTAAACAGTGTAATATAAAGAACAGATTGCTGTGCTACAATACAGGGTAATCCAAATTTTAGGCATTGTGATCAAGACCAAGTTCCTTTTGTTTTCATTTTTATTTTTGTTATAGTTAACAAAAGGAGGTTGGCTTAATCATAGCAGGGGAATTATATTTAACAAGGATATGTCTCAGGGACACAGGAATAGATCCATGCGAGCAAAGATCCTCTGAAAGAGTTGTTCATGTCCACCAGCTCTTTGTGACTGTTTTTTTTTTTATCTAAATTTTAATTAAAAATAATAAAACTTTTTTTTCTCTTTTTTTAGTCTCTACTCCCATTTAGGGGAGATATGCATAGTCAAGAAAAATATATGCCCACATTGGTCATTTCCAACAAAAGGAATTTATAATTTAGTGCCTTGAAGTCATCACCTCTCTGTCATGAAGCATGAAACATGATTCATCATCTGTCCCCTGAAATTGTGGATGGTTATTATATAAATCAGCATTTTTAAATACAAGTTATTTTTTTCCATTTTCACTATCTCCTTCATTTTTTATTTATTTTTAACCTTTATTTTTAAATTTTTGATTTCCAAATTCTCTCCCTCTCTTGCTCCCTTCCTTCCCACTCACTGAGAAGGTAAGCAATATGATATCAATTTTACATATGAAGTCATACACAACATATTTTTATATTACACGTGTTATCAAAAAATACCAAGAAAATAAAGTGAAAAAATATGTTTCAGCCTGCCCTCAGAGTTCATCAGTTCTCTCCCTGAAGTGAATCAGTTTTAACACATTAGTTCCCTCCATTAAATCCATGGTGCAGCCATTCTGGCCTATTGGCTATTCCTCACATATGATGTTCCATTTCTCATTTCTGGTGTCTTTTTGTTGGCTATTACTCATCCTTGGAAGGTTTTCCTTCCCAATTATGACCCTTAGAATCTGAGACTTCCTTTAAAATTCAGCTCCAGAACTCCTTCTTGAAAGAGGCTTTCTTTGGTCTCACCACCCACCATGCTCCCAACTGTTAGTGCCTTCTCTAAATGTACATTCCATATACTCTGTATTTATATTATATTATACAATTTATACATCTTGTATGTGCCAAATTATGTTGTCTCCCTCATTAAAAAGTAAACATCTTAAGGATAGATACTTAAAAATACACACACACACACAAACACACACACAGTACTTAGCATTGTGCCTGGAAACTGGTATGAAATCATAAAATCTTTATTGATTGCTTGACTTCTCTGGAATTCAGTTGTTGTTTTTCCATTAAAAGAGGAAGAAGACTAGATACTATCTTATATTGGAAATTTCTTCCAGATACGACATTGTGTGATTCTGAGATTTTCTACTTATACAAAATTGATTAGAGTATATCATTTTTCTTTTTCCTTCCCTCCTCTATTTATTTGAAGCACTGTGGTCTAGTAAAGGTTTCTTTCTCTTCAAAGAGGTAACAAGGATACCATAAGCTCTGAGCATCATGTTTATTCTATTCTTTCAAGGTTTTATGTGACACTACTGCCAGTAAAATGCTGCCAAATGGGAGATACAGGCTCCCAGAATAAGGGTTATCAAGCATCAGTTTCCTCTTCTCTAGCAACTCAAGATTACACCTCATTTGCTCAAAAATGAGCTTATAAGACAAATATATCAGCAACTACAACTGAAGTAGGGCACATTTAGACAGCTTCTGGATATAACAATCTGGAGGCTTCCCCTTGCATAGGAGATCCATGTTAGGGGTGAGATGCAAATGATTTGTTCTCTTGGGGAAGGGCTCCAGGTATGCAGCTGTAGATAGTTACAGAGTTCTCATTCCAGATCAAATGATCATTGGGTCATCATATAAGAGATAGACTCTACTCTTGGTCTGGGATCAGGAAAGGGTGGAATTTTGGGGGACTGGGATAACCAGTTCCTTTTTGAATCGAGCTAAACTATTCTGTTTTCTTATTTGGCAATTGAAAATCGTTATTCCCTTTCTGAAATGCACATTTATATAAGCCTGGAACACTGAAGAATAAGGAAAGGATGAGATATTAGATTGTGGAATGTTAGAACACAGAGCTATGTGTGGACCCAGAGGGTAGAAAAAGTCAAAACTGGAGACCCATTAGGCCCATTCTTAGGAATGAGTTGGAACTCTTCATCCTTCATCAACAGAATGGGATACCTATGAAAATACTGAGTTCCCGATCACTGGAAGTCCTCATCTAGTAGCTATATACTTGTCAGTTATCTAGGCCAGGATATTGTTCAAATACTGGTTGGACTGTAGGAATACCAAGTTTTCTTCATTTTACAACATTCTATGAAGAATGAAATCTGGGATTCAGGAAACCTAAATTTAGGAAACATGAATCAAGGTATACCATTGACTCACTTTTTTTGTCCTGCAAAAGCCAGTTGGACTTGGGATCTCTATCAGTATGGTGGGCATTTTCAACCCCATTTCTCCATATTTGATAGAACTTAGGAAAATGTTAAAGACGGAGTTCATTTTCAAAGGTTAGACTCTAGCTCATTTTCACACTTAGTCTGATAATACGAAGACCAAAGAACCTCACAAGACCCCAAACTAGAAAACTAGAACAAGTTCTTCCTCCCCTATCCCCCCCTTTCTCCACTAAATTACCTCTTTTGTTAATCTTAAACCATTTTTAATATAATCATGTGCAAATGGAAAGAAATGTTAACTCCTAAGTGACTAATATCTAAACAATCAAAATAAGAAAAAAATTCTCTAGAAAATAATCAAGGGACCAATGAATCGATTCTTTAACACAAGGACAAATGAAGAATGAAAGGATGCATGAATGAATGAATGAAAAAAGCATTTATTAAATGATGATAAACCAAGTGCTAAGCTGAGCACTTGGGATACAAATGTAAGCAAGCAAGATAGTCACTTACCTCAAGAGATTTATATTCCCAATGGAGGAAATAACATATATAGTGGAGCAAGAAGGAGATGGTGTATGCCCAGGGTCACCTGGTTTGGATTTGCCTGTGGAGTGATGTTGAGACCTGTTAATGGACAAGATAAGGAAAGGTTTGTTTTTTTTTTTTTTCTTTTTGGAGGGCAGAAGGCAGGGGAATTGGGATTAAGTGACTTGCCCAAGATCACACAGCTAATGTGTTAAGTATCTGAGGCCAGATTTAAACTTAGGTCCTTCTGGCTCCAGGGCTGGTGCTCTGTTCATTGCACCACCTAGCCACTCCTAAGGAAAGATTTTTATATAAATTTACTTTTGCTAGATACCAAACGGGAAATTGAAAGAAATAAAATATAGACTATCACAATTGACATAATCTTAGAATTTATCTGTCTTATTTTCTTTACTTTATAAGGGAGTATACTGAGGCCCAGAAAAGGTAGCTGCCTATCTCAACGTCCTATAGCTGGTTATATAATGAGGTCAGTTCCTCAGTAATTTATCTGGATCTCAAACCCAGATCCCAAAGAACCCTTAAGGTTAGCCTGGAAATAATCAGTATTTCCTACCTCTAAGATGAGTCTTTTTCCTCCTCCCACCCACCCACCACCCCCTTACAGCAGAAACTGAGGCTTTTCCATTACTATGGCATTGTTTTAGGAATTCAATTTCATCTCAGTACATCTATTTTCATTAAAAACTGTAAAGCTTTTTGATGAGAGCCTGAGAAATATGGAAGGGTTTCATCCATTCTTTTCATTTCATTTTTATTTTTTGTTTTGTTTTGTTTAGGGCCTTTTTTTTTCTGAGCAGAGGGTAATTTTTATTTTGGCTGAAATAAAAGTAACTTAACAAATGAAATCTGTGCCTAAAATCCATGGACAGAGTTGAGTAGTTAATGAAATTTCTGTGCCTGAAACACATTATGAGGCAGCAGTTGAGATTGGAAAAAGATTAAGCTACTAAATAGCTGGCAGGGCCAGAGGAAAGAGTCCTAAGTCAGTATTCATCAAGTCCTACTCCGTGGAGGGAGATGAACAGTTCAGGACATTGAATGGGGCTATCTATCTATTCAGATGCCCTTGCCTACTAGCAATTTCTTGCTTTCCTCTGACCTCATTTGCCTTGCATTGTATTTAGGTCTATTTTTATCACATGCTTGCCCTGCTCAAAATTATTCAATGGCTCCTAACTACTTATAGGACAAAGTTCAAACTTGTGCTTTGTTGTTTAGACCCTTTACAATCCTGTTCCAACTTTGATGATGCAGTAGAAATAATCCTAGATTTGAAAAGAAGGCAATCTGGTTAGAGTACTGTCTTTGACACTAGCCATATGGCGTTGGACAATCTCTTTCCTGTCTCTGAGCTTCAGATTTCCCATCTGAAGTCAGTATCAAAATATTGGCACACTTTTCTTGTGGAGTTATGAGGTTAAAGTAGGATAATAGGTGTGATTTTCTTAAGACTTTAATGCAAGCACATTTACAGACAAAAGGATATAGATGTATAGATAAGTCTTTGCTATCATTGGTATTTATTATTATTAAAGTGAAAGTGTCTTAAAAGCAGATCAAAGGCATAGATAGAGAGTACAGAGTTGCAGGAGATAACTTTCATCCCATTTCCTTATTCCTTTATAAAACGTAGTTATAATCAACTATATATAAATAGAAGGAGTTATTGTTATGTCCCATTATTCCCTTGAACAACTCTGCTTTTGCCAAACTTCTCTGTTCACTTTCTGCTAAAGGTCTTTCACTTCCCCATCTCTCACCACAACTTTGCTCAAAATTCCAGTTAACTGACACACCCTCCTATTTCTTTTCACATTCTTCTTCACTCTTCCAGGCCCATTCTATAGCTGCCACAGACCTTTAAGCCTTCCATACAAATGAGCAAGAAGTAGGGCTAGAGGATCAGAGGAGGGGGTGGTGTTGAAAAAGGCCAGCTAGTTCCTCCTCCTTCACTTCCAACAAAAGTCAAGCAAAATCAATAGGACTGCTCTCAATTTTTGATTTAACTTGTTTGTATAGTAAAACGCTCTGGATGCAGATTAACTTTCTCAGCTCAATACTGGCTAATTGATTCACCTACCTTGAAACAGGAGCTGGGAGGCCTTTGATAAATAGATTGAAAGCCTTTCTTTATTTCATAATTGCTTCTGTAAGCAATAATACAACTGGGACAGACAATCCCCCAACTTTCACTATTGGGATAAAGGGAGTTCTATCCTGACTACAATGTTCTAGGGGAAGGAGCACTGGGCAGCCTCTGGGCTGTTGTATTCTTGAAAATCTTTGAGGACTCAGGGGCATGGGCATTTTCAAGTCAGAAACCCCCAAGTCCATTCAGATAGAAAGATGAAATCAAAATGGGTCTCCAGTTGGAACAAGAAAAAGAGAAGAAAAAAATTCTCTCTGACAGAATTGAAGCTCAATAGTCATATAGCTGGAAAAACAAAGTGGTCGGAGAGGGAAAAAAAATCTTCCTCACAGGGGGCATGTGGTGTAGGTAGCCCGAGATTTGGGGGGTAGAAAGAACCTTTGATCATTGAACAAAGAAGTAGCTCAAATAGCAAAGGCTTCTGGGAAATACTCCTTTGCTCTTTGCCCTAGGTCCATACTGCTGCTTCTAAACTTATCTCCTTTAAAAAAGCAGATACCCAGTTTTCTTCCCAGACTCACTCTGTTTCTTATTTGATCACCAAAAGGCCCCCACCCCCAACCCCATAAAAGGAATACCATTGAATTTGCTAATAGTTTCTTTTCTAGCTGCCTGGAATCCCAGCTAACTCAAGGCCTTTCTCTTTTTTGCTATTTCCCAGTGACTTTTGTATGCGTTTTCATCACAAAATGCCTAGTCCGTGGTCCCATTCAAAAGTCAGCTTTCCCCAGAAGTAAAACTTTCATGTGGAATGATTGAAAGGTCAACAAGAAAACCCTTCTTGGCCTCAGAATGCCCTTCCCCCTTACACTGATGACTTAAATTCCACCATTGTTTTATTATTGACTTGGAAGGAATGTGACAAGTAATATTAGGTGAGAGTTGGGTTGGGATAGACAAGCACAATAGGAGTTATATTAGAAAGAGTTTAGCCTTGGGAGTCAAAAGACCCAGGTTCACATCCTGTCTCCTGTACTTTTGTGTCCTTTGACAAGTCATTTCTTATTTTTGAACATTGATATCTTTATTTTACAAATGAGAATACTAAAGCTTCTCCACATTGTACAGGACTGTGGGAAGGGTCAAATGAAAGAATGAAGTCATTTACAAACCATATAAAATGTGCTAGCAATGCCAACTAACATTACTGTTATTAAGGGCCCCGCAATTACAGTGCACAAAAGTTTTAGAGTGGACTGATACCATAGAATATAATATCTTAGAGAAAACAGGAAAGTATAGGGTTAGAATATAGCATTTTAAGATTAGAAAGGAAAGCACAGATAATCTAGGTCAAATCCTTCATTTTACAAATGAACAAAGTAAGGTCCAGAGAGAACACACAATGTGGTTAAAGTTGTACAGTTAGTGGAAGATGAGATTAAAACTCAACCCTCCGGATTTGTAGTCCAGAGATTTTTCCCTTAAACAAAATTGCAGATTGATTAACTATTAATAGTGGACTGATTTGAAACTATTGATAACTATGAGAAAAAAAAGATAACATCCATCTTGAAGAGGTGTGGAAACTGTAGGTGTAGGTGAATTTTGGAAATTGTATTGGGCATGGTGAGTAGTCTGTATAGAACTCAGATGTAATAGGATGACAGGAGTTTCTGCTTAATTCTAGGAGGAAACCTGGTGACAATTTCATCATAGAATCACCAAAATAGAAGAGACCTTAGAGATCATCTAGTCAACCCCCTAAAATATATCCAGATGTCATACAACCATAAATCTATATAGTTAGGAAATTTTCCCCTATATCAAGACAAAATAGTACTCCTTATAAATTCTATCCGTTGTCTCTAGTTATGCCTTCTAGAACTAAACATAACAAATCTAACCCCTCTTCAACATGAAAAACCCTTCAAATACTTGGAAAGATATACTGGACTCTCTAAGTATTTTTTTCTAGGAGAAATAGCATCAATCCCTTTCATTGACCCACATATGAAACTTATTTCAAGTTTATTAACTATCCTGGCCAACTTCTACAGGACATCCTAGAGATAACAATATAATCTTTAAAGATGTGGTACCCAGCACAAAATATTATATTCCAGATATTCAACTCTTAATTTTATTTTATTTTATTATTTTATTTATGCTTTGAGAGCTTTCTGGAAAAAAAATTGGTTTATGGAATCAGAGGACTGGATTAAAACACTATCTCTGATGCTTACTGCCCATGTAACATTGTACAAGTGATAGCATCCATGAGCCTTAGCTTCCTCATCCAAAAAATGAAGGCATTGGACTAGATGATCACCAATGTTTCTTCCAGCTCTGGGCCCAAGGGTTATACTTTATGGGATCAATTCTGGTTGATATATTAATATGAATTCGATGTGATATAGTACTGATGTTTCTTCTGCCACTGTAGTCTTTGTGTGTCTTGTCGGGTATATTTCACTTCATAAGAGACTTCTCAAATTTCTCTGAATTTCTCTTGTCCTCCTTCCTTCCTTCTTTCCTTCCTTCCTTCCTTCCTTCCTTCCTTCCTTCCTTCCTTCCTTCCTTCCTTCCTTCCTTCCTTCCTTCCTTCCCTGCCTTCCTCCTTAACTTTTCTGCTTATTTGAGTATATATGAGGACTTTACTTCTGCCTTTTCTTTCTTGTAGTGTGTGTGTTTGTGTGTGTGTGGGTGGGTGGGGGTCAATTCTTATCTAATGAGGTAAACAATTCAGTAACTTTTCTCACATAATTCCAAACTGTTTCCATAATGATTGGACCAATTTAGAGGTTCACTAATAACATATCTAACAGTGAACCTTTCTTCCCAGAGTACCCTGCCCTCTTAGGCATGACTATTTCTATCATCATTTTGCAAATGAAGAAACTTTGGTTCAGGGCAAGCTGGATAATATGACTTGTCTAATATCCTAGAATTTGACTTTAGGTCACTTGACTATAAATCAAATACTCCGTAGAACTATAATGAAGAGGACCTTGAATGTCAGAAAAAGGAATTGGGAACTGATACTGTAGGCAAGGAGAAATCAGTGAAAATTTTTGAAAAGAGGCTTCTCATAAAAGTTCTTTTTTAGAAGATCAATCTGTCAGTGGTGAGTAGGATGGATTAAGGAGAGAAAAGACTAGAGGCAGAAAAATGAGACAGGAAGCTATTACTATTGTCTAGACCTCAAATGGTAATGAGAATAGGAGATATTAGGGCAGAGTACCAATCCCATGATGATTTAACTGAAAACATTTTGGACAATAGGGAGATACCAAGAAAGAGGTATCTTGATAGGTGACGTGGTGAACATAAGCTTGGAAAGGTTGGAACAAGGCTGTCTGAAGAATATTCTGTTAGTCTATTTGCATCTTTCCAACTTTGCCCTCCTCGATAATCATCAGCTCATGGAGATTGGTTGAACATGACACCTGACTGCTTTGCATTAGGGATTTGAGTGGAAAGACAAAAGAGAGAGCTAATTGTCTTCAGTACATTTTCATTTAATTCAGTGCACTTTTAATTAGGGCTCTGAAGGGACTAGGAATCAATTACTTCCAGTGAAGGCCACCACTGATGGCAGATGACGGGTGGAAAAGGGACTACTTCAGCTTGTTTTTTGGAAGCAGCTGGAAGTCACTTAGGTAGCAACATTGTAGAATTTTGTGGCATATTGAAAAATGCTTTTGGTCCCACTGTGAAAACAGCTTTGGCCCCGTCCAAGGTGACAAGCTCTAGGTGGAAGTGACCCAGAAGAATTTACATCACATCAACTATGTACCAAAGTCACTACTGTTAAATAATGAGTGTTTTGCAACATTTCAGCCCGTACTTATGTGTTATTTTTCTTCCTATTCTAATTGACTGATTTCCACACTAAACCTTTTGGAATATTTGCAAACAACTTTAGCATTAGGGAAAACTTGAAAATATATAATGTTTGAACATAAGGTATTGTCATTGAGGGGCTCAAATACATTGTCCACTCTAGCAATTACCAGATGAAGAAACAGACCCACAAAGAAATTAATTACTTGAAATCCCATGGTTAATGACTGTTAAAGACTAGAACTCAAGCATTCTAATTTATAGGCTAATTTCTTTTAGTTTTGATAAATAGCAGCCAAAATATCATGGTATTGTTTTCTACAATCTAAAAGACTGATGGTTAAAATTTCTACTAGAAATTTTCAGGAATATCTGGGATTATAAATCTACCAAAATAAGAAATGGGATTCAACTGTTAATATCTAAAGCAATCTTTGATTTTAAATGTTGAGTTCTTACTTCACCAACCCAGATGGATGTCAACAACTGGATTCTAGATTCTGAAACTTAGCAAATTTATGATCATAAGATAGTAGGTAGAGTTAGAAGGAAATTTAGAAATAATATGCTCCTAACCTCTCCTTTTCAGATAAAGAAGCTGTGACACAGAGAAGTTAAACAATTTGCCCAAGTTTCTATAGAGAATGGGAGAACTGGCATTTGAACTCGCATTTCCTGAATATAAAGCCAGAGTACTGGTAATGATGCTTCCTCTGCCACACTGCCTTAGCAGTGTCCCTTAACACAAACAAAGACATATTTGTTGACTACTCTCATATAGTTCACATTCCAACACTGTTCTTGTACCAACACACACACATGCACACAGACATATACATATACATGCATATATATACCTATATGTGTATATACACATATGTACATACCTACATGCATGCATGCATATATATACCATGTTTGCATATACATACATATACACATACATGCATATGCATGCATACACACAAATATCTATCTGTATCTATCTATATCTATATGTTTGTCTATATCTATATCCATATCTACATCTATATCTCTCTATCTTTATCTCTATCTATCTCTATCTCTATCTCCCCTCCTCTCTCAGGACTAAGACCAGAATTTATCTACTAAAATAATCTAGAACATTGACTGTGATGCTTAACTCAAATTTCTGGAAAAAGAAAATTAAGCAAATTCCCATCAAGTTACAATGGCTGAGCTCTAGAGTAGTAAATCCAAGTATGAAATCTCCTTATCAAGATGGAGGACAGACTTGAGCCTCTGTCTGTAGCAAGTATTTAGAGTAGCCCTTTAGATATTCATGTGTTATTATATAATATATGTTTTATATAGGAATGTCATATAGAAATAGAATATTTCTCTTATTCCTTTTGGTACATTCGTGTGTGTATTGTGTGTGTGTGTATGTGTATGTGTGTGTATTGTTTAAATCTAATACTGTGTGCAGTCTTTATGGTTCTTTGGAAGAAAGATGCTGTTTACAGACAGAGGAGAATACACTTCGAAGAGATTTATTCCGAATTGGGACTGCTGGATTCATAATTACTTTCTGGGCATTGAAATTGGTTGCTCTTATAAAAGAGATGAGAATATACCATTGATTATTTCCATATATCAGTAGAAGGGAGTTGTTGGCAAGTTGAGAGGAAAGAAAGAATGAATTCTCATGTGTATGGGGATGGGGATGGGGGTGGGGTGTAAGTCCTGATTCAAATGCCTCATTCAAGCTCATTAATTCATACCTCCAGTTAATTAAATAAAGAATTAGTATGTGCTGTTTTACTGAGGTTCATTAATGAGGAGTTTAAGGAGGCCTCAAACCCAAGTTGCACTGAATATGTTTTCCGTATTACGGGGGTGTGTGAGCAGGTGGCTGGTTTCTGAGACTTTTAGCTGCTACACTGGAAGGAGATTGTGGGGGATACCACCAGGCTCTGCTTCCCTGACAGTCTATGGCAACCTCTTCTTGGGAAAGTAATTTAACAGATGAAATTGAGGTCCATTGTGAGTAATCACACCACGCATCAAAGCAGAGTCATGAGCTACAACACAAGAACCAGAGGCCAGGCCTTGAGTCTGATATAGGACCATTAATTTAGAACTTAGAAAAGACCATGGGGGTAAATTAGTCCAATTCTCATTTACTGCTGAGAAAACCGGCTCTCAGTGAGATTAAAATAACTTGTCAAGGTTACACAGGTGACAGAATTAGGGTGACTGCCTCTGAATCCAACATCAGTGTTTTGAGAGAGAGAGAGAGAGAGTGTGTGTGTGTGTGTGTGTGTGTGTGTGTGTGTGTGTGTGTGTGTGTGTGTGTGTGTGTGTGTAAGTATTAGGGCTAACTTATTTGTTTTTTCCTGATTGCCTTGATCAAACCTTTCTCTTGGGTAGGATAAAAACGGGAGACAAGTGCTGAGTTCTGCAAAAAACAGAAATCCCACTTCATTTCCTACTCATTTCCCTACATAGATTAGACATCCTTGTGATATTCTTTCAATCAAAATTCTACAACTCTTTCAAGATACATTTCTCGATGTCTTTTCCTCTAACACTGACATAATAAAGAGGAACATAGTGTAGTTCAAAGATTCTAGTTCTTGTTTTGTGATTCATTTATTGAGTGTCCTTGGTCAAGTCACTTCTCCTTAACAGCCTTTAGATTTCTAATTTATAAAATGACGATTGGACTAAATTACCTCTAAGTTCCCTTCCCTTTCAAACATTCCATATTCTATAAAGGTAATCATTGCATATATTGGATAAATCTGATACCTTACTCTCAATAACACAACTCATATTCCTGGCAGCTAACTACTGAAATTTTTTAATCTATTAAAATCATAATAAATTAAAAAAAAAGTATAATAAATAATGATGCATTTCATTATCTTTTAATTAATATTTCTCTGGTAAAGAGCAAATGAGGAAGGGGTGATATATAGCTCTTGAAAGTATTATATAAGCAAGCAACTTTGAGTTTGGAGTCAGAAGTACAAATATCTCTTCTGCCATTTCTTACCTCTTATCTCGGATGTGTCACTTAACCTCTCTAGGCCTTACTTTCTCTATCTGTAAGATGAGAGGGTTGGATTAGATGACTTTTTATGTCCCTCCACACTCTAAATCTATGGTCTTATGATCCTATAACTGATTATCTTCAAGGTCCCTTTCAATTCTAGAGTCAGTGAGCCTAGGCTCTATTCTCCATTGACATAAATTCAACTGGGTCTGGAAATTATTTTAAATCTCCAAGTGTTCTTCCACCATAATGGCTCCAGAAATAGGTATCATCCCCCTGCATATCAAAGAAGATATTATTTTATGTGACATTTAATTAAATTGTCTAGTGTTTTTTTTTTCTTTTTCTTCTCTGATTACCGATTTCATAGCTAACAAGAAAATTCAGGTTGTCAGATAGCTGTCTTGTATAGATCTTAGAGATTTCTAGTTCCAGGTGGGCTTCTAATGACCCAGGGGATGTTGGTAATTTGAATCACTTCTTGGGCTTTCCTATTCCTCTGTAAAATAAAGAGGTCATATCAGATGATCTTTAAGACCCTTTTCTGCTTGAGCAGAGAGCTCTTTGTCCACATTAAACTTACTTAGCAAAACCCTAGGGAAAACTGAAAAAATTCAATAAATACAGAAGAAAGAAACCCTATTTTGAGACTGATAATCACAACAATGGATGCATTGTTTTTACTTATAGTTCTCTCTAATCAAAGGGCTCTTCCAAGCTAAATTCTGACAAAACTGTATATATTTGTTAGAGGCTGCTGGGGGCAGGGATAGAGGGAGAATAGGGTGGGGGTTAGGGTGAGCAAATATAGTTTGGTAATTTTAGAAGTTGACTAAAACTGAGATAGGGGGCCTAGGCATGTACAGTGCCCTCTAGCCTACTCCAAAGAATTGTTCTTTGTTTGATGGGGAGTGTTTCATATTTATTTAATGTCCTCAGCATGCTGCATTCTGTTCAGAACTTTAAAAGACAATCCTTTCCATCTATATATCTTCTAACTAAAGGCATCAGTAGACCTGCCTTTTAGAGTGAGCTGAACAATTTGCCATCATACTAAAATAATTGCTAACCAGAAATACTTTTGCCAGCATTTAAGGTTTTATTTTCACTTGTGTATTAATATTCTTATTTCTTCATGCCCTGCTCACAGAACCAACCTAATTGCTTTCAAAGTTCAAAGTTATATAACTGCTCTAGCCACTTAAATTAAAAAAAAATGGTTCCATGGCAGGAGCCATTGATTAGTAAAACATGTTATTCAACCATCATATCATTCACTCATCATCTTAGTAGTACATGAAAATGTTGGCCAGAATCCAGAGATAGGATGACTTGGCAATGGAAGACATATCTATACTGAGAACATCTCTCTAAATAATTAAGGTAGAAGAGATAGGATGAAAGACAATAGAAAGTAGAGGTAGTTGGAGAAGAGTACCTTCTTCAGGGGTGGAGGAAGGGTGAAATTAATTATGACCAGGAGCTGGTAAGAATAATAGCATGTGACCCTTCTAAGACTCTCATTGCTAAACAGCACCAAGAGTTGTTCTCCCAGCTGAGTCAGTGGGATAACTGAATGGGCCCCCCTGGGTAACTATGTGCATAAGGATTTAATCAGGGCACTTGCAGTCACAGCACATGAGCAGACTCTGCACAGCTGGAATGCCAGCTCCCATGCTGAGATCTAGCACAATAATCATTATGTATCAATGCTGCTTTGCCCCTCTATAGAATCTTTAATCCAGCATCCCCCAGCTAGGACAGGGTGGCTCAGTGAGCTAGGAAAGAGATTAAGGGACTCAGGAGAATAGCTTTGTAATGATGACTTTGCCAACTCCCAGGAGGGTAGTGGGTGAACAGTTTTTAAGTTGAGGAAGAAGAGATAGTCCCAGAACCTTAAGTCTTCAATAGACCATTAAGACATATGTGGATTACAAATTTAAATAAAAAGTAAAGTGCCACGTACTCAAACATGTAAAGGGATCTGTGATCTAATTAATTTAATTGTTCCTCCCAATAATACAGATCACAACTGAATCATGCCTGTCCATACTGTGTAAATGTACTTCAGCTCTTCTGATACTTAGATAATCCTCATTTTAAATATAAGCATTATGACTTTCAAATACAGGAAATGACTGGGCCAGGATCACTTAGCAATTAAATGGCAGAGTTAGGAATCGAATAGTCTCCTCAGTCTTCTGTTAACAGGTGGTGGAATCCATTGCTAAAGGCATGACCTACATAGGAACAAATGAGCTGCAATTCTGAAAGAGATTCAGTCAGTGAGGATCATGTGATATAACTCAACTGGATAATTTGAAAGTTGCTTTTATAAAAAAATGCATCATGTAGCTTGGCTTTCCACACATACATTATTAACAAGGTTATTGCCTACTGCCTACCTGCCTCTTCCATGGATTCATCTGTATTCTTAGTCTCCATTTGAGGGGGGGAAATCTGTCATGCAGAAGGGCCCAGGGATGCAATATTATAATTCATCAAATGTACTGCTACTATACATTGATTCTGAATTTTTAAAATAGCATGTAATAATGTCAGATGTTCAAATACTTCTGTGATCTCAGATGACTGATTGTTCCCTCCAATGACATAAATTCCAACTCATACATTCCTGCCTTTCCTATGTGTACCTTGTCCATATTTCCCTAAAAGTTCACAGAGAGTGTTCACAGGGCATACTAGAGAGCTTTCTCAGTTTCTCCTGATGTATTCTTTCCATTAGAGTTCTATAACTATTTATCTTTCACTTCTTCTCCTCTTCACACAACAAACTCATCTTCTTTTCCTACCATATATTTTCATGTTGACATATTTCCCTCGAGTCCTTCAGAGTTCCTAGTTGATTAGATATTGTGGCTTGCTCAGGTTGGTCATGCACTTCTCTCTTCTTTTTGGGTGATATTTAATTCCTTTGAGACTGCATGATCTACGATCCACTGCAATACAGAAACACCTGTAGAATGTAAAATAATTGAGTGAAAATTATGCTGACCATGATTCAATCTGACTTTGTTGATTCAAAAAATACATTGACAATTCCAGGATTGATACTATAAATGTATTGAGTGATGTCTGTTTTTTTATCCCTGTGTTCCTTTCAACGCCTAGTGTGAAGTCTTGAAACCAGTTGGAACTTCATCAATGCTTGTTGAATGAAGATTACTTACTGTATTGGCAAAATGCTACTTAATTGAGAAGCTTACATGATAATATGACAGCTCAAAACTCTTTTATTATAATGCCTTGCACTAATATGTGGAAAGCTGCCAGTCATAAATTCATATTTGAATAATTATTACTTTCTGGTCAATATAATATTCTAGGAGAAAGAGTAATAAGAACTTGCGATATTTTAAGACCTGCCAGTGCCAATATCACATCCCACCTGATGTTTCCTTCTTCCACTATGAATATCATCTCTTTTCTGCCATAACTCTGTTCCCAACACCATTATCTTCTTGTCTTTACTTACTCAAGCCATCATACCACACTTAGTGTAGGCATAAAGGTTACCTCTTAACTGCAGTTATGAAGGAGTGCAGAAACAGGAACACAACATGAAAGAAGACACCACCCATTGCCCTCAATGAATTCACACTGTGTGGTGCTAATGCTGAGATAGTAAGAGTGCCTTCTGAATCATCAAATCCAGATTCCTTCAGGTTCAAGATATTTTAAATTTCAGTATATTGCATTAATAGCAGCAAGCACCCCGACATCCCCAGAGTGGCTGCCAACACAGGTTCTTAGATGTGCTTTTGTAAAGGAAAGCAACTCAAAATGGGTTAACAAGCTTACTTTAATCAAACAAACATATCATTTACTTAGTTCAGGGGGAAAAGGTCAGCACCCTGAACTTCAGAGTATACAGACAGATCAAATAGACAGGCTTCCAAACTGTCCAACCATTATCAATACCAAAATTACAGTTACCAGAGAGGGAAGCATCAACATCTGGGTTTTCAAAGCCAGGGGCGCTCAATGGCTGCCCAGAGTCTCATCTGGTCAAATCACACAACACTACTCAAAGTGAGCCCCAAAGCAAAGCCTCAAATCAGGGATTATATAGTCTTCTCCTGGCTCAGAGAATGTAACCACCCTCTTGACCCACTGCCCAATCACACAGCATCAAGGTGTGGTCATTCCTGAAAACCAAGCCTCCTACCACAGGCTCCATGTGACCACATTCAGCCTATTAGGAGGCGAGTATATTTTCAAATGAAAGAAGGTTCTCAGAGTCTGTTAAGCCAATCAAAGGGCCTTAAGACAATCAAAGGGCCTAGGGGCAGGGAAGATCTTCAAATCAGCATTTCCATTACAGGTGTGTGGCTATATTTCAAAAAGTCATGGAATATAGTCTCTAAGGAATTAAAAAATAAATATCACACAGAAAGCAATACATAATGTGAACAAGCTACAATATATAATCTATGAGGAACTTTGAAAAACAGAAGGGAAATATGCATAGTTCACTGTAATTTAAATATAGAGTGGGTCACCTTGAAAGGTAGTAAACTTCATTACTGGAAGTCTCCTGGTTGGGGCCGTATAACTACATCTCAAAGATGTTATAGGAGGATTCCTATATTGGCCCAGTATATCTGTGACTTTTTGATTCTGATGTAAAAAAAAATCATCACATAATGTGAGCCAAATACAGATGCACACTGGTATACATCAGTAGTGCATCCTTTATGCTTTATGATTACTAGAGTTTATTATGATATCACATGCCATGGCATATGAAACAAGGCATTAAAAGAAAGCATGGAAAAAATTTCAGTGTAGTTTCAATGATAAGCCTGAATGTTGTGGATATGCCCACTAGTAGCAACTGTAGACTACTACAGTAGTTTAAAGAGCAAAACATTTAACACTGAGGAATTGTCTCTCTTCTCTCTGTCGGTGGGCTCTGATCCATTGGCCAACTCGTTTTAGAAAAAGAGAAACCTTTTCTGAATTGAGGGTAAGGTAAGTATGCAAGTGGTTTCTTTTTGCAGAATACTTGAATTGCAGGCATGATGTCACAGATTCTAGGATTGTAAAGTCAAATAAATTAATAGAAAATAGTACCAAGAGAAGCAATATAATATGTTTTTTGATTTGTAAAGTCCTTCTTAAGGTCTTCTATGACCTGCAACCCGCTGATGTTTTCCCCTGCGGCTTTTGGAGCAGGACTTCTGACCTCACAGTCCTTTTCCCGCTCTATGCCCCCAAAATAGGAGTCTAGGGTTGCATTTTTCTGTTTCCTTTGCCTTGGCATGTTGCCACATAATTACTTGACTTTTGGGCTTGTTGCCACACTATGGCTTTAAGGCCAGATAGAGGAATTTTCATCCCGAACGTGTGGGGGGCAACTTCCGTTTCTGGCAAGCTGTAAACCCACCCACGACTTCCACCCAAGATCACAATCCAAATCCAGGGAGGTTAAAGCAAGAGCGATTACCCCCCAAGATTGATCACTGGATCTCCCTACAATTTGCAGGCCAGGAGCTGTAGCTGCCTCTGAAAAGTACAAAATGGCTTGTCTCCTCAGAGGCTTCTAGCCCCCAGGGGAGGGAGCCGATGCATTCCCTAAATAGCAGTCCCAAAGTCCATAGGACACTAACCTCTTACTTTGTCCTAGACATGTCTATGTTAATAATTTTGGAGTCACCACAACTGCTGGTGTTCTGGGGTCTCTCCAGCCGGCTGCTGGCCCTGCCGCCCTGGGGCTAAAACCTCGGCTCACGGGGACCTGGGCTCCACTTGGCTCGGCTTCCTGCTCTCTGCACGCTGCCGGCTCCCAGAGAGCTGCGCTGGTCCTTCCTGCAGGGCTGCTGGGCTGTCCTCAGCGGGAGGTTAGCTTCTCTTTGTCGTTCTGTGGGTGCTGGGGCTCCAGAAGTTGTTCAGAGTCCCCTTTTACCTAGTTTGGGAGGAATCTGGGGGCAGAGTGGCTTGGATGAGCTGTTTCTACTCTGCTATCTTGGCTCCGCCCCCCAACATAATATGTTGAAAAGCATTTTTGGCTAGTCATTGGAAAATCCTTGTTCCAGTCACAGCTATATGGCAAACTAGATTTCTAATATTGGGCAAGATGTTTTCCCATTCATTTTCATCCAGTGCAAAGTGAGGGAGTTGGAATAGAAAAAAATTTAGATCCCTCCAGCTTTAATATTCTATATTCTATGGTACATATAAGTGGAAGTTTTCTATTGTTTTTGTTCTAATTTTCTTTGCTCTAAGCTAAGCTGTCTTCCAGTTCAAAAGGTTGTAATTTTAAGCACTATTTCTAGGGATGTACCCTATGCTTCCTATCCTCTAGTTTGTATTCTTCAGACTATATGGCTTTCTTGTTTAGTCTGACTCAGTTAATCTCACCTGCTCATTCAGTATCATATACCAAATGAACTCAAGGGACATTAACATCCTTGGACAGCTAAAATCCCCCAATTCTCCTGACGCCTTCTTCCTCTCTCTCCATTCTCCACTCTCCATACTCCATTAGTGTTCTCTTATGGGGATGAAAGGAATAGGCAAAGACTCAAAGGAGTAATTGATATTTCTTCAAAGCAACCTCCCCTACTCTACTTGTTCTCTTAATTTACTTGGTTTATACCAACTGATGACAGAAGCCTATTGTTTTGCTGAAACATTAACTTCGCAAAGTCATTCTGCTCCCATCTGCAGCACTAAAATTAATGATTCCCTCTGAAACATCTGTTTAATTAACTATCGGCACCATAGAAGAGGCGTCCAAATACCCCAGTGACTAAATCAGCCTCAAATTAGGGAAATACGATGTTAAATTGTATCAGAGAGAAGCCGAGTTTATCCTTTGGAGCACCGGCATTCATTAGCAACCAGGCACCCCATGCATCTTCATAATGAAGAAATGTCAGCCATGCTTTGCTGAAAAGCTTTCATTTAAGGCTGCCCAGTTTCCTTTTGTCATGTTCATTTGGAAAGGAGGATGGGAAAGAGGAGTACTCAGTGATCCCAAAGAGTTGATCCATGTCTCATAGTTCTTAGAAAGGATAAGACGACTTCTACTGAGCATGAGCAGGGTAAGGGATTCTGGGAAGTTGCACTACTCTAAAGAAAGTGGTAGTCCTGAATTATTACTGCTAACAGGGTTCTGCCACCCCTTGTCCCTTTAGATACATTTACATATCAATTTGCATTTATTTGCATGAAAGGAATCCTGCCTATACTTTCCTAGTATAGCTTGTCATGCCATAGTGTTTCTCTCTCTCTCTCTCTCTCTCTCTCTCTCTCTCTCTCTCTCTCTCTCTCTCTCTCTCTGTCTCTTTCACACACATACACAAACACACACAAATACACACATACTCAAAGTTTTGTGCTTTTTAGTCCCTTCTAGCTCTGAAAATATTTGTTCTGAGTATTTTCCGGATTTAATATTCTATGTACTATGATCCAATGATCATATCTTATTACATAATATATTTCAATTTACTTTCATGTCCTAATAATTTTATATTTAAGCCTTGCTGCTCTGAAGTCAATTTTGAACTCCTTGAGCAGAAACTTATTTCTCTACTTTTCCTGTACCCACACTATAGCTAATGCATTTTCCTTTATAAGAGTACTTGTTTAGTAGAGGCATAATTTGCCACTGGAATTCTTCAGTATTTCTTTCATCTTGCTATCCCTTCAACCCTATTTTCCAAGGGATTGAATACCTAGGTTAAAGGCAGAGAATAGTAGAAAAATATCCCATTCTCTTGACTTTCTCCTCTACTATCAATACTTACCTGCCTTGACTATCATTCCCCCAGCATCTTCCTTTCCTTGTATGATGTCAAGTGAATAAACTGATTTGAAGTATGGAAAGTAATTTCCCATTATGGGAAGTGTCAATATGGATGATCATATTTTGAGAATATTGTCGAATTCACTCAATCTCTGGGTACATTCTTCCTTCCCTAATCCATTCCCAAGATAATTTCTCCAGCCATCCTATCCTATATTTGCTATACCTTCTCTTAACCCACCTACATAGTGCCACTAGGGGAAGGGTCAGAATACTATTGGTCCTCTACTGTTGCCTTCGCCTTTTGCCTCCATAACTCAGCAACCCCTTCTCCTTTGTAATATTCTCAATCAGAATTTTCTACCCAATTCTAATTATGGTAGTTATAGTATGCTAACTCTAAAATTATTTTCCTTCTTTGCTCAAAGAGTTCAACCCCTGGCTCAGAATCTTTCTTTCTTCCTTAATTCCTGCTCTTATAATAAAGGATTTTAATTTAATAAATGCTCTATCAAACTCACTAACTTCAAAATTCTGAATATTATTTAAATACCATGACCTGTTCCTTTATTTTTCTCAAGCATGAAAAGTCATGTACTAGATCTTATCATTATCCAAAAGGATTCCATTCATTAATTTAAAATTCTGAAATTCCTTTATCTGTCCATAACCTCCTATCATTCTACTCATTCCTTTTGCCTCCTAAACCTGACTTTTCCCCCTCATCAAAATCTCTAATATCTCTATATTTTAATATTTTCTCAGACCATTACACCTCTTCCCACTTCACTTTTTTCCTTCTATAATTTCAATTTAGTAGTTAATCATTTCAACTGTATACTATCATCTTCTCTTGAAGATCTTGATCCCCTTGTCCTATAACCATTTATCTCTTTTCAATTTGACCCTTAGACTTTGAATCTTTTGTACACAAGATCTGTTAAATCCACATATGGGAAGTCTCACAATTATGTTGGCTGGGGACTTCAAAAATTCATGCTATCCAAATTCAACTAGGCCATCATAAAATCAAGGCAGTCTTTTTATTCTTCCACAATTGATTCCCTGTCTCATTCTACACAGAATTGATATGCATTTTTATTTTCCTCCTTAAACTTCCCATACCTACTCGTCCTCAATCTCTTTCAACTAATTATCCTGCTTCTTACTTGCTAAGAAAATCAAGGCCATTCAATGTGAACCCACTTTTCTCCCTATCTTTTCACCTCAGATCTTCTTGACATCATATTCCAACTCTTCCCTTCTTTCCCTCAATCTAAGACAGAGCTAACTCTTGCCAAGAACAACACTTCTTCATGTGTTGAACCCTCTTATCTTCTCTAGCATACTGAATTTTCATTTATGCCCTTTTTCTTGAATCTTCAAATTTTCTCTATTGGTTGCTTCCCTATTATCGTCAGAAATATCTAAGTCTAGCCCTATCCTGAAGGGGAAAAAATAAACCTTGACAGGCTTAATCCACCATCCAAACACTTCCCCTCTCTTCTCAGTCAAACTCCTTGGGAAAAATCTATGATCATAGCATCCACTTCCTCTCATCTAACTCCCCTCTCAACCCTTTACAATATGGTTTTGAAATTCGTCCCTCAAAGAAAACTGCCCCATTCAACATTGTCAATGATCTTCTAATTGTCACTCTCATGATCTTTTCTTAGTACTTCTTGAAATATCTGTTGTATTTGACCCTTCCAAGTACGCTCTCCTGCTTAATCTTCTTTTCTCTCTTTATTTTTTGGGTAACATTTCCCTGTTTCTCCTCCTACTTATCTTATTGCTCTTTTTCAGTTTCCTTTGCTGACTCTTTATACACACACACAGACACACACACACATACATATGTGTGTGTGTGTGTGTGTGTATAATGTCCCTTAACTTTGAGGGTTCCCCATAGTTCTATATTAGGTCCTTTTATCTCTCTACACAATCCTTTTGTAACTTCATCAACTTCCATGTGTCTTACTATCACAATTATTCAGACACAAATCTGTATCTATGACAAAAGTCCTCCCACCATGCCCCTAGAGTTTAAGTTCTACATTATCAGTTCCTTGCTGAACATTTCAAAAATGTATATAATGCAGGCATCTCAAACTTAAAACTTCCAAAACTGATTTGATTATCTTGCCTCTGGACCACTTAATTTTTATAAACTTCTTTCTATTTTGGTTAAAGGCATCACCCTTCGCCAATCTCCTAGGTTTGCCTCCTTTCACCATATCTCTTGCTTCATTGACTGATTCCAATTAAATGGAAAATCATTCATCAAGCATGTATTAAATGCTTTCTTTGTAGCAGGTATTGTGCTAAATGCTGAAGATACCAAAAAAGTGCAAAAATGGGTTACTGATCCCACGTAATCTACATTTTTTTCGAATGCTTTATTAACTTCTGGTTTTATATCATTCATTTCTGCCAGATTTTGAGTTACACTTTTTTCCCCATTATTCCCCTACACACCACCCCAGAATAGTAGTCACAGAGGATATCGCATCCTCCAATCTGCTCTCTCCCATATCTTCTCCCATACTCCCTTTGACTTTTCCATTAGGGCAAGGTGAATCTCTGTGCCCCAATGCCTATATATCTTATTTCCCAATTATATGTAAAATAGTATTAATAATAGTATTTATAGGGGCAGCTAGGTGGTGCAGTGAGCAGAGCATCGGCCCTGGATTCAGAAGGACCTGAGTTCAGTTCCGGCCTCAGACACTTAATGCACACACAAACAAAAACCTAGCCATGTAACCTTGGGCAAGGTACTTAACCCCAATTGCCTTCCAAAAAGCAAAAAAAAAAATAGTATTTATATATATTTAAAACATTTGATTTTAAAACTTCAAATTCCAGATTCATTACCTTCCTCCCTTCTCACCCACTCTTGCTGGGAAGATAAGCAATTCAGTATATGCTGTACATGTATAGCTATGCAAAACATTACCAGAGTAGATGTATTGTAAATGAATGGTTATATTTCTCTCCCACCTATCCCACCCACCACTTGGTCCATTCCCTACTTTGATCCTGTCCCTTTTTAAAAGCAGGTGCTTCCAACATCCCTCCCCCGCCCCAGCATGCCCTTCCTTTCATCATCCCCCTTTCATCCCCCACACCCCTACTCTCCTGTAGGGTGAGATATCCCATTTAGTATGTATGTCATTTGCTCCCTGAGCCAAATTCAATGAGAATATAGTTTTGCCTTTTTGCCTTCCTATTCTTCCTCCTCCTTGCAAGCATTTCCCCTAGTCTCTTCTATATGAGATAGTTTACCCCTTTCTGTCTCTCCCTTTCTACTCTCGTTATATTCATCTCTCACCTCTTAATTTCACCTTGTAAGTATCATCCCTTCCTATTAAATTTGACCTGTGACCTCTATCTATGTATACCTGTAAACAAATACACACACATTCACATATGTATTCATATGTCCATATAACCTTCTTCAATTATTTTCATACTGAAATGTTTCATCAGTTACAGTAATCATTTTACCATATAGGAATGTAAATAGTTCAACTTTGATAAGTTCCTTTTGATTTCTTTTCCCTGTTTACTTTCTCAAGAAACTCTTGCTTCTTGTGTCTGAATGGTGAATTTTCTATTCAACTCCAGTTTTTTCCTCAAGAATGCTTGAAAGTTCTCTATGCCACTAAATGACCATATTTCCCCCTAAATCATGGTACTCAGTTTTGCTGGGTAGGTGATTCTTGTATTGAATCCCAGCTCCTTTGCCCTCTGGAATATCATATTTCATGCCCTTTGATCTCTCAGTGTAGAAGCTGCCAGATCCTGTGCTATCCTGATTGTGTTTACACAACATTGAAATTGTTTATTCCTGGTTGCTCATAATATTTTCTCCTTTATCTGGGAATAATGGAACCTGGCTATTATATTCCTAGGAGTTTTCTTTTTTGGATCTTTTTTCAGGAGGTGATTAGTGGATTCTTTTAACCTCTTTGTTGCCCTCTGGTTCTAAAACATGAGGGCATTTTTCCTTGAGAATTACTTGAAGGATGATTTCTAGATTCTTTCTTTGATCATGCCTTTCAGGTAGTCCAATAATTTTTAAATTATCTCTCCAGGATCAATTTTCCAGGTCAGTGGTTTTTCCCATGAGATATTTCACATTGCCTTCTATTCTTTCATTTGTTTGGATCTGCTTAACAGCATCTTGATTAATAGCATTTCATAAAGTCACTAGCTTCCATTTGCTCCAGTCTAATTCTGAAGGAATCATTCTCCTCTGTGAGCTTTTGAGATTCTTTTTCCATCTGGCAAATTTGGCTTTTTAAGGCATTCTTCTCCTCATTGCCTTTTTGAGCCTCTTTTGCCATTTGAGTTAGTCTATTTTTAGGGTGTTATTTTCCTCAGTCAGACTGTTGACTTTCATTTCATACTTTTCTTGAATATTTCTCATTTCTTTTTTCAATTTTTTCTCCATTTCTCTTATCTGGTTCTTAAGTTCCTCTATGGCCGAAACCTGCTCATATTTTCATTTGAGGCTTTTGGTGCAGGATTTCTGACCTCCCAGTCCTCCTCCTGTTCCATGCTTCAATCCTCTTTGCCCCCAAAACAGCAGTCTAATGTTGAATTTTTCTGTTTATTTTGTTTCCTTTGCCTGGGCATGTTGCCACTTACTTACTTGACTTTTGGGCTTGTTGCCACAATTAGACTCTGCCCCTAGCCAGGGAAGCTTCTGTCCCAAATACTGGGGTTTTCTCAGCTGCCAGAGGTATTAGTTGGGTGCCCTCCCTGAAGCCACCACACACTCTGGCAAACTGGTCATACACCTCAAGACCTCTGCCCCAGACCACAATCCAGATCCAAGGTGGTTAAAGCAAGAGTGATTACCCCCCCCCCCCAGACTGATACCCCAGTTCCCCTATATTCCACAGGCCAGGAGCTAAAGCTCCAACTAAATCTGCAATATGGTGGCTGCACCACAGCTACTCAGTCGCTTTTCACCCCCAGGGGAAGAAGCTGATTTGCTCCCAAATAGTGGTCCCAAAATCCATAGGGCACTGACCTCTCACTTTGCCCTAGGCATCTATGTATTGATATTTCTGGAAATGCCACAGCTGCTGGTATTCGGGGGTCCTTCCAGCTGGCTGCTGGTAAGGCCTGCCCTGGGGATAAAACCTCCAACTTATGTTTTCAGAGTGTTAGCTCAGCTCCCAGAGTGCTGCACTGGCCAACCCCTGCTGGGCTGCCATGCTGTCCTCAGTGGGAGGTTAGCTTCTCTGTGTCATTTTGTGGGTTCTGTAGCCACAGAGGTTGTTCAGAGTCCCCTTTTACATAAATTTGGAAATGGTGTGGTCAGGAGTGCCATGGAAATGCTGTTTCTACTCTGCCATCTACTCTGCCCCCCCCCCCCTTTAGTTTACATTCTAATGGAAGATACCACATAAAATAATTATGAATGTACATGATACATAAGAAATCATTGGAAGGTAGTTAGAAGGGGAAGAGAATGACAGGGGAGATGAAGGAAATGAGAGGGAATTTTTAAAGGCCTCTTTTAAAATATATATAATTTAATCTGAATTGTGAGGGAAACCCAAAAAGTAATGAGTTGAAATTATAGAGTGAAAACATTCCAGGAATGTGGGATTGCCAGACTATAGTCAAGAAATAGTACTTAGCACAGTATCTGGCATATAGCTGGCACTTAATAAATGTTTCCTGATTAAATATTTGCTGATTGATAGCATGTTATATGTGTTTAACAGCTAGAAGACCAATGTTAATGTATCTTAGAGTGCATAAAGGATAGTAAAGTGTAAGAAGCCTGGAAAGGGCTAGGTTATTTGATGTCAAGCACATTTTTGTTTTGTTATTTTTTTGTTTGTTTTTGATCCATAGGTAATAGGGAACTCCTAGAGTAAATCAAGTGGGTGGTGACATGGACAGATATGCATCTTAGGAAGAGCTCTTTAACAGCTGACTGGAGAATGTATTTGAGTGATGAAAGACTTGAGTCAAATAGGATAGTCTACTTTTACAATACTGCAAGAGGGAGGTGATAAGAACCTTTACTAGGTAGTGGCTATGTGAGTAGAATGAAGAACACAAATATGAGTAGAAGCTAAACATGACAAGATTTAACAAGATATTGGGTATGTTGTATGCTGTGAGTAGTTAATCATGACTTACAGTATAGTGGTGTCCTCAACAATAATAAAAAAAATGGGCAGAGCGCGTGGGGTCTGCACAGCTCAGACCTAAGAGCAGGCAAGCAGACTACACCAGAGAGAGAAAAAGCCCCAGCCTGCAGACTTACCAAGGACGAATCACAGTCATCTCGCAGAGGGAACGGATCATTGGAGCCAGGTAGGAGAGTTGGGCCCCCAGTGGAGAGAGTGGCTTCTCAGGCTGCATTCAGCCCCCAGCCTGGACATTTAGAAACTGCCTGCCTGTATGATACAGGGGCTGGAATGGCAAAGTAAATTCTAGCTGCTCTGATCCTCCCATCCCTCCTTCATGAAGCAGAAAACCCAAAGATAAGTCTCCCACCCAGATTGAAATCCCAAGTTAATGGAAATAGCCTCAGGCTTGAGAATCTCCAAGAAAGGGTGTAACTGAGACAGCCAGGAATCTGAAGAGAAGAGAGGGAGGGGACCCAACAAGCCCCACCTCACCTCTCCAACAAAAGCCTACTTATATAGCCCAGGGGTATAGAGGCAGAAATCTGAAGTGGTCAGACTCATCCCCACCTACACATCTACATTCCTCACTGACTTCCCTGACTTAGCCATAAACTAGCCACCCAGAGGTATTCAAAGTCAAGGATCAGGCCCCAAACTCATAGCCTGAGACACTAAGAAACAGGAAGTCACAATGGGAAGGAAGGAAGCTGAAAAGGAGAAGGGGAAGGCAAGAAAGTCTATTCGAGCATACTATGCAGGGCAAGAACAACAAAACACACAGGACAATATAGACTCTCTGCCCACACCAGAGACCACAGAAGGAAACATGATCTGGTCTCAAGCCCAAATAGCATTCCTGGAGGAGCTTAAGAAAAATTTTAAAGACCAAATCAGGGAGGCAATGACCAACTTGGAAAAAGAAAATACCTCCCTAAAAAAGGAACTTCAAAAACTTACTGAAGACCATAATTCACTAAAAATTAGATACAACCAAACTGAAACTCAGAACTCTATGATGCAGCAGGAGTCAATCGAAAAAAACAAGATGATCGAAAAATTGCAAGAAAATGTAAAATATCTCACTGGAAAAATAACTGACCTAGAGAACAGATCCAGGAGAGACAACCTAAGAATTATTGGTCTACCAGAAAGCCACGATGAGAAAAGCAGTCTAGACAACATCCTCCAAGAGATTGTCAAAGAAAACTGTCCTGAGGTCCTGGAATCAGAAGATAAAATAGCTATTGATAGAATTCACCGGACTCCTCCTGAAAGAGATCCCAAACTGAAAACTCCAAGAAATATAGTAGCCAAATTCCAGAATTATAAGATTAAAGAAAAATTCTACAAGCAGCCAAAAAGAAACAATTCAAATATCGAGGAACTACAGTTAGGATCACACAGGACCTAGCAGCTTCTACATTAAAAGAGCGGAGGGACTGGAATTTGATATTTCGTAGGGCAAGAGAGCTAGGACTACAACCAAGGATTAACTACCCGGCAAAACTGAGCATAATCTTTCAGGCAAGGAGATGGACGTTTAATGAAGTAAGGGACTTCCAGACTTTCCTAATGAAAAAGCCAGAGCTCAATGGAAAATTTGATCTCCAATTACAAGACTCCAGAAGAACATAAAAAGGTAAACAAGGGTAACATAGACTCACACATGCAGAAGTGCACACACCCACACCCACAAACACAAGCTCATTACCTGGGATGCAACAAGAGCAAAATGTTCACATCCCTATATGTGGAGCTGATAACTGTCAATATTTGAAATCTCTATGATTATCATGACCTGCAAAAGGGTTATACTTAGAGGGTGTGGGTATGAATGCACTAACATGGAGTCTAAAAAAAAAAAGACTATTAAGGGGATCAATGGTACTGTAATGGGAAAAAGGAAAGGATGAGCTAGGAAAAGGTAAAATATGCCATCTGAAGAGGCATCAAAACACACTATAGAAGAAAGGAAAGTAAGAGGGAGAGGAACATCATTTAAACACTATTCTCACTGGTTCTGGTTCAAAGAAGGATCAAATTAATCAGTGAAGTTTAAGAATCTAACGTGAATAGACATATAAATTCATTAAATAGAGGAATTGGAGGGAGGGAGACGAGCACTGTTTTAAATTTACTCTCATTGGTTTGGAATCAAACGGGGAGAAATTTACTCTGATAAGTATAAAAAATTTGTTGTATCCTATAGATAGTGGGAGGGAAAAGGGGGGGGTGAAAAGGAGGAGACTAAAGGGAGGGATTATAAGGGAGGGAAATAGTAGTAAGGGGAGAGGGTAGGTTAAGAAGGGGGATCACTGGGTGGGAACACTGAGGGAGGGGGCAGTCAAAAGGGAAAACTTCAAGGAGGGTAAGGGAGAAGGAAGAAACAAAAACATAAACAGAGGAGGGAATAGGATGGAAGGGAAGAGACAGATAGTCATCATTACTGTGAATGTGAATGGGATGAACTCGCCCATAAAACAGAGGCAGATAGCAGAATGGATTAAAAACCATAATCCTACAATATGCTGTCTTCAAGAAACACATTTGAAACAAAGGGATAACCACAGGGTAAAGGTAAAAGGTTGGAGTAAAATTTATTATGCCTCAGCTAAAGTAAAAAAAGCAGGGGTAGCAATACTTATCTCAGATAAAGCAAAAGCAAAAATAGATCTAATTAAAAGAGATAAGGAAGGAAACTATATCCTACTAAAAGGCACCATTGAGAATGAAGCAATATCACTACTTAATATATATGCACCAAGTGGTATAGCATCCAGATTCCTAGAGGAGAAGTTAAAGGAATTAGAGGAAGAAATAGATAGCAAAACTATACTAGTGGGGGACCTTAATCTCCCCCTCTCTGAACTCGATAAATCTAACCTCAAAATAAACAAGAAAGAAGTTAAGGAGGTGAATAGAATCTTAGAGAGACTAGATATGATGGATCTCTGGAGAAAACTGAATGGGGATAAAAAGGAATTTACTTTCTTCTCAGCAGTGCATGGTACATACTCAAAAATAGACCATGTACTAGGGCATAAAAACCTCACAATCCAGTGCAGAAAGGCAGAAATAGTAAGCGCATCATTCTCAGATCATGATGCAATAAAAATTATATGCAATAAAGGGCCATGGAAAGATAGACTAAAAACTAATTGGAAACTAAACAATTTAATCCTAAAAAATTGGTGGGTCAAAGAAGAAATTATAGAAACAATCAATAATTTCATTCAAGAGAATGATAATAATGAAACAACATACCAAAATTTGTGGGATGCACTAAAGGCAGTTCTCAGGGGAAGTTTTATATCCCTGAGTGCATACTTAATTAAAGCAGAGAGAAGGGAGGTCAATGAATTGAACATGCAATTGAAAAAGCTAGAAAAAGAACAAATTGAAAATCCCCAATTTAGTACTAAATTAGAAATACTGAAAACCAAAGGTGAGATTAATAAAATTGAAATTAAGAAAACCATTGAATTAATAAATAAAACCAAGAGCTGGTTTTATGAAAAAATCAACAAAATTGATAGACCCTTAGTCAATATGATAAAAAAAAGAAAGAAGAAAACCAAATTATGAGTATCAAAAATAAAAAGGGTGAATCTACCTCCAATGAAGAGGAAATCAAAAAAATAATGAGGAATTATTTTTCCCAATTGTATGCACATAAATATGACAATCTTAGTGAAATGGATGAATATTTACAAAATCACAAATTGCCCAGATTAACTGAAGAGGAAGTGAATTACCTAAATAACCCCATCTCAGAAAAAGAAATCAAACAAGCCATCAATGAACTCCCTAGGAAAAAATCTCCAGGGCCAGATGGGTTCACTAGTGAATTCTATCAAACATTTAAAGAACAATTGATTCCAATACTCTACAAACTATTTGGGAAAACTAGTGAAGAAGGAGTCCTACCAAACTCTTTCTATGACACAAATATGGTACTGATTCCTAAATCAGGAAGAGATAAAACAGAGAAAGAAAATTATAGACCAATCTCCCTCATGAATTTAGACGCAAAAATTCTAAATAAAATATTAGCCAAAAGACTCCAACAACTTATCACAAAAATAATACACCCTGATCAGGTAGGATTCATTCCAGGAATGCAAGGATGGTTTAATATTAGGAAAACCATCAATATAATTGAGCATATCAACAACAAAACTAGCTAAAACCACATGATCATTTCAATAGATGCAGAAAAGGCTTTTGACGAAGTACAACATCCATTCCTATTAAAAACACTAGAAAGTATAGGAATAAATGGAGCCTTCCTTAAAATAGTTGCTAGCATCTATCTAAAACCATCAGCAAGTATTATATGGAATGGGGATAAACTAGAAGCCTTTCCAATAAGATCAGGAGTGAAACAAGGGTGTCCACTATCACCCCTCTTATTCAATCTGGTACTTGAAACGTTAGCAGTAGCAATTAGAGAAGAAAAAGAAATCAAAGGAATCAAATTAGGCAAAGAAGTGACCAAGCTGTCACTCTTTGCAGATGATATGATGATATACTTAGAGAATCCTAGAGAATCAAGTAAAAAATTACTTGAGACAATAAATAAATTTGGCAAAGTTGCAGGATATAAAATAAACCCACATAAATCCTCAGCATTCCTGTACATCTCTAATAAAACTCAACAGCAAGAGATAGAAAGAGAAATCCCATTTAAAGTCACTGTAGACATTATAAAATATTTGGGAATCTACTTGCCAAAACAAACCCAGAATCTATATGATCAAAACTACAAAACACTTCTCACACAAATAAAAACAGATCTAAATAGTTGGAAAAATATCAACTGCTCGTGGCTGGGTCGAGCTAATATAATAAAAATGACAATTTTACCCAAACTAAATTATATATTTAGTGCCATTCCAATCAATTTACCAAAAAACTACTTTGTAGAGTTAGACAAAATAATAACAAAATTTATTTGGAAAAACAAACGGTCTAGAATATCAAGGGAATTAATGAAAAGAAATGCTAGGGAAGGTGGACTAGCTATGCCAGATCTTAATCTGTATTATACAGCAGCAGTCATCAAAACTGCTTGGTACTGGCAGAGGTGTAGAGTAGTAGATCAATGGAATAGATTAGGTGCAGGAGACCCAGCAGTTAATGAATATAGCAATCTATTGTTTGATAAACCCAAAGACCCCAGTTTTTGGGATAAGAATGCACTATTTGACAAAAACTGCTGGGAAAACTGGAATACAGTATGGCAGAAACTGGGCATAGATCACTATCTAACACCATATACCAAAATTAAGTCTAAATGGGTGCATGATCTAGGTGTAAAGGATGATACTGTAAGCAATTTGGGAAAGCAAGGAATAGCTTACCTGACAGATCTGTGGAGAGGGGAAGATTTTAGGACCAAAAAAGAATTAGAGAGCATTATAAAATGCAAAATGGATAATTTTGATTACATTAAATTGAAAAGCTTCTGTACAAACAAAGCCAATGTAACCAAGATGAAGAGGGAGGTGGGAAATTGGGAAAGAATTTTTACAACTTGTGTCTCTGATAAAGGACTCATTTCTAAAATTTATAGAGAATTGAGCCAAATCCATATGAATACAAGTCATTCCCCAATTGAGAAATGGTCAAAGGATATGAATAGGAAGTTTTCAGAGAAAGAAATTAAAGATATCTATAAGCATATGAAGAAATGCTCTAAATCACTATTAATTAGAGAAATGCAAATCAAAACAACTCTGAGATACCACATCTCTCCAGTCAGATTGGCTAAGATGACAAAACAAGAAAGTGACAAATGCTGGAGAGGATGTGGGCAAATTGGAACGCTAATACATTGCTGGTGGAGTTGTGAACTTATCCAACCATTCTGGAGAGCAATCTGGAATTATGCCCAAAGGATTATAAATAATTTCATACCCTTTGACCCAGCCATACCACTCCTAGGGTTATATCCCAAAGAGATCATAGTAGTGGGAGGAAGAACCATATGTACAAAAATATTTTTAGCAGCCCTTTTTGTGGTTGCAAAGAATTGGAAACTAAAGGGGTGCCCATCAATTGGGGAATGGCTAAACAAGTTGTGGTATATGAATGTAATGGAATTTTATTGTGCTATAAGAAACGAGGAGGTGACGGATTTCATAATTACCTGGAGAGACTTATACAAACTGATGCTGAGCGAGAAGAGTAGAATCAGAAAAAATTTGTATACAATCATAGACATACCATATCTATGACGACCAACTATGACAGACTGGACTCTTTTCAGCAATGCAGTGATATAAGTTAATCCCGAATGACTCAAGAAAGTGAGAAATGTGCCATCCAGAGATATAACTAGAAAGAACTGAGCCTGAATCCTGATGGAAGCAAACTAAATGATCTTGTTCTTCTCATTGTTTGGTTTTACTTCTTCCTTACCATCTTTCATCCCACCTAGTACAATATGCCTTTGTAATTGGAATAATGTTTAATATGAATGCATTTGCAGACCCTATACTGTACTATATGCTGTCATGAGGGGAGCGGGGAGGGAAGTAAAGGAAATTTGAAAATCAAGGAACTATGGAATTGAATCTTGTCAACTGAAACTAAACTAATAAATTAATTAAAAAAAAAAAAGAAAAAAAAGTCGAATTTGCCAGAAGGAAAAAGAATCTCAAAGCTCACTGAGGAGATTCATTCCTTCAGAGTTAGACTGGAGCAAATGGAAGCTAATGACTTTATGAGAAATCAAGATATTATTAAATACATCCAAACAAATGAAAGAATAGAAGGCAATGTGAAATATCTCATGGGAAAAACCATTGACCTGGAAAATAGATCCAGGAGAGATAATTTAAAAATTATTGGACTACCTGAAAGCCATGATCAAAGAAAGAACCTAGAAATCATCCTTAAAGAAATTCTCAAGGAAAACTGCCCTGATATTTTAGACCCAGAGGGCAAAATAGAGGTTGAAAGAATCCACAGATGACCTCCTGAAAAAGATCCCCAAAAGAAAACTCCCAGGAATATTATAGCCAGGTTCCAGAATCCCCAAATCAAGGAGAAAATACTCCAAGCAGCCAGGAACAAACAATTTCAATATTGTGGAAACACAATCAGAATAGCACAGAATAGGACCTGGCAGCTTCTACATTGAGGGATAGAAGGGCATGGAATATGATATTCCAGAGGGCAAAAGAGCTGGGAATGAACCCAAGCATCACCTACCCAGCAGAACTGAGTACCTTGTTTCAGGGGAAAATATGGTCATTCAGTGGAATAGAGGACTTTCAAGCATTCTTGATGAAAAAACCGGAGTTGAATAGAAAATTTGACATTCAGACAGAAGAAGCAAGTGACGCTTGAGAAGGTAATCAGGGAAAAAAAATCAAAAGGAACTTATCAAAGTTGGACTATTCACAGCCCTACATGGTAAAACAATAACTGTGTTTGATGAAACCTTTCTCATTATGAAAATAATTGAAGAAGGGTACATGGCATACATTCACAGGTATACATGGATAGAGGGCACAGGTTGAATTTCAATGTGTGGGGGGCCAACTTCTGTTTCTGGCAAGCTGGAAACCCACCCACGACCTCCACCCCAGCTCACAATCCAGATCCAGGGAGGTTAAACAAGAGTGATTACTCCCCAAGACTGATCACTGAATCTCCCTACAGTTTGCTGGCCAGGAGCTGGAGCTGTCTCTGAAAACTACAAAATGGAGTGTCTCCTCAGTGGCTTCTAGGCCCCCGGGGAGAAAGCCGAAGCGTTCCCCAAATACTGGTCCCAAAGTCCATAGGGCACCAACCTCTCCCTTTGTCCTAGGCTTGTCTATGTTGATAATTCTGGTATTGCCACAGCTGTTGGTGTTCTGGGATCCCTCCTGCTGGCTGCTGGCCCTGCTGCCCTGGGGCTAAAACAGCGACTCTGGTGGACCTGTGCTTGGCTCCCCATGCACTGCGTTGTGCTGCCGGCTCCCAGAGCGTTGTGCTGGTCCTTCCTGCAGGGCTGCTGGGCAGTCCTCAGTGGGAGGTTAGGTTCTCTGTGTCGTTCTGTGGCTGCTGGGGCTCCAGAAGTTGTTCAGAGTCCCCTTTTACATAGTTTGGAGGTGATCTGGGCAGAGAGAGGCTTGGACATGCTGTTTCTACTCCGTCATCTTGGCCCTGCCCCCACCTATGAGACATCTTGTTTGGATCTGTATATGTATATATGTATATATACATACATACATACAAACATATGTTTTATATATGTATATATAGACATACATTTATGTATGTACACATTATGAAATAACTCATATACATATATTTGAAGACATGGGAGCTGATGACATCACCAAGGGAAAATAAGAGATCCTATAACAATATTTTGGGGACATATATAGTTAGTGGGCATGCCCTAGATTAAAAAAAAACAGAGAAAGAGGCTTACAGGACAGAGAAGTAGGAGGAAAACCATGAGAGAACAATGTCATGAAGACTCAGAGAGTATTTAACATCAGGAGAATAATATGACCAACAGTTTGAAAAACTACAAAGAATTCAAGAAGAATGAAGACTAAGGAAAGGCCTTTAGATCTGGCAAATGAAATCACTGGTAACTTTGGAGAGAGTAGGTATAAATTGAGTGATGAAGCTGTAAATTGGATTACTTAGGGCTTAAAAGTATGTGAGAGAATAGCAAAATGAAAGAACCAATATAGATAGTGTTCTCAAGAAGGTTAGTATGAAAGAGAAAGAGATAAGTAGATTGATATCTGGTGGAGAGGATATAATAAGTGAGTATTGCTATGTTGTTTTTGTTTATTTTTTTTAGGTCATAGGAAACATGATTGCATGTATAGGAAGTCAGAAAAGAACAAGTGCAGAAGGAAAGAGCAAAGATTAGAGGGAATTTGAGGATGATATTAGAGACAATCTCCTATAGAAAATGTGGTGGGATGTGATCAAGCAGATAAGTAAAAATTTGCATTGGTAATGAGGAGGGCTACCTTCTCTCCTGAAGAAAGGATGGAAGAGATGGTGGGATAAGATGTTTGAGTAATAAAAGAAGAGGAGGAGAGAAGAGTGCCATCTAATGGTCTCAATTTTTTTTCATGAATTATATAATTTAAAATCAATTGAGAGGAATAGTATAAGAGGCTTGAAGAGAAATAGCCATTTGGTGAGCATAATAGTGAATCAATCAGCAAGGTCCATTAACTCATTGGATCCAGTACAAATTTATGCTATATAATTTCACTTGGGCAAGGCATTCATTTTTAGCAGGCCCAATTGTCATAATTTCATGATGCATTCAGAATTGTGTCAATAGGAGGGAAGGAAGAAGGTGGTGGAAATAACCAAGACTGGGGTTTGTCAAAGTGTGTTCAATGTACGGACAAAGGTTAACAGATTTGATTGTAGGAGGCAGAGTGGTGTTAAACTCCTTCACCAAAGAATTAAGATAGAGACGTTTAGAGAGTTTATGAGTGATGATTTGGAAAAGAATCAGTGAAGAAATGTGAAATCATGGTGAATCAGAAGAGACATTAGAGTCAGGAAATTATGACTCAGTAAAGTAATTTGAGACTGTATTAACATGCAAATATAACATTGTGGATTGTGGTAGCATCAAGAATATGATTATTTCTGTGTGTAGTTAAGATGAAATGGGAAAATAGATCTTGGGTATTGTGCAGATTGAGAAAGTGGTAACTTTTGAAACATTTGAGAAATTATCAAAATGTATGCTGAACTCTCTTACTATCATGGTAAGAATTGAGGAAGAGAGAAAAACAATGAGCCGGATTTTCAACACATTAAATAAGGTAGGTAGATGCCTCAGTCATTTTACATAACCACATATCTAATCTTGTGACCCATAAACTCAATCAGCAGTGGTGACTTTCTATTATTTCTAGGAGTGTAAACTCATTTGTTTAGTTTTGAAAGACATTCATGTCCTAACTCCAACCAATATTTCCAACTTTATTGGAGATTATTTTGGACATTTGTTTCCCTCTGCAACCTAGCCAAACTTGCCTTCACTTTCTCTCCCTTGACACTTCTCCAAATCCTATCATCATTCCTTTGCCCTGGTCATCCTATATACCTAGAAAGATCTCCTTCTAAAGTAATGCTTTATATCTGTCTCAGAGATGTTCTAACTTTTTAAATATACCTCTCAAGTACTGTCTTATACATGGAACTTTTTCTGATCTTCTCAATTACTACCACTGTCCACCCAAACGAATTAAATTTAACTACATTGTATTATACATACATGTGTGTATACATATACATATGTATGGGTATTTATATATGCACATATGTATACACATAGGGTGTTTAGGGATACTCTGTATTTGTATACATATGTGACTCTCATTAGAATGTGAACTCCACGGGGCGGCTAGGTGGCGCAGTGAATAGAGCGCCGGCCCTGGAGTCAGAAGGACCTGAGTTTGGAGCCGGCCTCCCACACTTAATCCGTACAAACAAAAAAAAAAACCTAGCCGTGTAACCTTGGGCAAGTTACTTAACCCCAATTGCCCTAAAGGGGCGGCTAGGTGGCTCAGTAAGAGGGCGGGTCTCGGAGTTGGGATAACCTGAGATCAGATCCGGCCTCAGAAAATGAGCACCCACGCATAAATAATGACTAACCCTGTAACCTTGAGCAAGTTACTTAACCCCAATTGCTTTAAAAAAAAAAATGTGAACTCCTTTAAAATAAGGATTGTTTCATTTTTTCTACTTTTATTACTAACACATAGCACACTAACTGTCCCATAGCAGATTATTAATATATGCTTACTGATTAATACATAACCTTTAAAGTTCCTTTCAATTCTAATAACCTGCCATTCTATAACCTCTGATGATATATCATCTATATCATACAACATCTTAACTGCAAAGAATGACAGTAATGATGAGAATTTGTGGCATCATGACAGTTAAGGGGAGAGAAATTTTGAGGCTGGGGGACCTTTTGTCAGTTTTTAAATTATATCATACAGGCAGCTATTACTTGTGCATAAAAGCAGACCTGGATTTCCCTAAAGTAAGTGACCACAGTATCTCTGGAAAGAGGAACAACTATTCTCCTTATTCTAGGTATTTCTGTAAGCTTCCTAAATTATAGCACTGACCATGTTTAGATCAGGCTTCAAAAAGAAAGTCAAGCAAGAAGTGGTCTTGAAATCAGTGACCTACTTTCAGTATTCTGTATTATATCCCCTTCTCCCCACACATGCACATGATAAATCCCAATCACTTCATTTTACCATTCCTTGATTTAATTTTTTCAAGTCCTTTAAAATCTGGTTCCTTCCTACCTCTCAATCTTCTTACAGTTTATTCTTGGCAGAACACTGTAAGACCCACCAACACTGATCTTCTGGCTATTTCTTGTAATTAACATTCCATGTAGCACTCTGGGTCTTTTCACAGGCTATCTCATATGCTTGGAATATTCTCTCTCCACACCTCCAGTTTCTGACTTCCTTGACTTCCTTCAAGATTCAGTTCAGGTTCCACCTTATGCAAATCCCAATATATGTCTCTCTCATCAGAATATAAGTTTTTAGATGGCAGGGTACATGTTATTGTTTTTTGCTTTTCCTTGTATCCATTAGGACTTAGCACTATACCTGGAAAATTGTAGATGCTTAATAAATATTTTTGACGAATATACTGATATTTGCATAACCTAGATATTCCAAGGCCAATGTTACCTCACAGATTTAGGCAAAATAAGGAAGCAAGGGCATCCAAAGGCCAAGAAAAATAGTAAACATTGTATTACTTCTGAATACCTCTTAACAGCAACTCTGAAAACTGAAGTACTTTCTCTAAACATTTCTGAGCTGCCATGTTATCTCTACAGTTTTAAACCTTGGAAAAAACAAGGGTAGGACAGATACAAAGAAATTTGCCACTGAGAATAGAACTCATTGCTTAAAAGAGAAGAAATAATTGATTTATGGCAATGTGTCTAATTCAACTGCAAACTGGGGAGAGGAGTAATCAAAGCATCTCTATATCTATCTTCTGGGTAACTTCTTCCTTGGGTTTCTGTTCATCCAGTGAGAGATTTTACTCAGAACTCAATAACATGTATCTTTCAGAACTCACAGGGATAGTAAACAATATCTCAATAGTATTTTTCTTCATTGGTCTAAGGAAAGCACAAAGGCTAAATAGACTAGCAAAGCTTTTTCTTTAGAGGCAATACTTTTGTCCTTTTAAGCTTGCTAAAAAATGATAAATAGAAATATCAAAAGCTAATTAGTATGTCTATATATCTTTACCTATCTGTCTATCTATACATAGGTATAGATAGTTTTATCTATACCTATGGCTATAGCTGTAAATTTGATAGAGCTATAGATTAGATATTATATATATATAAATGATATTGAAATAGATATTCACTGAGTGTTAAATCAACTTCTTGACTTTCTCAAATAATTTACAGAAGAATGAAATTGCTACCTATTCTCAGTGGAGGTGTTTCAGTAGAGACTGGATGAGCACATGGGGAATATGAGATAGGTTTCCTCCTTTGAGTAAGCATTGAAATTGTTGACTTCTGGTATATCATCCAATTTCAAAGTATCCAGGATGCTAAGTGACTAATATTTTGATGTATTTCAATGATGTTTGCAAGTTGTGTCTACTTTGTTCTCTTTACTTACTAATACTTTCTTCTCTTGGTGTGCATTTATTTAAAAAAAATTAGGGGTGGCTAGGTGGTGCAGTGAATAGAGCATTGGCCCTGGAGTCAGGAGTATCTGAGTTCAAATTTAGCCTCAGACACTTAACAAAAATACTAGCTTTGTGACCTTAGGCAAATCACTTAACCCCAATTGCCCTCCAAAAAGAAAAAAATATATATTTTTATTTAAAGTTCAGGATAGTATTATCTTTCAGCTGGCATGGTGAATTTTCAAAAATGCATTGCCTTAAGCCATTGGTTCCCAAAGGGGACAATACTGCCCTCTGGGGGACACTGGAATCTGTCCATCCCTCCCTTCCCTTAACCCTCCCTGAGATGGTAAGCAATCACATATATATTAAACACATGGAATTATATAAAAATTATGTAAAATTCATATTAGTAATTTTGTACAAGATTCAAAAGGAAAAAAAGAAAGTGAAGATTATCATGTTTCTCTCTATTCAATCAATATCAGTTCTTTCTTTGAAGGCAGATAGTATACTTCACCATTTAGTCCTTTGGGATTATCTTGGATCATTGCATTGTCAAGAATAACCAAGTCATTCACAATTATTCATCAAACTGATGTTACTTTGTACAATGTTCTCCTGGTTGTGTTCACTTCACTATGCATGTAAGTCTTTCCAGGTTTTTCTGAAATCATCTTGCTTGACATTTCTTATAGTACAACAATATGACATTATATTTATATGCCACAGTTTAGCCATTCCCCAATTCATGGGCACCTATATTCAATGTAATGATGTTTACCTGAGGCTTTATAGTACTATTTACATTAGATTAAGGCAGAGTTTTCCAAAGTTATCTGATCTACTATCCCCTTTCAGAAAAGAAAATTACTTAGTGTCTCGCTGGAAATCTACTTTCTTTAACCCTTTGACATTTTTTCTGAAATTTCTATAATTTCAAAAAATATATGAAATATATTTTAAAATGATATAACTTAAATTTAATAATTTATTGTAAATTTGTGGGGTTTTTTCCCACATTGAAATTTCAGTGATGCAATATTGCATCATGTAATCATATAGTATCATATTGTAAACATGTCATAATGTATACATATTTCTGCCAATCTGCATGCTGGACTTCCCAACAATGTGTGACATGCTTTCCTGACAATACTTGCTTGTTAAGACATATTGGCAAACTTGACCACTAATCAGTTATAACTTGCATTTTGTGTGTTTATTTGGAAACTAATGTAATCACTAAGACTTTAACTCTGTTACAGAACAGATAAAACATATATGAGCAGTTTTTTCTAAATTTTCTTATATTTTCTTATTATGCTTCCACCACTCCATTCTTTTTATTCAATGTCCCCCAATTGCACTTGAGGCTACTACCACCCCCTGGATGATTTCAGTGTCCCCCAGAGGGCAGCATAATAGTCTTTGGGAACCTATGGCTAAGGCAATGCATTTTTGAAAATTCACCAGGCCAGCTGAAAGATAATACTATCCTGAAATCTATAACCTGGCCTTAGACTCTAGCTCCTTGGTATCATAGAACATAATTCATGAAGTTGTTTTGCTCAGCTTTCAACTAATGAAGAAGTACTTTTATACTGTCCCTGAGAGTAGGCTGCCATCCAATAATGTAGTACAGAAGGCTCAATGTACCACACATAGCATCCAATTTCAATGGTAAACCATTATAATTGTTAAAGAATTCCATTTTATATGAAGGTAAATTTTATTTCCTTATAATTTTCCATCATGAAACAAATCTCTTTTCTCAATATGATGGATACTTCAGAAAATTGAAGATAGAAATCGTGTATATTTATGCCCTTGTTTCCTTCAGTGGATCCATTGATGAAATGACATACAGATTCCTCATCATACTAGTTATACTCTGAATGAGTTCTAACATATAATTGCCTTTTCTTTGTGGGAACAAGAACTGTACATATAATATTCAAAATGTGGTTTGATCCCTATCATACAAGTTATTACTTCACCTTTTCTGACAGTAGAAATATTAATGCAGTCTAGCATTGTGTTCCTTTCATAAGCCATATGGATCTACACCATGATTTTGCAAGAGTAGAAATAAGTTATTTCTTAAGACAGATGATCATCAGAACAGGAATCATTTACTCTAATATTAGAGTTAGGTCAGAGGATTGTAGCTATAAGCATTTAAGAGAAATCTAAATTCATTCTACCACATATCTCTGGGTCCAGACCCAATATGTCTAACTCAACATCAGCAGAAAAGAATCTAGGGGTTTATTGAAAGAATTTATCAGGTTGGAGATATTTGCCGATATCATAGAGTCCATTGTAATCTGAAACTCGGAATTCATAAATTTTGACTCCTTAAATAAGGTGCTTAATCAAAGACATGAAGATGATGAGGCAGGAGATGTTGTGAGAAGAGGAAACTGATATATTCAAGTCAAAGAAACAATTCTCTAGCCAGCATCCTTAAAACTGTTGACAAGTGTGTAGATTTAAGTAGACAATAGGTATCCATATACGGGACTCCAGATTTTCTCATATTGATAGCAGGGATACTCATGAAAAAAATGTTTGATTAAAATGAAAAAAAAAATCATTTATGTGTAGTTTCATAGGAGCAGAGATATTAGAACTGAAAGAAAGCCTAGATGCCATCAAGTACAATGTCATTTTGCAGACAAAGGAATAAAATTCTGGGAGGGTATCTGATCAAAATTTCAGTTCTAAAATGCTGTGATTCAATAACATGAATCATTGGGAAATATCTTTAGAATCTGAAACTATTTATCTATGTGCTATTCTGTGTGTATGTGTACGTGTGACAGAGAGAGAGAGAGACAGAGAGAGAGAATACATTTTGTAGGTAGATACAACCCCTTTTTGAGAGAAATTTGTTTAATGAAGACTGACAGAGTAAGAATCTAGGAAAAGAAATATGCTATTAGTGGTGCTTGTGCTGTGTTTATGTATATGTACAATAGATGTCTTGATGGGATCTCAGTACAGTGAAAAAAATATTTGTATCCAAAGTCAAAATATTTCCATTTGTATCCCAGTTCTGCCACCTCTATGGAAGTGACCATAGACAAGCTACTCATTTAACTTTTCCAGGAATTGGTTTCTTCATAGCTAGAATCAGGGGTCGGCCGTGGGAGAAGGTGAGGGAAAGAGACAATATGAGACAGCAGAATGAATGGGGGAGGGAAAACTCACTGATTTTGAAGCCATTCTAACTCTTCCTTTCATACTTAGCACCAATATGAATTTCCCTTCCTAGTCAAACAACTACTTTACTTCCTTGGGCCTCAGTTTTCCCATTTATGAAATAATAGATCAGGCTAGGTAATTTCTGAGTTTCTTTCTATCTCGAATGTGCTATGATGCCATGATGTTGAAAGTGTCTTTTAGCTCAAAACATGTTTTGTTTTGTTTTTTGCTTTTTTGGAGGGCAATTGGGGTTGTGACTTGCCCAAGGTCATGTGGCTAGTTTGTGTGTGTGTGTGTGTGTGTGTGTGTGTGTGTGTGTGTGTGTGTGTGTATGTGTGTGTATTAAGTGTCTGAGGCCAGATTTGAAGTCAGGTACTCCTGACTCCAGGGCCGGTGCTCTATTCACTGTGCCACCTAGCCACCCCTCAAAACATGATTTTCTAATGACCTTAGTTGGTCTTGGCCCAGGATATTCTCTCTAAGCCACCAATACCTTTAATTAGCATTGCAATACCATGCTTCTAGCTTTTCATCTTCTTCAAAAAGCTATGGGGAAAAGTGTAACCCAGGTGATCAAACTGTAACTAGGAAGGTTTCCGTGGTCCTCAAACTTGCCATTGGTCTCATTTAAGCCATTGGGACAGTTTTTTTTTTCTTCCAGATGGGAATTATAAACCTGACACATATGAGAAGAGTCATAAAATCCCTTTCATATCTTTAATCAATCATGACTAGTAGGTCTACCATACATTTTCCAAGTTTAAAATAGAATAAAGTCACATAATAATCTTTCTCCCAGCAGCAAGACTGCCTTTCAGCACAATGACCCACACACTATGGCTATATTAACAGATACGATCTATTCTTTAATGGAGCTCAGCCGTGGGGATTAGCTACCTGTAATGTAGTTTGGGCTGTCAACCACTCTACCAAACTGCTAACACATTACACGTTATAGGCATCAATTCTTTCTAAGTGAAAAGGCATTTCACATTCAAAACACTTCAAACCTAATAATGGGAAATTATCGTGATAGATCCCCTTCAGCTGCTGAAAGGTAAAGAGATGGGGAGAAAAAAAGACAGGTGCCCAATCAAAAAATTCATATCAATTCTTTTTCATCTACTTGGGTAGATTAAGCCTGAGTAGTGGAAAAGGTTGTCAGAAAAGATAGTGGGAGCTGAGAGGAAGATGAGAAAAAAAGGAAGTGCATTCCCTTCAGGCAGAAGACAAGAGATTCTAATAGGATATGATCAAAATCGAACAGGAGAGAGACTGGGGATTGTTTACTATAACTCTTTGTATGGGGCACATGGAATATTGGTGACAGTCCTGGATTTGTAATTAGAAAATTTGTACTCAATTCCTGTTCCCTCACTTAGCTAAAGAGGAGACAAGCCTCATGGTCTTTTCCATTCCCACCATGTATTTTGTATATAGGCCTATTTTGTCACTTCTGAGACAGTGATCACACTATGTATGAGGGGAGGAAAATACTATCATTCTGAGTCAAATTGCATATCTGATATATATTTCATCTTTGCCATGATAAAATCAAAGGTGTTAGAGCTGGAAGGGGTCTTATAGGTCATCTAGTCCAGGTCTCTGCCCAGGGAATGAATGTCCTGTACTTAATCACCAAAAAGAGGTCATTCAACAACTACTTAAATACTATAGTGATTGGAACTTAGTATCTCATAAAGTATCACAGGAGGCCTTTTTTGGTCCCATTATATACTCCCTATTAACTCCTGTCTTAACCCCTAAGTAAGGTTTTGCTATTTGACTTTTGAAAAATCACTTAATTGGTCTGAATTTTAATGTCTTCCTCTGTAAAATGAAAGAGTTGAACCAGCTGATCTCTAATATATAAGATCCTGCTCTAAGTTTAATGATCTTCTATTCTCTAAGCTCTCTCAGCTTTGGTTCTTCAACAGATTCCAGGAAAAAAAAGTGACAAAGGAGGGAAGGGCAAGATAAAAGACAAATTAGAGAGTAAGGAACCTGGATTTTTCTTGGAGCTCATTTTCTGGAAATTATCATGATTGTAAGAATGGCTTCTTTTATATTTATGGCTCTGCCAGAGTCCTAGAGGGGAGGATGGGTTTCTATCCCCCTGTCAAAAAGGGACTGTAGAGAAGAGTGGATATTTATAGGACAGTGTAGGATAGTCATTTAGGAGTCTCTCATTAGTCATACAACATTTGCACATTGATGACTGAAAGCAAAATGTGACCTTCTATTGCATTACCATGCTATGCATGATGGTTTCCCACTCCTAACCTTCTTAGGGACCTGGAAAGGAGGAAAGTAGTGGCAGCAACACACCAGGGTTGGATGAATCAAAGGTAACACATATCAGAAAATTAAAAATATAAGGATACTATGATGGCATAAGGCATCATAAAGAGCTTTCCTCAAAGCTCCTTCATTCAAGGAAGAAGCTCTATTTATCAAGTACCTCTGTCATGGCCACTGGAACAGATTGTTCTCATCTTTCTGTTTTGCTGGGGGAAGTATTCACATGTTCAGGATAGACACCCCTTAACTCACCAAAGGCTTTAAAACCTCTTGGTTACCTTCAACCTAATTTAGTCCATCTGCCTAAATGATTTAACAAGGTGTAGTCACTGCACAGCTATAGCTTCTTGAGCAAAAGTGGAGAATTGGATGAATCAGATGGAAACCAAAGAGGGAAAACAGCCCTAATAACAGAGGTACTAGTCTTCCCTGAAAATCCTATGCCCTTTTACAAGGAAGGGGGTCCAGTACTTGTACAAAAACTGATATGCATTTTTAGGTTATATGGCAAGAGGAGGTTATCCCCCAGGAGGTCAAGGAAGCCTCCATTGCCCGTTTTCATAAAGGGAAGGGAAATAGGCTTTCCTGTGACAATTAGAGGCAGGCCTCTGTCTTAATCACTGGGTGCAAGAATCTTGCCAGAGGTATTTGTAATATGTCGATCCTTCATTGGGAAGATTATCATCTATCTGAGATCCAATGTGGCTTCAGAAAAGGCTGAGGAATAGTCTATTAATATGGTGTTTGCTGTTTGACAACTTTAGGGGACATGCCAGGAACAGAACAAGAGGTCTGGACACGATTTTTGTTGATATAACCAAGACCTTTGATACTGTCAGCTGTGACAGCCTGTGGAAAATTATGGCAAAATTAAATTGCCTGCATAAGTTAATCAGTATTGTCCATCAACTTTATTACGTCATGGTTTCAGGCATTCTGGATAATGGATGATACGTTCTTTCTTTTCCATTCACCAGTGAAGTGAAATATTACTGTGTGCTTGCTCCTATGCCTTTTAGCATAGTTTCAGCAATATTGTCAGACACCTAAATGAAGATGAAAATGGCATCAAGGTCAACTACTGAACTAACAGTAAATTATTTAATTTGAAAAGGCTAAAAGTAAAGATAAAAGTAGAGGAAGAGCTGCTAAGTAACTTTTTTGTTCACAGATGATTGTGCACTCAATGCAGCCTCTGAGGCTGAGGTGCAAGAACATATAGATCCATTCTCTGTTGTACTAATGTTGGCCTAATGATTAACATCAAGAAGACAAATGTTCTCCACCAGCCAGCACCACAGCAGCCATTCATGGAACCATTGATTACAGCAAATGGAAACATTGTGAATGCTGTGTATAAGTTCATTTACATTGGCAATATGCTTCTTCAAGGATGTACATATAGATGATGAAGTTCATGTACACATTGCCAGTGCTATCTCAGTGATTGGGAGACTCCAAAGGAAAATGTAGGAGAGAAGAGGTCTTAGACTGCCTACCAAATTGAAGATCAATAGAGCCATTGTGCTGGTTTCATTGATGCATGCCTGTGAAACGTGGACAGTATACTGATACTGTGCCAGGAAATAGTGTCATTTCTGTTTGAATTGTCTTAGTAAGACTGAAGATCACCTGACAAAATAAGGTCCTTTCTTGAGCTGAATTGCCAAGCACTAAAACTCAACTGTAGATAGTGGAACTTTAATGGGCTATCCACATTATTTGAATGCCAAATAAATGTTTACTTAAAGTACTATTTTATGAAGAACTCACAACAGGAAAATACTTAGAGGTGGTCATAAGAAGCAATACAAGCACACTTTCAAGGTCTCTCTAATGAACTTTGGAATTGATTGTTAGATATGGGAGACTCTGAAACAAGACCATCCAGCATGGTGTGCCCACATCAAAGAAGGTGCTGTATTCTATGAGGAAAGCAGAATTGTCATAGCTCAAAACATGAGATGTGCACATTTTGAGACATCTCCTCTCCAAATGCTCGTATGCACTATTTGTGCCTAACCTATGGCAGTCTTCTAAGTTTGTGTTGATCTGATCAGTCACAGTTGGAAACACTGTACCTTGGCCACAACAAAAGTTATGTCATTGCTGTCCTCTTCAAGAAGGAAGGATGACAACAACCAACCAACCTCTGTAATATTGATCTGTCACAATAAGAAGCAACACGTTTGGACCTGCAGCATCAGACTTGTCCCCGAAATCCAAATGTATAAATTTTGTGAATTGTTTCACTAGTATTGGCGGCAAAGAGCCATAATGCCACAGAATGTCAGAATTGGAAATGACCTAGAAAATGTGTGTGTGTGTGTGTTTATACATATAGAAACTTGAAAGGAACTCAGAATATTGAATCATAGGGCTAGAAGGCAACTTAGAACACAGATATTTAGAATATAAGATTTCAGATTTGGGCAAGTCTTAGGGACCCTTTAATAAAATCTTTAATTTTGCAATGGGCCTACAGGTTATAAAACTTTTTTGGTAAGAAAAGATAAAGGAGGAAATATTTCCTTCCTTTGTTCTTCTCTTCTGAATCCCCACACATCTCCATCATTGAAAACTTGCTTTTCTTTCAAGTTTCAGCTCCATTGCAATCCCACTCATAAAATTTTCTGTGATTTACCCTTGTCAGAAGCGATTTTCCCTCTGGCTTGCATAATGATTTGTTTGTTCCTCTTTTACACACATATAATATTACTTTATGTACATGTATATGTATATTTTATTATGTCTGCTTCTATCTCAAGCTCCTTGAGGACAAGGACTAAGATTAATTTTATACTCATCAAGAACAAGTCTTTGAATATAGTGTGTATTTTTTAATGCATTTTTGTTCATTATTTTTATATTTCAAGTAAGAATCTGTCACCCTCACTACCACCTTTCCCCCTTCCACTCGAAAGGAAAACCCAACAAATCTATCAATTCATATATCCAGAGCCTAAAAAAATCACACATTTTCTATGTCTGAAAAAAAATATATGTGTTTATAGATAAGTATGCATACTATACACATATATGTATATGTATGTATGTGTGTATTCCTTTTCCCTGCATTTTAAGTTCCTCACTTATCTATTTTGAGGTGAAAGGTATATTTCACTTTATTTTATCATTTTTATCACACACATTTTTCTAGGTCATTCAAAATTCTTACATAATCATTTATTGTTGTGTTAATTGGAGTTCTAAATTTTTCAAAGTTGATTTTACTCTAATTATATCATTGCATATGTTGTTCTCCTCATTCTCTTTACATTGCTCTACATTAGTCCATAAAGGTCTTCCTACCTTTTGCTGAATTTGTACATTTCATCATTTCTTATGGTAGATTCCATTACATTTATGTACCATAATTTATTTTCCATACCCCAATAGGAGCCCCCCTCCCCTTAATTTCCAATTTGGAGTTACCATGAAAAGGGCTACTATAAATATCTTTGTACATATAGATCCTTTTTCCTCTTTCTTTTATTTCTTTGGTGTATAGGCTTACTAGAGGTATAGTTAAGTCAAAGGAAATGCATAGCTTGATAACTTTCTGGGAATGATTCCAAATTGCTCTAAAGAATGTATAGACCAATTCACAGCTCCACTAACAGTGCACTATTGTGTGTACCTCTTTTCCCAGAGACTTTCCAATATATTTTTAAAAAAAATTTTCCTCTTTTGTCCTCTTTTCCAGTCTGATAGGCATAAGTTGGAATCTCATGATTTTTCTAATTTTCATTGCCATGATTATTAATGACCTAGAATTTTTTTCCTATGTTGATCGCTTAGCCTTTTTTTTCCTTTGAAAACTATTCATTCTTATCATTTGACTATTTGCTTTTTCATGTTTGCCCTTCAATTTTGTGTATTTGGTTCAGTTTTTTTATATATCTTGGAAATAAGAACTTGAAATCTGATCTGAGAAATGTGTTACTCAGTTTTCCCAGTTAACTGTTTCCCTTATAATATTGAAAACATTAGATAATTTTTGTATAAAACTTTTTTTAAAAATTTACATAATCAAAACTGTCATTTTGTCTTGTATGATCTCTATCTCTTTAGTCATGAATGTTTCCTATATCTATATATCTGAAAGCTAATTTCTTCCTGACTTTTCTAATTTAAGATGTGAGTTTTTATATCTCATTTATTTGCTGAATCTAACTGTTAAACAGCATTGATCTTAAAATTCAGTCTTGTGATATTGGGCAATTATTTACCTCATCTGATACACAACATAATCATCTCTAAAGTGAGGAACCTAAAAATAATATTATAAAGGTATCTGCAAGCTCTAATACTTTATGTTCTAAGATTCTATAATTCACTCTTCTAAGACTTTGCAATAAGGTGACATGAAACTAAGACTGGATTTGAAGACTGATGAGCTGGATTCAAAACCTTGTTGTGTTTCTTATTAGTGATATGACCTTGGGTAAGTCACTTGACTTCACTAGGCCTCAGTTTTCTTATCTGAGATGACTGAATTATATGATTTTGAGTGGTCATTCTCTATCCTTTATCCACAGCTATCAGTCCAACATATGGGATAGCTTCCATGTACAATTCAATTTTCTGACTATAATAAGATATCTCTTGAGCCTTTCAAAAGCTTTTGAGATGTCCAGCTGAGCTCTCAATTTCTACATATTATTGCTTGCAGAATACTTTTAATTAACAACCTTGCTCAGGAAAGAAATGACAGCTGTCCAAAGAAATCTTAGCTAGTTCATATGTTCTAGGAGCTGCCACCTGGTAAAGATAGGGCATAAGGAGAAAAGGGACCAGGAAGGAAGGACCAACTTCTTGTAATGGAAATGCAGATTTAAAGATCTTCCCTGCCCCTAGGTTAAGTGCACCTGGGGCCTGTGGGTGGAGGCTTATTTTTCAGGAAAGCCCAAACCTTTGTACACAGGTACAGGAGGTTATTTTCTGATTGGGCAGTGGATCTAGAAGGTTGTTACATTCTCTGAGCCAGGAGAAGGCTACATAAACCCTGATGGGAGGCTTTGCTTTGGGGCTTACTTTGAGAAGTGTTGTGTGATTTGACCAGATGAGACTCTGGGCAGCCATTGAGAGCCCCCTGGCTTTGAAAACCCAGATGTTGATGCTTCCCTCTCTGGTAACTGTGATTTTGGTATTGATAATGGTTGGACAATTTGGAAGCCTGTCTGTTTGATCTGTCTGTATACTCTGAAGTTTGGGGTGCTGACCTTTCCCCTCTGAACTAGGTAATATATGTTTGATTGATTAAAGTGAGCTTGTTAACCGATTTTGAGATGCTTTCCTTTTGGCAAGCTATAAACCCACCCACAACTTCCACCCTAGATCCCAATCCAGATCCAGGGAGGTTAAAGCAAGAGTGATTACCCCCCAAGACTGATCGCTGGATCTCCCCACGATTTGTAGGCTGGGAGCCGGAAATGCCTCTGAAAACTACACAGTGGCGTGTCTCCTCAGCAGCTTCTGGCCCCCAGGGGAGGGAGCTGACGCATTCCCCAAATACAGGTCCCAAAGTCCATAGGACACTAACCTCTTACTTTGTCCTAGGCAAGTCTATGTTGATAATTCTGGCGTCTCCACAGTTCCTGGTGTTCTGGGGTTCCTCCAGCTGGCTGCTGGCCCTGCCGCCCTGGGGCTAAAACCTCGGCTCACGTGGACCTGGGCTCGGCTCGGCTCCTGCGCTGTGCGCGCTGCCGGCTCCCAGACCACTGCGCTGGTCCTTCCTGCAGGGTGCTGGGCTGTCCTCAGCGGGAGGTTAGCTTCTCTGTGTCGTTCTGTGGGTGCTGGGGCTCCAGAAGATTTTCAGAGTCCTTTTTTACATAGTTTGTGGAGAATCTGGGGGCAGAGAGGCTTGGACTAGCTGTTTCTACTCCGCCATCTTGGCTCCGCCCCCCGAGATGCTTTCCTTTTGAAAAGCAGATCTAAGAACCTGTGTTGGCAGCCACCCTGAGGATGTTGGGGTGCTTGCTGCTACACTTCTGTACCTTTGTCCTTTCCCAATTTTCCCTGCTGAAAGTCAGAGAAAAGGATTCCTCCCATATCAGACTGAATAAATATTAAGTCATTATAACTTTCATCTTTATGGAGTAAAAGTTAACATCCTGAGCCTAGCTATCAAGCATTTCTCCCAAAGGCCTCTAAACTTCCAGAATTATTTTTTTTTTCAATATTCTAAGCTAAACTTCCACTCTAGCTAGATTGGCCAACTCACTTTCCCTCAGATTTACTATGATTATTTCCATCTTTTCACGTTTGATCATTTTATTGGCAGTGATTCAAATATCTTTATTGCTTTCCTTCCCCTCACAAAAATCTATTCACAAATCCTACTTAGCTTTGATTTCAAGCTTAAAATTTTTATTTAACATAGTATACTTAAAAATGTTAGTTGACTAATTGACTACTAATCATTCAAGATTCTCATAGCTCATATTGCCCATGACACCTTGCCTGATCACTTTTCTTACTCATGCCTCATGATGTCTCCCTCTCTAATCTCCTATTGCATTAATTATCCTTCTACACAATTCATTTTCACCTAACCTCACACTATGCTTATTTTCATGATGAAATTCATCATTAATCTGGTGACAAATCAAGAACTAGAAAATACACAGGTACAGGAGGTTAGAAAGAAACAGTGAATTAAAATCAATAAAGCAGATTGAATTTGCGTGATTTGGGGATCTCCTCATCAAACTGATGAATGTCTTCATCCCCTTATTAATACAAGGAATTCCTAGTTTTATTCCCAGTTAATGGAGTTTCTCCTCAAATGTGAATCATACCTAAGGTGTAATTGGAGTTTTAAGGACTGGTATAGGAATCAAAGAAATGTAATGACTATGGGATATAGAACCCAGGACAATACCTGTTTCTAGATGAGTCAAGATTTTTTTGGGAGGGGCTTCTTGACCATGGCTTATCTTGGGAACTCAAATGGGATGGAAGCATGTGATTTCCAAATAATCCCACCTAGCAATTCTCCTTTTGAGACTCTTACAAATCTTTAGGGTATATGTGAGTTTGATGTTCTTTGCATCTTTTTAGATCACCTACTTCCCCTACTTTGGCTGCATTGGAATAACTTATCTGGAACTCAATATGAATTTTCTTTTGTATTTTATGGGTTCACTTGAATTGTACTTTAGGTTAATTCTGTGAGCTAAAGAGACACAGTAGAACAATTTCACCTATGTCATATTGGGGGGGTGGGGGGAGAGAGAAAGAGAGAGAGAGAGAGAGAGAGAGAGAGAGAGAGAGAGAGAGAGAGAGAGAGAGAGGATTTTCAATTGGCCCCAGATTATAAATCCCTCTCATGAGACCCACAAAACCATGTTTTAGGAGTTCTAAATATTTCATAAAAATACTATTCTACAGGCATCTCTGACCTATACTTTAAAAAAAGGAAACCAAAAGGCAGATGTCTTCTTGAAACTCTTGGTCAATGAACCAAACCCTTTAAAAGGCTGGTTCACTAAGTGCTTCACCTGCCAAGGTTCCATATTCTACTTAAAGAAAGAGATAAAAGTAAAATGCCCTCCATATGCCTTTTTGAGACAATTATGACTGAAATTCAAGGGAAAGAAAATGCATTAGAAAGAGAGGGGGGAAGAAAAAGGTGACTCTTTTATAGGCCATTTTGAGAAAAGTTCATTCTTCTCTGGTTCTCAGCTGCTAATCATCTTTCAAACAGATCCATTCAATAGGGTCTACCAATAGAAATCTCCTATGACCTCCCAGGAAGGATGGTACACAATATAGCTCCATAGGAGGAATAATTTGGACAACGTTCCACATTCTTTAATCTCATCAAATAAAAAGGGCAGGGGGGCAGAAAATTGATTTAATTAAGCTTTCCATGAATACTCCCCTTAAAAGAACAGAAAAAGAAAACAGAAACAACAAAACAAGAGAGATCTGGAAATCAAGCTATCTTAATCCTCTTCTAAAAGGGAATGCAATATCATATAATGGATAAATGTTGGATTTAGAATAGAAAAAAATCTGAGTTCAAATCTTGCCTCCAATATTTACTACCTGTGTGATGAGGATTCTACCATTTAAACTCATTCCTTAGGTTCCACTTCTATAAAATGAGCATAATAATTCTTATAAATTTTACTTTAAGGTTCATCATGAGGTTCAAAAGAAGCAATTTATTTAAAATACTTGTTTAACTTTAACTTTCTACATAAAATGTATACTGATATAAATTAATATTACAATTATATTAATAACTAATTATTAATTTGAGGGCCATTCTTTTCCTCCTATTTTTGTTGACTCCACTCCTGAAAAGGTCATTCAGTCTCTGATGGTATAACTGAGTAAGTTAATCTTTTCCCAAGGCATGTACCTGGGCAGGGTTGCTTACTTTTTGTTTATTCTATTTAAAAAAGCCAGCCTCAGCCTTGGGGCATGACTATTTCTCCTTAAGGAAAAAAAAGGGGGGGGGGAGGAGAAGGTCTGCTACAGCATCCTGGGCCATCTCCTATGGTCCTGATCTATATCTTGCCAATGGAACCTGATGACCCTGGGTGAGAAAGTGAGGCTGGTGACTTTGCACAGTTCCCTCTCATTTAAATCCAATTTGCTTGCTAGTCATAGCATCAAATTCTTGATGTCATGGACCTCTTTGAGAATTAAGAATTAACAAAAATGGGAGTCAAGATGGCAGAGTAGAAACAGCACTTCAGTGCGGCTCAGGCAGCCAACACTTCCAATTTATGTAAAAGGGGACTCTGAAAAATCTTTGGAGCTTCAGAACCACAAAATGACAGAGAGAAGCTAACCTCCTGCTGAGGACACAGTGGCAGCCCTGCAGGGAGGAGCCAGCACAGTGCTCTGGGAGCCCAGCCCAGGCTCACATGAACCAGAGCTTTTAGCCCCAGGGTGGCCAGAAAAGCAACCAGCTGGAGGGACTCCAGAACACTAGTAGCTGTGGTGTTTCCAGAATTATCAACACATAGATGCCAAGGACAAACTGAGAGGTCAGTGCAGTTTGGACTTTGGAACCAGTACTTGGGAGTGCACAAGACATGCACTGAGACTTTTCAGCTCAGCTATAGCCAACCAGCACCTTCAGCTCCTGGCCTGCAGACCATGGGGGGGACCAGGCGGTCAGTCTGGGGGGTAAATGCTCTTGCTTTAACCTTCTTGGATCTGGATTGCAGTATGGGGTGGAGGTCCTGGGGTTTGTGACCAGCTTGCCAGAGTATGTAGAGGCTTAAGAGAGGGCACCCAATTAATACTTCTGGCACCTGAGAAAACCTCAATATTTGGCACAGAAGTTCCCCTGCCAGTGGCAGAGTCCTACTGTGGCAACAAGACTAAAAGTCAAGTACTTGAGTGGCAACAAGCCTAGGCAAAGGAAACAAAATAATCAGAAAGAATCAACATTGAACTCCTATTTTGGGGGAAAAAGGATCAAAGTATGGAACAGGAAGAAGACAGTGAAGTCGGAAATCCTGTACAAAAATCCTTAAATGAAAATATGAGTTAGTTACAGGCCATAGAGAATGTTAAGAAGCAGATAAGAGAAGTGGAGGAAAAACTGGGGAGAGAAATGAGAACAATGCAAGAAAATTATGAAATGAGAGTCAACAGCCTGACCGAGGAAAATAACACCTTAAAAATTTAGAATAACTCAAATGATAAAAGAGTCTCAAAAAGGCAATGAGGAGAAGAATGAATGCCTTAAAAACCTAAATTTGCCAGATGGAAAAAGAATCTCAAAAGCTCACTAAGGAGAATCATTCCTTCAGAATTAGACTGGAGCAAATGCAAGCTAGTGACTTTATGAGAAACAAGATGCTGTTAAGCAGATCCAAACAAATGAAAGAATAGACGGCAATGGGAAAATCCACTGACCAGGAAAGATAATTTAAAAATTATTGGACTACCTGAAAGCCATGATCAAAGAAAGAAACTAGAAATCATCCTTCAAGAAATTCTCAAGGACAATGTCCTAATGTTTTAGAACCAGAGGGCAAAATAGAGGTTCAAAGAATCCACTGATCACCTCTGGAAAAAAAGTTGCCCAAAAGAAAACTCCTAGGAATATTATAGCTAGGTTCCAGAATTCCCAGATCAAGGAGATAATATTACCAAGCAGCCAGGAAGAAACAATTTGAATATTGTGAAAAACACAATCAGTATAGCACAGGATCTTGCAGCTCCTACACTGAGGGCTCGACGGGCTTGGAATATGATATTCTGGAGGGCAAAGGAGCTGGGATTGAAACCAAAAATAACTTACCCAGCAAAACTGATTTTCATGTTTCAGGGGAAAATATGGTCATTCAGTGGAATAGAGGACTTTCAAGCATTCTTGATGAAAAAAAAACAGATTTGAATAGAAAATTTGACATTTAGAAACAAGAAGCTAGACAAGCTTGAGAAGGTAAACAGGGAAAAGAAATCACTATGAACTTATCAAAGTTGAACTATTTACTTTCCTACATGGAAAAAAAAAAACAATCATTATAACCGATGAAACTTATCTCATTAAGAAAATAGCTGAAGAAGTGTATATGGGAATATGAACACATATGTGAATGTGTGTATATATGTTTAAAGGTATACAAAGATAGAGGGTACAGGTCAAAATCAGTAGGAAGGGATGATACTTAAAAAGTGAAATTAAGAGGTGAGAGAGGAATATATCAAGAAGAGATGGGGAGAGATGTGGTAAACTATCTCATATAGAAGAGGCAAGGGAAAATGGTTACAATAAAGGGGAAGAACAGGAAGGCAAAAAGGCAAAACCTCATTCTCATTGAATTTGGCTCAGGGAGAGAATGACATACATACTAAATAGGATATCTCACTCTACAGGAGAGGAGGAGGGAAGGGGATGAGAGAGGGGATGATTGAAGGGAGGGCAGGCTGGGGGGGAGGGAAGTTGGAAGCACCCACTTTCAAAAAGGGACAGGATCAAAGTAGAGAATAGAACAAGTGGGAGGTGAGATAGGGAGGGAAATATAGTCATTCTTTTACAACATATACTGAATTGCATATCTTCCCGGTAAGGGTGGGTGACAAGGGAGGAATGGAATGAATCTGGAATTTGAAGTTTTAAAATCAAATATTTAAAAATATATAAATACTATTATTAATACTAATTTACATATAATTGGGAAATAAGATATAGAGGCATGGGACATAGAGATTCACCATGCCCTACTGGAAAAGTTGAAGGGGATATGGGAGAAGATATGGGAGAGAGCAGATTGGAGGAGGGTATATCCTGTGGGACTGATATTCTGGGGTAGTGGGTAGGGGAGAATGGGGGAAATTATAACTCAAAATATGGCAGAAATGAATGATGTAAATCAGAAGTTAATAAAGCATTTGGAAAAAAGAAATGAATATGTATTCATGCAGAGCAAAAAAAAAGAATTAAGGAAAACAAGAACAGTAAGAGTTAGAGTTTATGGCAACCCAGCTCATGAAGAAGAAAACTAGCCAGAGAGATTCAGATGGAAATAAGTACTACTGCCCAGATTGCTGGAGGCTGTTCAATCTTGTGATCAAACCAAGTTCTCAACAGGTGCTAAAGACCTCTAACTCACCTTCTCATCAAATGTCCCCCAATCAGGGTTGAGTTTTACTTTTATATCAGAAGGTACACACATGATTTAAACTGTTTCAGAGTCTCCCTTTTGCTTACCAAGAAAAAACACTAATCATCAATTTATTTTATTATAAATTATTATGTATAACATAAATTAATATAATATATAGAGATCTATAATAATAATTTTATTATAACTCAACCATGCTGTTTTATTGAGTATTAGCTAGGATAATAAATATAATAATTATTAATTACCTGAAACTCTCTCTCAGGGGGTTTTATTTGCAAAACTACTTCTCATATGTTATCTACATGGACAAGTGTTTATATATGTCTATATATATATATGTTTATACATATAAACAAGTGTTCATATATTATATATGTTATTTAGAATCTTGGCCTTCAAGTCAGGAAAATCTGTATATGTTGAAGAAGTATTATACCCTAAGAACCATGGGCCTTTTTCACCTGACTTGTAGCTAAAATCTTCTGTATATTTTGTATGCCCCATTAGAATATTAACTTATAGGGAATAGGGAATATTTTACTTTTTTATTTGTAAACCCAATGCTTAGCACAATACTTTATACCTAGTGCTTAAAAATGCTTTATTAATTTATCCATTCACAAACGCATATTTTTGTATGTATGTATATACATATGTTTACATATGCAGATGTGCATGCATGTACATATTCTTAATTTTATATATACATATGTATATATATATTTTACATATCTCTATATATAGATATAGTTTCAATAATGTGGACATCTGAGTTTCTACTCTCTTATTGATACAGATCAGCAACTCTGTGGAATTTATAAAACTTTATTTTTTGGGGGGGATAAAACTAGAACATTTATTAAAATACCAAATAACTGATTCCCCAAACCAGAAAGTCAAAGCCATCAGAGTAGTTATGAAATTGGCACATATAGTTAACGTAGTAAACAACCACATTCTCAAGCCTTCAAAACAGAACAGGCTAACTCAGGCCGAGGTACTCCTTTCCCTACTCATAGCAACTGCTCAGCATCCAGGAAGCATGCTCCTAGCAGCTCTGGGCCCCCGCAGTTCTGGTCCCTGGTAGTCCCCAGCAGGAGTCCTTAGCAGAATTTCTGACTGGCTCAAAAAAGGGTTTTGCACCTTCACCTTTACCTTGGCAGCTACGGCTGCTGCTGCTGACTATGCTGCTGCTGCTGCCGTCACCACGGGAACTCTAGCTTTTTTTCAGCTTCCTCTTTCCCCAACCCTTCCTGCTATGTCAGCAATTCTAAAGGGTCATGGAAGATCTTTAAATCCCATAACCCTTACATTCTGCCCCAAGATCTTTCATGTCCCTTACTTGGCAAAAATATATTAGGAATAACTGGTGTCAACAGAATTTTACAACAATATAACAAGGATAGCACACAATAAAGACAGAAAACAATATTTTAGGGTGGGGCTTGAGCACAAGCTCCTCATCATTCCCCCAAACACATGGGGCCCCGACATCTTGGGGTAAGGGGCAAAGGTCTCTTCTTCCATGGCTACATGCTGCTGAAATCAAATGTAGAGCTGTCCCTGTCCAAAGGGGTTCCATTTGAGAGGTCAGTTCTTTATGTGCTTGATGCCAAGTCCAGGGGTGAAACATCACAGTTGCAGAGAGGGGGTGACATCCAGCATAAGCTATCAGGCATCTAAAGGTGGAGGGTACCAAGCCTGTGGAAACAAATCTAGCAAACAAGGTGGACAGAAAAAAAAGTCAAGAAAAAGTAAAGAGAAAATAACCAGACTATTGTAGCCTCACTCATGGTAGAATATATGAGTTAAGGGTACAATTTTATAATCATCTTCTCCAAATTAAACAATAGTTATAGTGTTATCCCTCCCATGTGCTATAATCTCTGTAGCCTTTGGAATGTCATCTGGCTTCCATTTTACCCATACTTTAACTCCCAATTTTATTCTATCAGTAGAACCAAATCCTTCAGTTCCTCTGACAGTTATTTTGGGAGGAGGGTCAGTTTTTTTTTAAACAAATGGTTTATTAACTTCTGGTTTACATCATTCATTTCTGCCAGATTTTGAGTTACAATTTCATCCCCATTTTCCCCTACCCACCACCCCAGAATAGCAGTCCCACAAGATATCCCCTCATCCAATCTGCTCTCTCCCATATCTTCTCCCATACCCCCTTCGACTTTACCATTACGGCAAGGTGGATCTCGGTGCCCCAATGCCTGCACATCTTATCTCTCAATTACATGCAAAATAGTATTAATAATAGTATTTATATTTTTTGAAACATTTAATTTTAAAACTTTGAATTTCAGATCCATTTCCTTCCTCCCTTGCAACCACTCAGTTTGGGAAGATAAGCAACTCAGTTTGTGTTGTACTTGTAAAGCTATGCCAAACATTACCATAGTAGATATATTGTAAAAGATTGCTTATATTTCCCTCCCACCCATCTCACCCCTACCTGGTCCATTCCCTACTTTGATCCTGTCCCTCTTCTATAGTGGGTACTTCCAACCTCTCCTCCCCCCAGAATGCCCTCCCCTCCATAACCACCCCCTCTCCTCCCTCTTCCCCCTACTCTCCTGCAGGGTGAGATATCCCATTTGGTATGTATGTCATTCTCTCCCTGAGCCGAATTCAATGAGAATATGGTTTTGCCTTTTTGCCTTCCTGTTCTACCCCTCCCCTGGAACCACTTCCCCTTTCTTCTTTTTTTATTTTATTTATTCATTTTTTAAAAGAAATGCTTTATTAACTTCTGTTTTACATCATTCCTGTTTTTCCCCTTTCCACCCTCCCAGAATAGCAGTCCCACAAGATATCGCTTCCTCCAATCTGCTCTCTCCCATATCTTCTCCCATACCCCCTTCGACTTTTCCATTAGAGGAAGGTGAATCTTTGTTTCCCAATGCCTGCACATCTTATCTCCCAATTACAAGCAAAAGAGTACTAATAATAATATTTATATATATTTGAAACATTTAATTTTAAGACCTGTAATTTCAGATCCATTTCTTTCCTCCCTTGTCACCCATTCCCTCTGGGAAGATAGGTAATTCAGTATATGTTGTACATGTCTAGCTATGCAAAACATTACCATCTAGATATATTGTACAAACCTGCTTATAATTCCCTTCCACTCATCCCACGCCCCACCTGGTCCATTCCCTACATGATCCTGTCCCTCTTCTATAGTGGGTACTTCCAACCTCCCCTCCCTCCAAGGATGCCCTCCCATCCATCATCCCTCCTCTTATCCCCCTTCCCCCTATTCTGCTGCAGGTTGAGATATCGCATTTAGTATGTATGTCATTCTCTCCCTGAACCAAATTCAATGAGAATGTGGTTTTGCCTTTTTGCCTTCCTATTCTTCCCCTCCCTTTCAGCCACTTCCACTTGCTTCTTCTACATGAGTTAGTTTACCCTACCCTGTCTCTCCCCATCTCCTCTTGCCACTTTCCTCTCTCACCTCTTAAATTCACCCCTTAAGTATCATCCCTTCCCACCCAATTCAAACTGTGCTCTCTATCCATGTAAACCTGTAAACATATATACACACATTCACATATGTATTCACATGCCCATATACCCTTCTTCAGTATTTTCAGACTGAGGAAGGTTTCATCAGTCACAGTTATTTTTTTTCCATGTAGGAATATAAATAGTTCATCTTTGATAAGTTACTTTTGATTTCTTTTCCCTTATTACCTTCTCAAGTATCTCTTGCTTCTTGTGTCTAAATGTTACATTTTCTATTCCACTCTGGTTTTTTCCTCAAGAATGCTTGAAAGTCCTCTATTCCACTGAATGACCATATTTTCCCCTGAAACAAGATACTCAGTTTTTCTGGATAGTTAATTCTTGGTTTTAATCACAGCACTTTTGACCTCTGGAATGTCATATTCCATGCCCTTTGATCCCTCAGTGTAAAAGCTGCCAGGTCCTGTGCTATTCTGATTGTGATTCCACAATATTGAAATTGTTTCTTCCTGGCTGCTTCTAGTATTTTCTCCTTGATGTGGGAATTCTCTTACCTGGCTATAATATTCCTAAGAGTTTTCTTTTTGGGATCTTTTTCAGGAGGTGATCAGTGGTTTCTTTCAACCTCTATTTCTCCCTCTGGGTCTAAAACATCAGGCCAATTTTCCTTGAGAATTTCTTGAAGGATGATTTCTATGTTCTTTCTTTGTTCATGGGTTTCAGGTAGTCCAATAATTTTTAAATTATCTCTCCTAGATCTATTTTCCAGGTCAGTGGTTTTTACCATGAGATATTTCACATTGCCTTCTATTCTTTCATTTGTTTGGATCTGCTTAACAGCACCTTGATTTCTCTTAAAGTTATTAGCTTCCATTTGCCTCAGTCTAACTCTGAAGGAATGAATCTCCTAAGTGAGCTTTACAAATTCTTTTTCCATCTGGAAAATTTGGCTTTTTAAGGCATTCCTCTCCTCATTGCCCTTTTGAGCCTCCTTTGCCATTTGAGCTAGTCTATTTTTCAAGGTGTTATTTTCCTCAGAGAGGCTGTTGACTCTCATTTCATACTTTTCATGCATCCTTCTCATTTCCCTTCCCAATTTTTCCTCTACTTCTTTTATTTGGTTTTTAAAATCCTTCTTAAGATCCTCTACAGCCTGTTATCCACTCATATTTTTATTTGGGGATTTTCGTGCAGCATTTCTGACCTCACAGTCCTTCTCCTGTTCCATGCTCCAATCCTCTTTGCCCCCAAAATAGGAGTCTAATGTTGCATTTTTCTGTTTATTTTATTTCCTTTGCCTAGGCATGTTGCTACTTAATTACTTGACTTTTGGGCTTGTTGCCACAGTAGGACTCTGCCACTGGCAGGGGAGCTTCAGTCCCAAATGTTGGGGTCTTCACAACTTCCGGAGGTATTAGTTGTGTGGCCTCTGTTAAGCCCCCACACACCCCAGCAAGCTGGATACCCTCCCTTGACCTCCCCCCCCCCAGACCACAATCTAGATCCAGGGAGGTTAAAGCAAGAACAATTGCCCCTCAAGTCTGATTGCTGTATCTCCTTATAGTTCACAGACCAGGAGTTGAAGCTGCCACTGAAGCTGCAAAATGACATCTGTGCCATGTCCCCTCAGCCACTTTTCACCCCCAGGGGAGGAAGCCAACTCATTTCTCAAATAGTGGTCCCAAAGTCCATAAGGCACTAACCTCTCACTTTGTCCTAGGCATATCTCTGTTGATAATTCTGGAATTACCACAGCTGCTGGTGTTCTGGGGTCCTCCAGCCAGCTGTAGGCCTGCCTGCCCTGGTGCTAAAACCACAACTCAGGCGGGCCTGGGCTCAGGTCCCAGAGCGCTGCACTGGCTGCTCCCTGCAGGGCTGCCAGGCTGTCCTCAGTGGGACGTTAGCTTCTCTGTTTCGTTCTGTGGGTGCTGGAGCTCCAGAAGTTGTTCAGCGTCCACCTTTTACATGGTTTGGAAGTGATTTTGGGGAAAGCATGTTGGAAGTGCTGATTCTACTCTGCCACCTTCTAAAACTTTTAATCCTAGAGAATTTTGTGAGTACTGAATGCTATGAATAATAAGAACACATTTGATAGAACTTTACATGTTTGACCAGAATCTGTAGGTGCGAGCAGATAAATCATGTTAGGTATATAATAAATGGGTTAACCTAGAGAGGGTGAGGAAGAGAAGGAGAAGTAGGAGGAGAGAGAGAGACAGATAGAGAGAGAGACAGAGACAGAGAGGCAGAGAGACATACAGACAAAGAGAAACAGAGACAGAGATAAAGAGACAGAGACAGAGGCTATAAAGGTATAAAAGAAACAGTCCTGTATTTGTAGTAGAGAGACCTCAGATCAACACATACCCTGCTATTCCCTTGCTGTGTGACTTTGAACCTGTCACTCAACTTCTGTAGGCCTTAGCATTATCATCTCTAATATAAGAACTGGACTGTGGTCTCCAAGGTATATTTCCATTCTAGAATTGATGAGGGGACATTTCACATAAATTTTATTCTTGCTACTGAACTCTTCTCAGTAAGTGTGACTTGGCATCCTGTTAATAGGACCATGGTCAAGTCATCCAACTTTTAACATCTGCTATATGCTAGCTAGGTACAAGGCCAGATGTTGAGGATATAAAGAAAGGTAACAAAAAACAAACAACCACCCCTGGCCCAAGGAGTTTGCAGTCTAATAAGGAAAATGATAGTGCAAGAAGTAAAAAGTTAAAATATGTAAAAGACCTAAGAAGTCATATATTCTGAAACCCTTATTTTACACATGAAGAAACTGAAATTCAAAGGGCAAACGTCATAGAAGTCAGTATTATGTAGTTAGTGAGTGGGCACCTTGGTAGCACAACTTATAATGTGCTGGGCTTAGAGTCAAGAACACCTGAGTTCAAATCCAGCCTCATATACTTTCTTAGCTTTGTGACCGATTTTCCTCAGTTGCCTCATCTGTAAAATGAATTGGAAAACTGGAGAAGGAAATGACAATCTACTTAAGTATCTCTGCCAAGAAAACTGTAAAAGAGGTCATGAAGAGTCAAACATGACTTAAAATCACTAAAACAACACTGAGTGGTCAGGCTGAGATTTGAATGCAGGACCTCTGACTGAAAACTCAGCATTCTGTTCTAATACTCCAAAATTTTAGTATGGAATTCCCTACATTTTATTAAGAATAAATTTCAAGCCTGTTTCAGTATGCTGCCTGGCATTCCATCCTTGCTCTGGCTGGCTTCTGCTAGTGAAAGGAGGGAGCATTGGGGATATTAATAGCAGAAACAAGCACTCTTCCTGTTCAGCTATTTAAGGAAATGTTCAGCTGCAAGGTGCACTGATTTATACAGCTTATCTTCCTCAAACCAGATAGAAAGTACAGCTCCTCCCTCCCATTACAATCCTTGCTTAATGGATCTTTAACTGACTTTCATTTCATGATATAAAATTTACACGAAAAAGGGGGAGGGGGAACCTTTCTTGTATCCAGGTGCTGCTGATCACATTTACCATGTGGTATGAACACTGTTAATTGAGTTCGTGGCCATAAATGCACCATAAACAAATTTAGAAGACTATCAGGTAATGTTAAAGGAGACCTGGGAAACACTTCTTGTCAACTTGCTGACCTTAAATAGCAATGTGGGTAATACTTCATAGGAATTAGACAAGTCACCTATTCTCTTGTTCACTATGGGCTCAGAGAAGAGAGAGCTCATCCTGAGATGGGCTGGCCAGAAAAGAAATACTAGATAGTATACAGAAATTAATACTTGGTTGTGCAGTTTAAATGACAAATCATATAGAGCCCAGAGAAGCAAAATATCAGAAATGGACACAAGCTTAGAACAAAGAACAGAATGCTGGAGTTTGTAGCAGCCTTAGAACCTATGGTGCTAGAAAGGAACTTAAGAAAGTATGATATTAGAGAGCAAGTTTTACAGTTTATCTTGCCCAATTACCTCATTTAAATCTAAAAAATAACTCACATTTGTACAACATGATAATTTACATTTATTTGTTTAGCAAATGAGGTTTACAAACTGTCTTACACCCCTTGTACCAATGTGTTATCACTACTTTACAGAAAAGGGAAATTAAATACAGACAGGTTAAGTAATTTGCTCATGATCACTGTGTTAGAACTGGGAAATAAACTTTTGTCTTGACTCCAAATACAGCAGTCTCCTTGCTGAGGGCCACAGCATTTAAGTAACTTGTTCCAAAGTAGAAGGGTAGTTAATGGAACTAATTCTAAAACTCAGGTTCTTGGATTATCCATGTAGACCAGAAAGGGATTTTCAGGCAGCCTTAAGTACAATCTATATATTTACATATGGGAAAACAGGCTTTTGGAGGTTAAATGGCTGGTCCATGGATACGTGTGTAAGAGGCCAGATTCAAATACAACTCCTCTTTCTCCAGAGCCAAAATACACCGAACCTCAGTGGTCCTCTTGATCCCCACCCCATTTCTCATTTTCTCACTGCTGATCCAGTATACTTTCCCTTATACAAAGAGAATTGTGAGAAAGCAGAGGTTAATGTGGGACTGGAGTTATAAAGGAAAGCTTCTTGGTGATAAGTGGGGGGAAGGGGCCACAATTAAAACAAACCTTGAAGAATAAATGACATTTTTATAGGTAGAAAATAAGGTACAGAATATGCTACATAGAGAGAATGGTTCCAGAGTGGAGAGGTGTGCTATTCCATAACAAGGTCATTCTTGTATGTTTTAGAGATTTTTTCAAATGTGTGATATGGTATATTTTAGAGGCCATTGGCCTGGGATTCAGGAAATCAATTTCTGTGAAATGGAAATAAGTAGAGGGTATTGTCACAACAGAAGAAAGACCATCCAAATTAGAGTGCAGGATAGATTGGAGGAGAATGTGGAAAATTATTATGTCAAGGTATGGTGCAATTGGGTATTGGAAGGCCTAAAATGCCAAGATGGAGATATTTTAACTTGTGACTATAGGCTATAACATAGAGGGCCCTTGAAGATTCTGAATCATGGAAGTGAGATGATGAGATCACTGTTTTAAAATACTTATGTTGGCAGCCTTCTCTATTATTGGAAAGAAACAAGGAGATCCTCTCCTTTTAGAGATTGTAGTTCCCAGATGGGAGAATGCACTGGCATTATGGGGATAGAGCCATTTTCCAGGAAAGAAAAATGCCAGACTCTGGGCTCTGATATAGGACAAGGATGATGACTGATTTTCAGATGCCCAGATGCAGAGGAGAAAGGCACCCTTTGAGATATTTTTTACTGGGCACTGTCCCTTGATTAATTTTTTAAGTTTGAGATAGGTTTTGGCTTCTGTCCCCTCAGTGAACAGGAAATGTGTAATTGCATTTTTTGTCAGTATCTTTCTGGGCTGTCTCCCCTGTCATCCAACCAGAAACAATTTGAGGAGAGAAAGGGCTGACTGTGAATCTCTGCCCCAGTGATTCTGAGCTCCTTTTACCTCCATGAGCTTGAATCTCTGTTACTCTTCAACACTGTCCTTTTTGTTCTTCTTTCCTCTATGAATCTGACAGATTTAAAGTATAGGTTCACTTAAAGGGATTGGACTAGATTGGGCATGGGGAAGCTGTGGCCTCAAGGTCACATGGGGCCATCTAGGTCCTTAAGTACAGCCCTTTGACTGAATCCAACATCCAGTCACTTGAGGACCTAGATGGCCCCATGTGACCTTGAGGTCATAAGGGGATTTGTACTGTGAACTTTGGATTCAGTTCAAAGACCTCACTTGAGGACCTAAAGGGTAGTATGTGGCCTTGAGGCTGCGGGTTCCCTATCCCTCGACTAGACTATCTCTAATATCCCTTCTAGCTCTAACATTCTACAGTCTAATATTGTATGTTCTAAGGTTCCTTCTATGGCAAAGGTTCTGTATTTTAAAGGCTAACATTCCCAAGGAAGAAACCTTTCCCCTTCCAGCTTTGACATTCTAAATTCTAGCATTGTATGTACCAAGGTTCCTTCTATCACTAATGTTCTATAAACTAATAGCCTGCATTGCAAAGGAATAGACATATCCTTTCAGATCTACTATTCTATATTCTATGTAACAATGTTATATTTAAAAATACTTTCTTCCAGCTCCTCTTGCTATGTTCTAAGGCTCCAATTAGCACTGATGTTCTACGATATTATGCTTCTATGAGATAGTGGAGAAGGGAGACAATAGTGTCTAGGGTAAAAAGCTCTTAGTATTACTCTCATAATAATCCAAATGATCTGTGATCTATTTCATTCAACAATAAAGATCACTACTTTGTTAATGAGAAATCATTTTGTGTAATTGCAATATAGTTAATTTTCTTTTATCATTTGGTGTTTACCATTTCTAGAAACTTGTCATTCCTCTCTTAAATCACAAATTGTTGATATATGAATACTAAGTTCCTGTGGTGTCTACAAACTTTTGGCCTCCTTTTTACTCCTGAACCATACTTTCCCACCTGATTATCTGTTTGTTTGTTTTTTTTCATCTTCGCCGTGCCAACCTTTGCACTGAAGTCACTGAGTATCAAAGAATAAATTGTCTTAATTTGTTAGTGATTTTTTTTTTCATTGAGTTCTTCACAAATCACCCCGCTTCCTCATATGTTACCACTGGTTTGCATATAACCTACAATTTTTATTATTATTCAGGTGGTTGTGGTGGAGGTAATGGGGTGTGTGTGTGTGTGTGTGTGTGTGTGTGTGTGTGTGTGTGTGTAGCTTGAGCACTGCAATATGAGATTACTGGCTATCCCATTAAATAATATTTCTTATTGCCTTTAGGAATTTATAAAATAAAACCAATACATTCACTTTATTTCTTTCTAAAGAGACCCTGGCAGTCATCCTGATAGAATGTAAGGTCCTTAAAGGAAAGATGATTTTGGTCATAATCTCTCCAGAAGACAGTATAGGGTATGGTACAGAATTGATACTTAAAAGTGCTTCTTTGCTAATCCTTCTATATAACTGATAATGTCTTTTGTTTACTGGTTTAATTTATAGTGAACATGTCAAAAATGTTTTGATTCAATTCCTCTTGTATAGGGCTATGCCTTGGTCACTGGACAGTGGTGTCATATTTATAGCACCATCTGCAAAGTTAACATTTATAATGTTCCTAAAAAGGTTCTTCTTGGAATTCTCTGTCCTCTGGTATCATGCTCTGCCACTTTGACAAAAAAAAAGGCACCACAAAAGACTGAAGGTCATTTTGTTTGTCATGGTTTGATGACTTTCCTAGACCTTATAATTCACACCTAACAGCCAAACAACTTGTACTAGGTGTCTCTGACCTTAACTAGGGTGGTCCTCAGAAAGCAGACAGAATTATTACTGCATCCTTTCCAGAGCGATAACACATGCAAAGGTATGGACACTATTAGGATAGTCTTCAAGAAACTTCAGACACCTACACCCTATGATGACACATCAGAGTAGGATTTAATGAAAGTTTCCATGACTTTTTTTTAAGGAAAGTTAATGTCTTATCCACTCTAGATCATTTCAGAGGATGAATCGCAGCACCATTTTATAGTGGAAATAGTACAAAATTGTGAATCAGTTGACCCAGGTTTTAATACCAACGCTAACTTTATATTATTGTTTGAATTTGGGTCATTCATTTTATATCTCTAGGCTCCAGTTTCCCCTTTTGTTGAATGAGTTATGAAATGATCTTGCCTGAAGTTAGGGGAGTTAGATTAAATAAAATCCCAACCATATTTGCTTTTTGACCTATTTTGTTGGTAGTGGTATTATTTTGTTCTTTAGTTTTTTCATCAGGGATTTAAAGGGAAAAAATGTCCCATAGGATGCTTGTACTTCATCCCTCTTTCTTTTTTTTTAAACAAATGCTTTATTAACTTCTGTTTTAAACCATTCATTTCTGCCATATTTTGAGTTACAATCATTTCCCCCCATTATTCCCCTACCCAACCTCCCAGAATAGTAGTCCCACAAGATATCGCTTCCTCCAATCTGCTCTCTCCCATACTTTCTCCCATACCCCCATCAACTTTTCCATTAGAGGAAGGTGAGTCTTTGCATCCCAATGCCTGCACATCTTATCTCCCTATTACAAGCAAAAGAGTATTAATAATAGTATTTATATATATTTGAAACATTTAACATTACTACCTCGAATTTCAGATCCATTTCCTTCCTCCCTTGTCACCCATTCCCTCTTGGGAGATAAGTAATTCAGTATATGTTGTACATGTCTAGCTATGCAAAATATTATCATAGTAGATATATTGTACAAGGCTGCTTATAATTCCCTCCCACTCATCCCACACCCCACCTGGTCCATTCCCTACATGATCCTGTCCGTCTTCTATAGTGGGTACTTCCAACCTCCGCTCACCCCAAGGATGCCCTCCCATCCATCATCCCTCCTCTCATCCCCCTTCCCCCTATCCTGCTGCAGGTTGAGATGTCCCATTTAGTATGTATGTCATTCTCTCCCTGAATCAAATTCAATGAGAATGTGGTTTTGCCTTTTTAGCCTTCCTTATTCTCCCCCTCCTTTGCAACCACTTCCCCTTGCTTCTTCTGCATGAGATAGTTTACCCTACCCTGTCTCTCCCCATCTCCTCTTGCCACTTTCCTCTCTCACCTCATAATTTCATCCCTTGAGTATTCTCCCTTACCAACAAATTCAACCTATGCCCTCTATTCATATATAACTGTAACCATATACACACATTCACATATGTATTCATATGACCACACCCCCTTCTTCCATTATTTTCATAGTGAGAAAGATATCATCAGTCACAGTTATTGCTTTTCCATATAGGAATGTAAATAGTTCAACTTTGATAAGTTCCTTTTGTTTTCTTTCCCCTGATTACCTTCTCAGGCATCTCTTGCTTCTTGTGTCTAGATGTCAAATTTTCTATTCAACTCTGGTTTTTTCCTCCAGAATGCTTGAAAGTCCTCTATTCCACTGAATGGCCATATTTTCTCCTGAAACAAAATACTCAGTTTTGCTGGGTAGGTGACCCTTGGGTTCATTCTCAGTTCTTTTGCCCTCTGGAATATCATATTCCATGCCCTTCTATCCCTCATTGTAGAAGCTGCCAGGTCCTGGGCTATTCTGATTGTGTTCCCACAATATTGAAATTGTTTCTTCCTGGCTGCTTGTAGTATTTTCTCCTTGATCTGGGGATTCTGGAACCTGGATATAATATCCTGGGAGTTTTCTTTTTGGGATCTTTTTCAGGTGGTGATAGGTAGATTCTTTCAACCTCTATTTTGCCCTCTGGATCTAAACTATCAGGGCAATTTTCCTTGAGAATTTCTTGAAGGGTGATTTCTAGACTCTTTCTTTGATCATGGCTTTCAGGTAGTCCAATAATTTTAAATTGTCTCTCCTGGATCTATTTTCCAGGTCAGTGGTTTTTCCCATGAGATATTTCACATCACCTTCTAATCTTTCATTTGTTTGGATCTGCTTAACAGCATTTTGATTTCTTATAAAGTCATTAGCTTCCATTTGCTCCAGTCTAACTCTGAAGGAATGAATCTCCTCAGTGAACTTTTGAGATTCTTTTTCCATCTGGCAAATTCGACTTTTTGAGGCATTCTTCTCCTCATTGCCCTTTTGGGCCTCCTTTGCCATTTGAGTTAGTCTATTTTTTTTTTTATCTTTCTTTCTTTCTTTATTTTTTTTTAACAAATGCTTTATTAACTTCTGTTTTACATCATTCATTTCTGCCAGATTTTGAGTTACAATCATTTTCCCTCCATTATTCCCCTACCCCACTTCCCAGAATAGTAGTCCCACAAGATATCGCTTCCTCCAATCTGCTCTCTCCCATACCTTCTCCCATACCCCCATCGACTTTTCCATTAGAGGAAGGTGAATCTTTGTGTCCCAATGCCTGCACATCTTATCTCCCTATTACAAGCAAAAGAGTATTAATAATAGTATTTATATATATTTGAAACATTTAATGTTATGACCTCACATTTCAGATCCATTTCCTTCCCCCCTTGTCACCCATTCCTTCTTGGGAGATAAGTAATTCAGTATATGTTGTACATGTCTAACTATGCAAAACATTATCATAGTAGATATATTGTACAAGGCTGCTTATAATTCCCTCCCACTCATCCCACCCCCCACCTGGTCCATTCCCTACATGATCCTGTCCCTCTTCTATAGTGGGTACTTCCAACCTCCCCTCACCCCAAGGATGCCCTCCCATCCATCATCCCTCCTCTCATCCCCCTTCCCCCTATCCTGCTGCAGGTTGAGATATCCCATTTAGTATGTATTACATTTTCTCCCTGAACCAAATTCAATGTGAATGTGATTTTGCCTTTTTAGCCTTCCTTATTCTCCCCCTCCTTTGCAACCACTTCCCCTTGCTTCTTCTACATGGGATAGTTTACCCTACCCTGTCTCTCCCCATCTCCTCTTGCCACTTTCCTCTCTCACCTCATAATTTCATCCCTTGAGTATTCTCCCTTCCCAACAAATTCAGCCTATGCCCTCTATCCATATATAACTGTAACCATATACACACACATTCACATATGTATCCATATGACCACACCCCCTTCTTCCATTATTTTCATAGTGAGAATGATATCATCAGTCACCTTTATTGCTTTTCCATATAGGAATGTAAATAGTTCAACTTTGATAAGTTCCTTTTGATTTCTTTTCCCTGGTTACCTTCTCAGGCATCTCTTGCTTCTTGCGTCTGGATGTCAAATTTTCTATTCAACTCTGGTTTTTTCCTCAAGAATGCTTGAAAGTCCTCTATTGCACTGAATGACCATATTTTCCCCTGAAACAAGATACTCACTTTTGCTGGGTAGGTGACCCTTGGGTTCATTCTCAGTTCTTTTGCCCTCTGGAATATCATATTCCATGCCCTTCGATGGCTCAGTGTAGAAGCTGCCAGGTCCTGGGCTATTCTGATTGTGTTTCCACAATATTGAAATTGTTTCTTCCTGGCTGCTTGTAGTATTTTCTCCTTGATCTGGGGATTCTGGAACCTGGCTGTAATATTCCTTGGAGTTTTCTTTTTGGGATCTTTTTTCAGGAGGTGATCTGTAGATTCTTTCAACCTCTATTTTGCCCTCTGGATCTAAAGCATCAGGGCAGTTTTCCTTGAGAATTTCTTGAAGGGTGATTTCTAGGTTCTTTCTTTGATCATGGCTTTCAGGTAGTCCAATAATTTTTAAACTGTCTCTCCTGGATCTATTTTCCAGGTCAGTGGTTTTTCCCATGAGATATTTCACATTGCCTTCTAATCTTTCATTTGTTTGGATCTGCTTGACAGCATCTTGATTTCTCATAAAGTCATTAGCTTCCATTTGCTCCAGTCTAACTCTGAAGGAATGAATCTCCTCAGTGAACTTTTGAGATTCGTTTTCCATCTGGCAAATTTGACTTTTTAAGGCATTCTTCTCCTCATTGCCCTTTTTGGCCTCCTTTGCCATTTGAGTTAGTCTATTTTTTAAGGTGTTGTTTTCCTCAGTCAGGCTGTTGACCCTCATTTCATACTTTTCCTGCATCCTTCTCATTTCTCTTTCCAATTTTTCCTCCACTTCTTATTTGATTTTTAAAGTCCTTCTTAAGGTCCTCTATGGCCTGCAACCCGCTCATGTTTTCCCCTGGGGCTTTTGGAGCAGGACTTCTGACCTCACAGTCCTTTTCCCGCTCTATGCCCCCAAAATAGAGTCTAGGGTTGCATTTTTCTGTTTCCTTTGCCTTGGCATGTTGCCACTTAATTGCTTGACTTTTGGGCTTGTTGCCACACTATGGCTTTAAGGCCAGCTAGAGGAATTTTCGTCCCGAACGTGGGGGGGGCAACTTCCGTTTCTGGCAAGCTGTAAACCCACCCACAACTTCCACCCTAGATCACAATCCAGATCCAGGGAGGTTAAAGCAAGAGCGATTACTCCCCAAGACTGATCGCTGGATCTCCCCACGATTTGTAGGCTGGGAGCCGGATCTGCCTCTGAAAACTACAAAATGGCGTGTCTCCTCAGCAGCTTCTAGCCCCAGGGGAGGGAGCTGATGCATTCCCCACATACAGGTCCCAAAGTCCATAGGACACTAACCTCTTACTTTGTCCTAGGCATGTCTATGTTGATAATTCTGGAGTCGCCAGGGTTCCTGGTGTTCTGGGGTTCCTCCAGCCGGCTGCTGGCCCTGTCGCCCTGGGGCTAAAACCTCGGCTCACGTGGGCCTGGGCTCGGCTCCTGCGCTCTGAGCTCTGCGCTCTGCGAGCTGCCAGGTCCCAGACCACTGCGCTGGTCCTTCCTGCAGGGCTGCTGGGCTGTCCTCAGCGGGAGGTTAGCTTCTCTGTGTCGTTCTGTGGGTGCTGGGGCTCCAGAAGTTGTTCAAAGTCCCCTTTTACATAGTTTGAGGGGAATCTGTGGGCAGAGAGGCTTGGAAGAGCTGTTTCTACTCCACCATCTTGGCTCCGCCCCGAGTTAGTCTATTTTTTAAGGTGTTGTTTTCCTCAGTCAGGCTGTTGACCCTCATTTCATACTTTTCCTGCATCCTTCTCATTTCTCTTTCCAATTTTTCCTCCACTTCTCTTATTTGATTTTTTAAAGTCCTTCTTAAGGTCCTCTATGGCCTGCAATCCACTCATGTTTTCCCCTGGGGCTTTTGGAGCAGGACTTCTGACCTCACAGTCCTTTTCCCGCTCTATGCCCCCAAAATAGGAGTCTAGGGTTGCATTTTTCTGTTTCCTTTGCCTTGGCATGTTGCCACTTAAGTACTTGACTTTTGGGCTTGTTGCCACACTATGGCTTTAAGGCCAGATAGAGGAATTTTCGTCCTGAACATGTGGGGGGCAACTTCCGTTTCTGGCAAGCTGTAAACCCACCCATGACTTCCACCCTAGATCACAATCCAGATCCAGGGAGGTTAAAGCAAGAGTGATTACCCCCCAAGACTGATCACTGGATCTCCCTATGATTTGCAGGCCGGGAGCTAGAGCTGCCTCTGAAAACTACAAAATGGCGTGTCTCCTCAGTGGCTTCTAGCCCCCAGGGGAGGGAGCTGACGCATTCCTTAAATACCAGTCCCAAAGTCCATAGGAAACTAACCTCTTACTTTGTCCTAGGCATGTCTATGTTGACAATTCTGGAGTCGCCACAGCTGCTGGTGTTCTGGGGTTCCTCCAGCCAGCTGCTGGCCCTGCTGCCCTGGGTCTAAACCCTCGGCTTACGCGGACCTGGGCTTGGCTCCGCTCCTGTGCTGTGGGCACTGCGAGCTGCCAGGTCCCAGACCGTTGCGCTGGTCCTTCCTGCAGGGCTGCTGGGATGTCCTCAGCGTGAGGTTAGCTTCTCTGTGTTGTTCTGTGGGCACTGGGGCTCCAGAAGTTGTTCAGAGTCCCCTTTTACATAGTTTGGGGGGAATCTTGGGGCAGAGTGGCTTGGATGAGCTGTTTCTACTCCGCCATCTTGGCTCTGCCCCCCTTCATCCCTCTTTCTTTTCCCCTCCACTCTTCACATTTGGTCTATAATTCTTAAGACAAATACAGGTGGGTCTGCTTGCCCATGTTTGTCTGCAGTTAGACTACAACAATAATAAAAGAACTGGTCATCAAAACAGCTCCCTGTGGGTTGAGCTGCATATATTTTGCGGGAAATAATTTCTCAGTCTCACTCCCTATCTGAATAGAATCTCTCTGGCTGGTTACCTCTTGCCTGGAAATATTTAACTGGTAGGGAATGAATGATGAGCAACAGTGAAAGGAAACCAATTTCGATAATTCAGTCTAAAGTTAGACTAGACCCTGGGCTGGCTTCAGGCAGGACCAGAGTGCAACTATCCATAGCATAGCTTTTTGTATACTTTTTAAAGTTCTTTTTTAAAGTCCCTGATGATCTATTTCTCCTCCTTCATAGTCTATTTGGTCAAATTTCTATCCAGAAACGATAAAGTCAAATTTTGGTTCTGTCACTTTACTTTAGGGTATTTTAATTTCTCTGGTGTTCAGTCCCCTTATTTTTAACAAAAAGATTGAGATATGTGATTATTAAGATAACTTCTTAACATTCTATGTATTATATTCCAGGGTCCCTTCCAGACCTAATATTCTGTGTCCTATTTCTAATGTTCTAAACTTCTTCCATATCTAATATTTTGCTTCGATATCTAACAATCTGTTATCTTAGGCACTTCTGCACTTTTAAACAAGCCTCCCTCATCCCCCATTATCAGCTATATGTACAAGGTACATTTTTTTTTGTATAAGAGCCAAACACTGAAATTCAACCCTCGTCTTTGAGGGTCTCTGCCTTGGAACCGTCTTGTCTCCCAAATCCCCTTTTTTCTTTCAATGAATGACCTTGGGAATCCTCCAAACATAATACAAAGTAGTATGATTGTATAGGGCCTTGAAAAATGTATATGTTTTCTACTGGCAACAATAAAACATTCACTAAACAGATGCATCAAAATGTGATTACACAAACCACTTTCTTTCTCAGTGTTAAGTTTCACAAAAGGGTGGTTTATGTTCTCAGAGGAATCAATTGAGCCAGTATTGCTAATACGGTTGTCCTTTTGGTTTTCACATTGGGTGAATCTCATTTTATTATTATGTTTAACCAATAAAAGCATTCCAGGCATGCTGCTGGCAGGGGACAATATAAAAAGGCAGCATCCTGCTCTAGATAAAAATCTTTCATTATATACGACTGCCATGGCCCACATTTTGCAATGGTGCAATGTATTTGTGCATTTTACACATGTGATATGAATCATTTTAAAAGCCATAATCACAACACAACAGACTCTAATAAATTTTCAATCTGTTTAGCTTTGTTTTCTGTTATGTGGTCAATTGTATTCCACCACAGAGATTATGGGAGGTCTGGTCTTTTAACCTCCCAGACAGGGATCTGACTTTCAGTTAATATTTACTAGACTTTTTACTAGGGCACCAGCAAACTTGAATGAGAAAATGACTTGAGAAAGCTAACGCGAACACTTTCAGAGGTGCATTAATAAAGCATTTCAATGGCCCATTAATCCAATAAATATACCTTTAAAAAGTTGTCTAAAAGTTTTGTAGAATAGAAACAGACATAAGAATTCGTAACACTAGAGATAAAAAAAGGTCTTAGAAAATAGATTGTGACAGAAAATGTCACAGTTGGAAGAAATATTAGAGATAACATAGTCCAAGAGGCAGTCTGATAAGGTGCTAAACATGGTCAGGAAGATATGAGTTCAAGGCTTCTAACATTTACATGCTGTGTGACTATGGGCATATTATTTAACTCTTCTGAATATCAGTTTTCTCATCTAAAATGGGGGTAACAATGTTTACTATCTTCTTTACAAGGTTGGTATGAGGCTTAATTGAGATTTTATATATTCATATATAATATTTCTGTACACATTTATATATACACATATGTGTAAATGTGTGTGCATATAGATGTATGTGTATATACACATGCACACACAGATGTTATAGATAGATATTCTCAAATACTTTAAAGCAGGTTAACAAGGAAAGAGGGGAACCTGCCCCATCAAAACCTGCCCTACCACCTGGTGTCTCCATCAATTCACAGATCTATCCTGATTCTAGGGTTGTTCCATCCACACCTGCCCCTCCCCTAGAAAATAAAATAACCACACAGTTTTGCTTTAGAGAGAAGAGTCTATAATAGGGATCATCATAATAGAGTGTATCAGAAAATTCTTTGCTCAATAATGGACATACCCATTTAGTATAATTTGAACTACCAAGCACATGGACCATCAGAGAAAGCATTAACCCAACAACATGCAAATCTACCAGTGATGACCTCTCTATCAGAAAAATAGTATTGTTAATAATGATTCTAAAACTATATGTACACTAATAATCCTGTAAACTGGATGGCACTTAATGACTTTCCACAGCTCAGTTAGGCACATCTGGTTCTATTTGTATGTGTTGTTGTCATTGTTGTTGCTGCTGCTATTGCATTTTTTGTTTTTAGTGAAAAAAAAAGAAAGAGATGGGGACAGAAGGAAAAGAATATGGCCAAATTTCATATTTCAAAGTAAGGAAAAGAAAGGGTGGAAGCAAAATAAAAGAATGAGGAAAATCCAAATTCTGTTCCTTGGGGAAATGGGAGATTAAAGGTAGGGAGGAGCAAGGTGAAAAGGTACCAGGTCTCATTACAAAGCTGGGAGACAAAAGAAACAAAGGAAGCTAGGCCAAAGAGCAAAATCCCAGAAGTTCTGCTTATGATTTTGGGGAAAAAAACCCCAACAAACTAGGTCAAATGCTCAGTCATGTGTTTTCTCAACTCTAATAGTGAAGTGAGGGTCAGTTTGGAAGAGTTGGGTGTCTGAAATGATTGAGTGAAGAGAAGCCACCTCTTTCATCCAGTCCACATGCTGTGTGTGTTGGTAGGGGGGACCTTATTTTTATATCTGGAGAGCTTTGTTCTGTGTCAATATGTCTAAAAGGACACATTGCCCCTCCTCCTTAGTCTCATCTGAGGAGCATTCCTACACTGGAGGAAATAGGCAGGGGAAGGGCATGTTCTTCAAACATCTCTTCATTCAAAGAGATCTACCAGAAGGAGCTAGGTGAAAGAAGAGTACCTTCACTTTCCTACTGGCCTTATCTCCATTCCAATGGGCACAAAATATCAATTATCAACATATGAAGGACAGTGGAGCTGGGGCACAGTAGAAGGTATTATTATTATTTTAAATTGTGATATTACCAAGGTAAATGGGGAGCTGAAGGCACCTCATAACACTATCCTAGTTTGTGATTTGGTTATACCCACCAGTGAAACATTCCACTTTCACTCTATCCTCAACCTGCAAGGAAAATTCTGCCTTCTGGGACCTATATCAAGCACCAACACTTGGCTCAAGAGCATCATCCTACAAAAGATCTTTCCTGATTAGCCAAGGTGTTAGCATCTCTCCCCACTTACTTTAAAAAAATTAAATACATTTTGTACTTTCTTTCTTATGTTGTGCCCTACCCTTCCCACAGTAGAATGTACATTCCTTTAGTGTAGGGACTATTTCAGGGCTATTTTGTTTGTTTGGGGTATTATTTCTATCCCCATTGCCCAACAGTATCTGACACACTGTAGACAATAAATTTTTCTCTAATTTAGTTTAATTGAATTGAATTGACTTTAATTGTAATAGCCCCATACTTGACATACTTGATTCAATTTCTGAATTAGCTGAAGATATTTTATAACAAGGGTCATGAAAATGTCTGTTATTATTATTGTTCATTGTTGTCATCATTATTATTAATATTATTATTTGCCTTCCCCTCAATTTAATTTTCAGTGAAACAGAGGCACGAAAAGTTTAGCTAGTAGGCAAACTAAGAAAGGATATAGGTCTCTCTATATTAAAATATAAATTGTTATAATAATAAAAGATCTCAGTTGATGAAAAAATTACATGATAAGCCTGTTTGTGCAGAAGAGTTTCAAACATGTAGAATACCTATGACTTGTAAAATGTGTTTGTGGGCCCCATAAGTTGAATACATATTTAATTTATTTAGTCCTTGTCTAGAGGGGAAAAATAAGAACAGCAAATTCTTGAAATTGGACTGACTTCTCCTGCAAATTTTCAGAGGAGGAAATTATTCCTAGCCTTTTCCAAAATAATGATCATATTCATCATTTCTGAATTATCAAGAGTTTCTAAATCACGGAAGGAAGTTTTACTATTTCCACTGTTGTATATAAACAGTGTCATGCCTCATATTAAAAGATGCCTCTGAAACTCAGCCAAATAAGAAAATAATTCAGCTATTTATTATTAGATATTTTCTTTTGTTTTTTGTTTTTGCAGCATTTAACAATGGAAGAAGTAGTGAGTCAAAAGACCTGAGTTCAAGCCCCAGATGTAGCCCCCTGATTTTGGCAAATTAGAGAGATAAAGCTTTGATTATATCCCAGTTACTGTACTAAGCACTACTTACTCAAACACAAAGAAACCAGCTAGTGCCTTTCTTCAAGAAACTTGCAATCCAAAGGAAGGAGAAAGAAGAGGAAGAGAGTGAGCTGGGTTTGGAGGGAAGCCAGCATAACTAAGTCTACCTGTGAAACCATGGTCTTGCAGAGGCTACCACAAATTAGGTGAAAGGGGCCACAGGGCAAATATTTCTCCAGGGTCAGTAAGCAGGTGGTGAGATTGAGATCAAGAAGCCTGGAAAGCATATTGAGTCAGAAAAAAGAAGCATCGTGATTTACTAGATTTAGCAGTAGATTTGGGCTCAGAGGAAATGGGTTTGAATCCTGGTTCTTTTCCTCTTCCTATTATCTTTGGAGAAGTCATTTTGTTGGGATCCAGGCCCAATATTCTAACTTCTTTATGAGCCCCACTGAACAGCAGGAATGTCCTGATTTAACCACGCAAACTAGCTTTAACCACACCACAGGTCCAGAGATTCAATACAGCCATTGCCCCTAGCTAGCCACTGCCCCCAGATCCAATATTTGAACATGTATGCTCTTGTACTCAAGCATAATCACATCATCCATTTAGCCCCAGACAGTACCAAAATACCATTATCCATCTTGGCCAGACAGGACCATAATAGCTAGCCAATTGGAGGGCAGCATGACCAGCATGTCTGATCACTGAACCATAGAAGGGACCCCTCCCCTATTACCTAATCCCATAACAAACCCATCCTGCCTTTTTAAATATTCATAATTTCTGTTATGTAATTGTATTTTTACCCTATAAAAATCTATCTTGCTTTCTCTGAGTTGCTGGTTCCTCTTGGAACCTAGCCCACTTCTGAGGGGCATCAATCCTCAATAAATACGGACACTTGGATTAGTGGTGGCCTGACTCTGAATTCTTTGAGACCATGCTGTTACAACACACCATGAAAACACCACACTTGTACCTTTTTATAACTCAGTTTACTCATCTGTAAAAATGAAGGGGTTAGAATTAAGAAACTCTGAGGTACCTTCCAACTCTTTAATTTATGTTCTTAAGACCATAGTACTTCTTCCTTTATTGTGAAATAAACAGATTTCTAGGCTGATTCTTGGAAATTATTTCCATAAACACACAAAGAAGGAAACAGTTGGGTCATAGTTTGATTCTCTCTCACTCTTCATTAACCACTGTAATCAGAATCAGATAATCTTGGTTCTAGTCCCAACTCTAGCACACTCCTTCCCTTCAAGACAGGTCTTTGTCTCTGCTTTAGTTTACTTATCTGTAAAGGCAGATATTTGGGCTGGATATATGAACACTACAGTTCCTCTCTGCTCTAATGTCTTGTATGAAATATTCAGTTTGGAGTTTGCCTTTATTCTTTCCTTCCTTCTTTATTTCCTTCCTCTCTTTCTTTCTTTCTTTCTTTCTTTCTTTCTTTCTTTCTTTCTTATGCAGACCAGAGTTTCCTAAGGAATTTGCCTTCATGAAATTAAATTACTGACATTCAGCAAGTTAGAGGCTCTTATAAGTTGAGAGAATTTAACTCTCAGGTTTCTTAGGGAGCTTACCACTTCTTAGGAACTCCAAGTTTGCTGAAACAAAAAGCCTGGGTGATATTATAATTGCAAAGGAAGTTTAAATTGAGCATTTCTGTATAACCTAGACAATTTTATCCATTCACAGCTTCATCAAGGTACAAAAGAAAAAGAACATGGATGGATATTCATAAATGACCACCCCAAATGTAAGAGAAATATGGTTATACTGACTAAACTTCTTTTTACTGCATCTCAGGTCTGTTCCACTTAAGGCATCAAATCACCCAGCTCCTTTTGCTGTGATGGCCTCATTTGGCAGAGGGGTATTTAAGCTGTGAAAATTCTGAAGTTCTCTTCCACCCTTTTCCCAAAGAGAAAGTTCATTTGCATAGATCCATAGATTGTGTAGAAGCCTGCATTCACTCCATCCTCAATTATTTACCCATTTCATTTACTACATCTGAAATGGAGAATTGTTTCAACAATAAAATGAAAATGTAGCTACCTCTGAGTCATTCATTTAGTCATTATTATTCATGAGGGACACTAAAAGACATTGTAGTTGAACTAAGTTGCACAGTTAATAGGAATGAGTCAGACAATCAATCCCCTCATTTCTCACAGTTTAGTCTTTTGATGGCAATCTCTAAATTGTTGAGTGTCCATGAATGGAGCTTGATGTACCTCTTCATATGCCTAGAAAGACATTAAACTTCCACTGGCCCAGTAGCTCCATCTCTGTCTCTGATTTTGTTTTAGGCCCATCTCTCTGTCTCTGGATTTTGGCCACTGCTTCTGTCCCTCTTTCTCCATCTCTCTGTGTCTGTCTCTTTTTTCTTTCTCTCTCTACTCTAGCGCATAACCTGAAGAGAAATCCTTGGTATAACATTTTCCACCAATGTCAACCAGGCTCTTCTTGAAGAACACTAGTGAATGGAAATATTCAACTACAAAGGAAGTTCTTTACACTCTGGGACACCTCTGACTGGTATGTCCCTGGGAACTCTAGACATAGATGTAAATGCAAGCAGGGCCACAAATGCAGAAAAATGATTTAAAATGTCACAGCCTCCCGTTTCTATTTCTGTCTCGATAACATGTTATATAGAGTGTGGGTCTAGAGTACTAGCATACTTTGGAAGAACAATCTCATTGGCATGTGTGTTTGTATGAATGGGTATGTATTTATGTATATGTATGTATGTATGCGTTGACATGTCTATTTATGTATAACATACTTTTGAATGTGTTTGTATATTTGTGATGATGATACTCATTGGTTACAAGGATAGTGAGGGGCATAGGAGAGGGGTTAGAGAGCAGTGACAGTAAAGGGAGGTGAGAGAGAGAGAGAGAGAGAGAGAGAGAGAGAGAAAGAGAGAGAGAGAGAAGAAGGAGAAGAAGAAGGAGAAGAAGAAGAAGAAGAAGAAGAAGAAGAAGAAGAAGAAGAAGAAGAAAAAGGAGGAGGAGGAGGAGGAGAAAGCAAGAAGAGGAGGATAGAGAGAAGATCAATGTAATGTTAAAAATATACCATTTGTAGAAGATGACATGAAGTTCAAAAGAAGCCATAAAAAGGAAGGCTATTTTATTAATATTGTGTTAACTTTAATATATGATCACACACATATTATATGTCAAACAGAAGGTCGCAGCTTTATCTACAACTATCTTTTCTACTCTTTGAATTGAATTGAAATGTGAAGATTTTCATGTTTTTATGCTTATTAAAATCATTTATTAAATTCACAAAAATATTCATAAAAAAGTAACTGAAGCTGAGAAGTAAAGAGACGAATAAAATCAAACATTTGCTCAGCAGTTAGAATTAGAAAGACTTGATTTCAAATCAAGCCCCATATACATACTACTCATATGAGACTGGATAAGTCACTTCACCTTTGTTTCCCTCAGCTTCATCATTGGTAAAATGAGGATAATAAGACCACAGGCCACAATGATTTGGGGGAGAATCATATCAGATAATATTTATGAAGCATTTACAAACCTCAAAGCACTGTATACATGTTAGTTATTATGGTAAGTCTGTGATTCAAAACTAAATTGAATTATTCCAATCCAAAGATCCCAAGATTATTCTGATACTTCTCTGTTACTCTTCCCACATTTCCCAGAATTATAGAATTCCTGAACTGAAAAAAATATATCAGTGCCTGTCTATGTATGCCAAGTGATACCTGAAAAATAATCCCCTCAGCAACATATCTGATAAGTATAAATTCAGCTTTTACTTTAAGCCCTTCAAATGCTGAGCAACACATTATCTCCTATGTGAGTTCAATCCCCTTGGGGACAGTTCAATTTGATAGAATTTGTTATTTCCATCATGACTAATTTTCTCTACAAATTCCAAGTTTCTTCAAAGAATCTTCATATCGCAGGGACTTTAAGGGCTCCATTATCCTGTTTGTACCTCTTGAGATATGTTCCTTTGTATCAATGCCCTACCTAAAATGTGGTATTTAGGAGAGTATGCAATATTTCAGTTGAGTTCTTATCAAGACAGTGAAGAACAGAACCATATGAATCCTGAAAAATGGACCTTGATGTAATCCAAGGTTACTGTCATGCTTTCTGGATGCTTTAGAAAATTGTTAACTCATAGTAAACTCACAGGATGTAATAGTAATGAAAGGTAATGAAATAGTAATGAAAGCTGAGAAGTACTTAGTACCTAGTTCAAATTAAGCCTCTCTTAAAGAAACAGAAGGTATGAACTTCTGTTGCTGAAGTAACAGGGAGGGGCTGAAAGTGGAGGAGCAATATTCTATATAAGGAAAAGCCCCAGAGAGGGAGAGTCAGACTTTCTTTGGATAAGCTTCTTGGAGGCAGAGTAGCTGCTTAAGAGAATTGAGAATAGAGAACTGAGTCAGAATTTATTGGAGCAAGCCATGTGGAGGCAGAAGCCAGAGCTGCCAGAGAAGGCATGACTGTGGTGTCAGTATTTTGTCTGTTTGTGGCTCTGTTAAGCCTTAACTTCCCAGGAACCGTGACTGAGAAAGATTTATGGTGGACTGGATGCTGTGAGATTCAGCATGTTACAAGAAGTGCACAGATAGCTGGACAAGGCCCTGGGAACTATCTACCTTTGAACCCAGGTGACAGTTTGGTGAATCCAGATAGGATCTGGGACCATGGAAGGGGATACATGGAATCTGAGAATTTGCCCCTAGTCGAGATGAAAAGACCTCTTTGGGAATACTGAGTAGTGATTGACCCTGATGTGAGGTTTTGCTTTGGGACTCACTTTGGGAAGAGTTGTGTGATTTGACCAGATGAGACTCTGGACAGTCATTGAGCCCCCACCCCCCCTTCCACTACCTCACACCCTGTGGCTTTGAAAACCCAGATGTTGATGCTTCCCTCTCTGGTGACTAACTAGGTATGGATGTAATGGTCAGACAGTTGGAAGTCCTGTCTGCTGAATTGTGTTGTTTTCTGTTGACTAATGGCTGATGGAATTGTAATTTATTTGTGATTGTATTTACGATTAAATTAAGGACTCTGTGATTGACTAAATGAATGTAATTTGTTGAAAACTATGTGACCATTGTGGTGAAACCTATGGGGACATTTTCTTTGATAAGTTCTTGAGTTGTGACACGGTGAATCCTGTACTTTGATTTTCTGCGATAACTTGTAATATTATGAATGCTGTACCTTGATTTTCTGTGAATGTTTTGCTTTGATTTGTTATTAAATAAATAGAGTATTCACTATACTGTTTAATCAGAACATTGAAAAGCTGTTCATAGCAGCCATCCTCTGGAAAGCTGCTTGTGCTTGGCTTTAATCAGGATGCCAAAAACCTTGAGATGACATTTAAACAAAGTGGAGTCTAATCATGCCTTCATCTACTTCTACTTAAGTTACTTAAAATATATGTGTATGTATGCATTCATATGCATATATATATACATTCACACATATCCACATATGTATGTGTATATGCATGCACATGCTATATACATACATTCTGTGTGTATTGTATATATGTATATGTATGTGTATATAGTCCTGTATTACTTTCTATTTAGCTCCATTAGCTATTTTCTCAGTAAAGTTGGCAGAAAGTTCTAGCCTGTCCTAATCTTCTTATATTAGCTAGTTATCTTTCCTAATTTTGAATTGTCTATCTCCTAAGGATATGGCCAATGCCTTTGTCCAAATCTTCAATAAAATTTTTAATCAGTACAGATCCAACAATAACCATGTTATTTAGGTGGTGAAAATAATATTATCCCTATTTTAACTATGAAGAACCTGGGGCTAAGAGAGTGCTAACGATTCAATGGGCTGGACACACACACACACACACACACACACACAGAGACACACACACAGGTTTAATAGATGTATATAGGTGTGTTTCCAGGTATATGTGTTTATATGCATATGTGTACACATATACACACATAAATACATGCTTATATGTATAGATATGCATGTATTTATGTGTGTATGCACACATCTATAAGTATGCATACTGGGGTGTGTGTATTTGGGCCAGTGAGTGAGAGAAAGAGAAAAGACAGGGAGAGACAGAGAGATGGAAAGAAGAGAAAGACAGATAGAGACCCAGGGAGACATGAAAATAGAGACAGTCAGAGATACAGAAATAGAGACTGAAACAGATTGTAAACTCTTGGGTCTGCCTGTGCCTATATTTCTATGTATAGGACAACATCTGTGTGCTTCACGTGCTGATGTGCTTTTCTGAGAGGCACACCTGCCTATGCACCCAAAACCATGATTCAGACTCATGTCCAAATTTGTTTTGTGGCCATCTGAGTCTGCATGTGTGTCTCTCTCCAGGCCTGTGTGGACAGGATGACTCACTCTACCTGTTAAAGTGTAAAAGAGCAAACATTAGTAAAACTGATAATATGCCTGGCAGTGGTGATTCAACCAAAACAAGCACATCTGTCAGCATGGAGCAGCTTGCCAGGTCTGCATCAGGGGAAAGGCAATTGAATAATAATGTCGTAAATGCAAAGTAACCTCACCAACCAGAGCTTGATGCCAAATTAAATCCACCTCAGTTGGGGAGATATGTGCATGTGTATGTGTATGTATATGTGTGTATATATGCATAGATTAATCCCCAACTGAGGTGGATTTAACTTAATATATGCATATGTATATATGTGCATATGTGTAATGTATTTGCAAATACATGAATACACATATACATATTACTGTGTATACCACAAGTCTTCATGCAGCTTTAAGTCTAAACATGTTAATATATGTACATACACATTTGTGTTTCTATATAAGTATGCATGCATATATGTGTATATAACACGTATGTATGTGTTATGTATTTATATACCCACATCAAATGAATGTGGTTTTAATGCATGCATACATACATTGCATTTGAAGATATATGATTGAATTATGAATTATGTCTCATAATTCTTAAAATGGACTATTTGCTTTAATTTATGTATAGATGTATATGTGTTTGCCTATATGTCTGTATTTATATGTGTTTATGGATTCTGGGTTCAAAACCCAGCTCTGACACTCAATAGTGATTCTGGGCCTCAGATTCCTCAACTATAAAATTACTATGTGGTTCTTAAAGTCTCTTCCAGACCTAAATACTATGCTGCTTTCAGGAGAGATATACAAACACATATGCATACAGATCATATAAATGCACATGTGTATGATTGTATGTATATATGTGCATATGTGTATATATCTATCTTAATAGGCATGCATATAATAAAACATGATTATCCTAAATATACCAGATGACATGCATATGTTATGCAAGGAATGCAAGGGTAGCATGTTTACACAAAGGGACTAGACACACACATCTTCAGCTGATGTGTCTCTAATGTGATTCTACTTAAGAGAGACAGTGTGGTATTGTGAATCAAGTTCTATATTTAGAATCACATGAATGAGGGTCATAGGTCAGTATCTTTGTCCCTTTGGGCAAATGTTAAATAATAATAACTAATAGGTAGAATATAGGGCACTTTAGCATTTGCAAAGCTCTTTCCAGATATCTTATTTAATCCTCAAAACAAACTTAAGAAGCTTTTGTTGTCACTGTTTTATGAGCACACTTTTACAAAGAGTTGAAATGATTTGTTCAGGATCATTCAGTCAGGATTCTGAGCAGAATCTGAACTCAGCTGTTCCTGAATTCAAGTCCAGAGCTCCATCTACTATGCTACCTTGCTGCCTCTCTGAGCCTATCTTTCCTCATCTGTAAAATTGGATTAGAGGTGATTTAAGCTCCTAATTTTAAATCCGTGAATATATATATATATATATATATATATATATATATATATGTATGTATATAGATAGATACAGATATAGATATAGTATGTTTATTAATATACACATTTAATAGCTAATCTTTCAGAAGATCTTAACCTACTAAATATTTTAGGGTTTCATTAGACTGCAGGCTTCTTTTTTTTTTGCCTTTTTGGAGGGGTCACACAAGGCAATTTGGGTTAAGTGACGTGCCCGAGGTCATACAGCTAGTAAGTGTTAAGTGTTTGAGTTGGGGTTTGAACTCATGTCCTCCTGACTCCAGGGCCAGTGCTCTATTCACTTTACTGCCTAGCTGCCCCATGATGGCAGACTTCTTAACTTTAGCTCACAATATTCCTCTCCATATAAATTTTAAAAAAATCAGATAAATCTACTCCTCCATTTTGTTCTATCTTTTCTTATCTTCATGGCATGCTGTAATGCTAATGGGATAATAAGGTCTTTCCCACACATTAATAAGCCTCACATGGAGCCCATTGGGAGAGGGACTTGCCTAAGGAAGAGTTTGTTTAGGAGGAGGTTTGCTTGTAGGAATGCTTCCATATCTTTTGGTACTAAGTTGATTAGGTACTGATTCATGAGGGTTGTGATGCCTTCTGTTGTATATGCTCTGTGTTAAAATTTTGCTTTGGGGGTTCACTTATGAGGACAGTTTACCTTGCTGTTTGAGACTCTGAGTAGCCATATATGCAGACCCCCTAACTGCTCAGATGTAAAGGCTCTCTTGATCCAGTGGTATATGTAAACTATATAGCAATATTGCTTTGATTCAGGCAGAGACCTGTCTATTGGTCTTTACGATAACTTCTGTATGTTTTCTCTGCTTGTATTTTCTCTGATGTTGAGGGTGCTTATCCTTCCCTTGAATTAGTGAATGTAATTAAAAGTAGGATTGTTAACCCCCTTTTGAGCAGTTTTTCCTAGAAAAGAAAATCAAAGAACCTTTGCTAGGAGGTTATCCTGGGTGTGCTAGGGTGCTTGCTATTACACATGCATCATGAGAAGCTTCCAGAAATGGTAACTCTTCCCCAACCCCAATGTTTATTCAAAGCTTCACTCACATTATTCACTACATCAAAACTTCCTTTATTCTTCCCTTCCCCACAATACTCCTTTCCCCACTCTAAGATACACACACACACACACACACACACACACACACACACACACACACACACACACACACACTAGTTTTCTCTCCTGGAGTCTCTAAATGCATTTTGCATAGATCTATCTTTTGTTCTCATAGATTTTAGAGAGAGAACTATTAAACATTTGCATCTTTGAACTTGAACCAAAGTCCTTCAGGTCCATGTCTTCCCTTGGCCATTAAAATTTCTGAATGGTAGGGAAGGCGCATTTCTCATCTTTGAATCTCCAGCATTGGCCACTGGTTAAAGACATAGCAGGTGCTTAAAAATATTTGTGAACTGAAATTCAAGTTTAATCTAAGTGTAACGTTTTACAGAGTTGTGAAGAGCTAAAATGAGGCTCTGGAAGCATTATGCAATTGTAGCATTAAGTGATTCAAACTAATATACATGGAATCTAGTCCAAGTTTCCCCTGATATCCAGGAAAGGGAATGGGGCATATGCTTCTTGGACAGAATGCTAAAAAGGGATTTTAGAAACATAATCCAACAACCTCATTTGACAGATGGAGAAACTGAGGTATAGAAAGGGGAAATGAGTTACCTTAGAACATGCAGATAGTAAATAGCAGATACAGCTTCTCACCAAGGTCTTTTGATTCCAGATTCAGCACTTCATCCTCTCTGTCACAGTAGCCAGGTGTAGCTACTATTATTTCATTTGAATCCTTTTTTTCTATAGGTCTCTAATCTTGGCCATTTTTTCATATTCATCATATACTCACTAATAAATACACATACTTTACTAACATATGCTTTCATTTGATAATTATTTGCTGAGGATCTATTGTATATTAAGTACTATCCTCAAAGATTAGATATGGCATGGTCCCTGACTTCCTGGAACTTACTAGTTAGTACAAACAACCTGCTCCCAGACCAGCTTGGTAAAGGTCATTCTAGGGTCCGCTATAATCACATTTGTTTGGGGCAGGAGCCAGAGAGAGAAAGGTGATAAAGGAAGCAAGTTTTGCATCTCCAGATGGAGGCTGTCTCTGGTAAATCTAGAGAAATTAGCAATAAAGGAGAGAAAACACTATTTTTTTTCAAACTAAACTCTGTAGCTGGAATAATATTACCCTGTAATGAGGCAGGAGAACTTCCTCTGAGGATTTTGAAGCACATTAGAGACGCCATTTCATTAATCCTCCCTGTGCCTGGATTTTGGCACCTGGAGTGTAATGCAATATGCAAAACTAATGTTGGTCTCTTCATGGTTTTCCTGGGTTGAATTCTCCACATGGACCTCATAGTACCTAGAGTAGTGGAAAGAGCAGAGTACTTTGGTCCTATCTCTATGACTAATAAATTATGTGACATTGGGCCAGTCATTTTCACTCACTCAGTCTCAGGTCTCTGCTCTATAAAATGAGAGTTGATTTTTAAATTCACTTCCATTTAAAAATCCTAAGATGCTACTTCAAAATATGGAATGATCAACCACAGAAATTCAGGTGTTTTGGTGTTCTTCTTTGTTATGATCATTCATGGAGTGGATTTTAACTGAGGTTGAATTGGATGTCAAACAAAAACCAGATCAATTGAAAGTAACCCCAAAGCCATAGAAGATGAAAACTGGAAATAACCTTAGCGATGATAAAATCCTAGGACCATCTAGCTCCAGAACTGCAAAGGAATGCAAAGGTCATTTAATTTAACTGTCACTTTTTACAGTTAAGGAAACAGGCTAAATTAACCTCTAAATGATTTACCCAAGATCACAGAGGCAGTAATTGCAGAGCAGGACCCCTACACAGGACTCCTGAAAGCCAGTCCCATTCTCCCTTAAGCCATAATGTGGCAACCCTATCAGAGTGCTTAGATAAGCCTTCAGTAGAAAAGTACTAAATTTGGATTCAGAAGACCTTGGTTGGAGTTCCTCATCTGTTTTTTAGCGCTGTATGAATGTAAACAAAGTTATTATCTTCCCTGGGCCTCAGTTTTACCCATCTATAAAATGAAGGTCTGTGTTAAATGACCTCTAAGGTTTTTTTGAGCTAGAAACTATGATCTTGTCTAGTCTTAGGTGCTTTTGCCCTTCAAATTGCCTTCTTCTGTTCTACCTATCCCCTTCTCTCTTGGAAGAAATAATCAGGCTCAATATATTTTCAAAATAAAACTGACTATGGTTTGTGTATCTGGCAAATGGTTTAAACTATTTTAAAACTCTTTAAATTCTTATTTTTTGAATTCTGGTTCCAGGCCTTGACAATGCTCTGCTCTGAGCCATCTCTTTCTTTTGTTTGGAAAAGCCAAAGTAAGTTAATGGGAATGAAGCCCAAATGTTCCCCAATCATTTGCATTTAAATTGTCCAAATGGTGTGTGGTGAGAGCTATTTGATGTCCAAGAAGCCTTTGGAACCTTTTAAACTTAAAAGCAGGAGGTCAGAGTTGGCCAGCAGTGAGGAAACCTCTGTGCTAAGTGGCAGGGGCTGACTATGTTCCAAATTCTGTACCTTGGAAGTCCATTTTAGTTTCAAGCATGGGGGAGGGGAGTCCTTGAGAAGTTTGCCTCCTAGAGGAAGCTAAAGGTTAGTCTATGTGAGAGTATTTGGGGTATTGGGTTCTGGAATGACTTAATATCTTCCCTCCCCTCTAGTTCATTTCATGCGTTGCTGGAAAAAAATAAATATAGAGACTGAAGGAAACTCAGTAACTCTTCTAAAATTACCTCACTGCTTCTGTCCTCATCAGCCCTGAAAATGCCTAGCCCCAGCCCTAATGATACCCCACAATTTCAAATACACTTTCATTAAAACCCTGATTTTGCCATTACCTGTATAGACCACATTTTCCTATTCCAATTTTTCCCTTCAAGCTTGATTGCATCCTAACCCTGGTGGTCTGACCTTAACTACCTTCAACCCTTCCTGCATTCTCAGTGCTCATCATGGTCCCCAGTGTTGATTTCTACTTAATCTTTTGTCATATGGCACCATCTATCTACATCCAACTCTAACTATAGGCTCCAACTGTGACTCTGAACAATAGTTCTTATTATTACCTCATCTACCCTACCTGCAGCCCTTATCCAATCACCACTTCTCTCTTGCCAATTCCCAAAATATGGATTATTCCTATCACCTTCCTTTTTTATTCTTTCATTTATGCTGCAAAATGCTGATGGAGGAAGTTGTACAAGCATGCTGACTGGGCCCATTACTATTTAAGTCTTGTATTCTCAATTGAGCACCTATTGTTGCATGTCAATGCTATTTTTCCCCCTGATTGAGTATTGCTTTGCCTTTACCATCTCTTCTAAATTTTCTCTTCTATCTTCTGGTCACCTAAATCACCTTCTCCAACCTTGATCTCAGAAGGGAAATTCGACAAATACCACACAGTCCAAAACAAAGAAAAGAGGCCCCTTGTCTCCCTTCCCCAGTTACACTTTAACTCACTCTGATTTTGTTCTTTTCTGTTCCAGTCCTGTTCTAAGGGATTTTTCTTCTCATTGCAAATATCAATACACTTATTTGTGTCCTTGATCCTAATGCCTCCTGCTTTTTTTATTCCTCCTTTGATTATTCCTGCTCTCCTTTTGATTTTTCATTTCTTCTTATCCACTTGTCCCTTCCTTACTTCCTAAAAAGACTTGCAGATATCCCTTCTAAATCATATATACATACATATAATTACTTAAAAATAAAATCCTTTATTTTTACCTACCATGCCATTCAAACTATTATTTTATATGTTGTTGTTTTTTTTCCATCACAGCCCAAAATAACCCTCCCTGTATTGTCTATATCAAATCTGTTGTCTCATGTAACACTCACTTCTTACAGAAATTATTTATTTCTGGGGTTTCCTTTTTGTTCTTTCTACCTATTGAGTCATGTCTTCCCAGACTCCTCTGCAGGATCATCATTTTAGTCCTGCCCCTATGTATGATTTGAGCCCAAATTTCTGGTTTAGGACTTCTCTTTAATATACAATTTTTTTTTTCTTTTGGTTGCTTCATCAGGTCCTATAGGTTCAATTAGCACCTCTACTCTGAATTATATATTAAGTTCATTTCTCTCTGCTGTCTCCAAGCAGATATCACATGAACATTTCATACTCAATATGTTCAAAACATAACTGGTGATCTATCCCTCAATACTTTACCCACTCCCTCTAATTTCTTTGTTTCTGTTGCGGGAACTGCATTTTCCCCCAATTACCCAGTATGGCTGTGTCAGTTATCCCTAACTCTTCCTTTTCCTTTACTCCTCATATCCAATAGTGTCAAAGGTCATTATTTTACCACCTTAATACCTTTTCATTTTTCCTTTTCTTTCCCTTTACATAGCTACACCATAGACCAGACCTTCATCACCTGCTACCTAGATGATTCTAATCACCTAATTTATCTCCCTGCCTCTAGCCTCTCTCTCTCTAATGAATCCTTGGGTTCCAAAGTAGTATCCCTAAAACCCTTTCCTGATCAAGTCTCTCTGCTATGAAAGAAGTTCCAATTGTTCTCTTCTTCCTTTTCTCTTTGCCCTTCTTTAGCATCTTTGCTTCTATCATTGGTTTAGTCTTCATCTTAATCATCTTCTTCATCTTTTTTTAAATCTATTTGCCTCTTAAAGCACTTCACAATTTGGGTCTTGCTAGAGGTATGCTGCTAAATATTTAACTCTCTCTCAAAAAAGAAAAAGTAGCTACAAATTTACTTTAAAGTTTTATGTGCATAATTACAATTGTATCCATCGATTTCTTAAATCTAGAAATCAACAAACAAATAAGGCCATAATGTAGAGTGTTTTTTTTTTTTTCTATTTCTGAGATGTAAATGTTCACACTTAAAATTTAGCAATTAGCTTTCATGAACTTTTAGGTAGTTCCAGCTCTCCTTAGGCTCCTATCTACCTTTCCTGATTTGTTTCATGTTACTACCCTTCCATAGTTGATTTTCCAGTCAAACTGGCCTTCCTGGCCAGAACGTGGCATTGCTTCTTCTATCCCTGTTACTTTGAACAGGCTGCTATTAAAAGTCATTCTCTATTCATCTATACCTCACATAATTTCTAAATTCCCTCAAAGTTCTATCTCAGTATTATCTCTTAAAGGAATTCTATCCCAGATATTGCTCCCCAAATAAGTTATTCCATACATTTTATTTTCTCTTTAATTTTCTATATTCTCTCCTCTCCATTACAATGTCAGATCTTTGCAAGTGAGGACTATTTGCTTTATATAACTGCATGCCCAGTACTAGCACATTTTCTGGCACATAGTGATTTTCAAACAAAGCTTGGGGAATCAATCAATCAATCAAAATCCAGCCATAATTTCTAACTCTGACCATGAACATCAAATCTTACTGGAACCTAATGCTGACCCTATGACCTAACCCTTGCATTATATTACTCCAGATTTAACCATGAACTTCAACAGAACATTATATTCTAAATGTCCATGTTTTTGTTTGTTTTGCTTTTGGTCGTCTCATCAGGTCCTATAGGTTTAATTCACATTCTTCTCTGAACTAATTGAGCTCATCTCTCTCCTCTGTCTCCAAACAGATATCACATAAATATTTCATACTCAATATGTCCAAAATAGACCCAGTGATCTGTTCCTCAACACACTCCCCACTATCTCTGACTTCTTTGCTTCTGCTGAGGGCACAGCAATTTTTCCATTTACCAAGGGTAGATGATCATATTGATTATATTGAATACCCCTGTCCTAGGCCTCTCAAAATCTGACCTTTTTATCTAACCTGAACCAAAGCCTTTAGCTCTAATTGTGCCCTAAACCTGACCATAATGCCGAATTTTGATTCCACTAATCCAAATCTGAAGACTTTTGTAAATCCCGAAGTTTTAATTGTGAAAAAATAACCCACTTCCTATATCATACAAATATCTTATTTGTATGTACTCTCTAAAACTCTCCAGACTTTTCAGAGGATTCAACCCCACTGTGCCTCCCTGTTAAAACATAACTTTCCCTTCAAGCAAGAACAGAATCATTTATACTGAATGAACTAAAATATTCAGTCCTAAGTATTGCTGACCAGGGACATCTTCAAAAACTGTGACCATGACTACCATCTTTGTAAGTTTTTGAGTATAGGGAAAAAAGGGAAAGAAGAGTGAAAAGAAAGGAAGAGAAAACAAGAGGAATAGACTAGATGAGAAAATAAGAGAAGAGAAACTATTGGAGGAATACTTATTCAGAAATGGATAAAAGGAATTTGTAAAAAATCAAAATGAAAACACATTTAAAAACCGCGTAAGTCTTACATGGCATTGTCCTGAAATATGGATTATGCAAGAATTGCATACATGTATCCACATTTTAGAGGCAGAGAATCTAGTATTTAAAGATACCAAATGTCTTCTGAAGAGTCTTATAGAAGCATGATTCAAACTCCAAGTTCAGCAATAACTCATGCTTCTTCCCAGAAGTCAGAAAATTATTTCCATTGAATTGAAGCTCTGTATTCTTCCTTTTCTCTTTGTCCTTCTTTAGCACATTTCTTGCCATCATTGGTTTATTCATTGTCTTAATCATCATCTTCATTTTTTCCATCCAGATGACCACTACCATCACTAACATCATGCATATGGTGTCAGGAAGTAATGGACTGACCAGTGTGACCTCTGACAAATCACTTCTTCTTTTGGAATGTTCTGTCTAAAATAAAGAATTTGCATCATGTACCTATGTTCTCTTCTGGGTCTAAATCTTTTGTTCTCTAATCATTTTATTATTTTGCCACTCCATACCCACACCTGACCAGTCATCCTATTGTCTCTTTGCACAAAATTGATCATACTTTGACATGATAAGCAGAAATGTTAGTGGTACTGACAAGGCAAAATGTGACCAAATTCCTTGCATTGCCCCATGACCCAAGTAGCCTCTTTTAAATTGGGAAAGGTGTTGCAATTGCTTTTTAGAAAGAAGAAAGGAAGAATTTTTCTGAGAAAAGACTGAAAAATAAAATAAGGGACAAAAATAAAATTTGAGGGAATGAGTGAGAACAAAGGGAAGGTTTTTATGATGTCATGGGTCAGCCACAACTTGTCATCTTTACACGTTACTAAGCATTAAAACATCATACACTTCCACATTACTTTTTACAACTCTTCCTAAATCAGTATTGTGTAAAACACTAGGTCTTCTGTGCTTTCAAGGCATCAGATTCTTGTCCAGATTACAGTTAAACATTTCTTTGCCTTTGCTCAAGTCCCGTTTTCCACATGGAAAGACATCTGCTGAGTTCTACATGTTGTCATTTTACTTGTTCTTCAAAGCTCAAATCAATGCTATCTTCTCCAGGAAGCATTCTCTGATGTTTCCAGTCTGGTGCTCTTCCTTCTATATTTATATTTATTTGGGAAAATTTCAAAGAAAATGGCACATTAGTTGGATAGAATTTAGTCATAAGTTCTTTACCTGAGACTTGTGAACTTAAATAAATGTAATAGCTAACTACCTGGATATGTACACACACACACACACACACACACACACACACACACACACACACAACACAGAAACTTAAGCATATGCATATTATTACTGTCTATTCCAATATAAATTATTTTCTTTATGATACTATGCATTTATTTTGTACACTGAAAAACACTAATTTCATAGCATCTCTTGAATATGCCCCCTTTCTCCTTTGGCACTATCATCTCCCTGGTACAGGCCCACATCACCTCACAGTTAAACTATTTCTCTAGCCTATTGGTTATCTGTCTACCACATGTCTCGCTCTAGTCCTTATTCCACTCAGTTGTCCAAACGATGTTCCTAAAGTTCATGTCTGACAACATCTCTCCCCTACTAGATAAATTTCATACACTCCCTATAACATCCAAAATAAAATATAAAACCCTATTTTTGGCAGTCAAAACCCATTATAATCTGCAACCCTCTCCTCTACTCCCCCTCCCAATTTTACAATCTTCTGACACTCTTCACCCCTTGTCCCAAAAGATCTATGATCTAGTGACACTGGCTTCTTTTCTGTTCCTTGAACAAGACACTCCATCTCCAAAATCCTGTCATTTTTTCTGGTATTACCCCTTGCTTGGAATGATATCCTTTCTCATCTCTGTCTCCTGGCTTCCCTGGCTTCCTTCAAGTGTCAGCTTAAAGCCCACCTCCTGCAGAAAAGTCTTTCCCAGGGGCGTCTAGGTGGCACAGTGAGTAAGAGCACCGGCCTCAGAGTTGGGATGACCCGAGATCGAAACCGGCCTCAGAAAATGAGCACCCACACATAAATAATGACTAGCCGTGTAACCTTGAGCAAGTTACTTAACCCCAATTGCTTAAAAAAAGTCTTTCCCAGCCCCCTTCATTCTAGTGCCTTCCATCTCTTGATTATTTCTAACTTTTCTTGTATATAGCTTTCTTTTACACAGCTTTTTTACATGTTTTCTCCTCCATTAGACTGTGATCTCCTTGAGGAGAGGGATGGTGTCTTACCTTTCTTTGTATTCTCATTACTAAGCACAATGCCTGACCTATGGTAAGTTCCTCATAAGTACTTAAGGACAGATTAACTGTTTCTATGAAAACATCCCTATCTTCCCATCCTTAAAAAAAGAAACAAATGGTTCTATCACATCTGCTAACTACTCACTGATCTCTCCTCCTTTCCAAAATCCTTTAAAAATATTCCTATAGTAGATAGATCCCCCTTCCCTCAGGCTCTTCTAAATTTTTTGTAATTTTATTTCTGACCTTATCATTTAACTGAAAAGATTCTCTCCAAAGTTACCAATGACAATGTTTGATATGATTGTACTTGTACAACCTATATCAGATTTCATTCTGTCTTGGGGGTGGGGGGAGAGGAAGGGGAAAAAATTAGAACTCAAAATGTTATAAAAGTGAATGCTGAAAACTAAAAATACATACATGTAATTCAAAATTACCAATGATCTCATTGCTAAATCTAATGGCCTTTTTCTCAATTCCAATCTTTTTTGACTTCTTTGCTGCATTTTAGCATGTTAAGTACCTTCTCTTTTTAGACTCTCTCTCTCTCTCTCTCTCTCTCTCTCTCTCTCTCTCTCTCTCTCTCTCCCCCCCACCCCCATTGCTCTCACTTGATCCCCTTTTATCTGTCTGACCACTCTTAAGTCTCTTTTGCTGGACCTTCATATATGTCATACTCACTGCTAACTGTGAACACCTCTTGAGGCTCTGTCATGGGTCTTCTATCTTTGCATTCTGTCCTATCACTCTTGGTGATCTCATTAGATTTAATGGGTTCAGTCGTTATCTTGATGCAGACGATTCCCAGAGCAATATATACATCCTAATATTATTCCATAGTTACCTTAGATGTCAACATATCCCAAATAGAACTAATTACCTTACCCTCTCCAACCTTTACTTATCCTTAGCTTCCCTGTTTCTGTTGATGGCATGACTTTCCTCCCAGACAACCAGTGCACATCCCTAATTCTCACTCTTATCCACCCCAAAAGTCAATAGATCTTGATGTTTCTACCTCCATTTTTTTACATGTCCTACTCTGTTCATCCACAAGTCTTAGTTCAGGCCTTCATTACATCTCAATCTATCTAAATTGATCTCCTTGTGTCATCTTTCCTTATTCTAACATATTCTCCAGACATTTGGCAAAATGGTTTTCACCTGTTAAGCCTTATCCTCTAAGGATGTCTCCCATGCTTCTTTAGGTATTTTCTATGTACCAATGCATTCATGCTGCTTTCCCCATTAGGATGTGCCCTTCTTAAGGACAGTGACTGTTTTCAACTTACTTTGTTTTGTCAGTGCTTAGTGTGGTTCTTGGTACATGTTAAAGTCTTCTTGATTGTTTGATTGATAATCAAATTATTTCATAAGACAGAGACACAAGGGACTTCACTATCTTCCAGAAGAAACACTTTTTTTTATTTACTTGTTTATGCCTAACAAAAAAAAAAAAGAAAATTGCTTGGTAAATTTTAATTATTAATGAATGTAATAAAAATATTTATAAGAAAACAAGCATGAAGCAAATGAACAAACACTCAAATGAATTAGCATTTAATTACTAGGCATTGCAATAGGTTTCTGAATGGAGTCTTATGTCTTGGAAAGCAGATTGGGGATGAGAGAGAGGCAGCATTTGGAGACATAGAGTTTTAGAGTAAGACTTTAGAGTTCCCATTGCCCAATCCCCTATAGATGAGAAAAGGCAGAGAAGAAAAATGGTGTGTTTGAGGTTATACAGTGAGTAAACATCAGAAGTATGATTCAAACCTGTTTTCTGACACTGAATTCAGATGTCTTTTTACTTCAACATGTGTGAAGGTAAAGTGTGAAATCTCTAGGGCTTCCCCATGTGTTCTTGAGCAAGGCTTCCTACCAGGGAAAAGAAATACATCCATCCTTTATTAATTCCCAGTCAAATAAATGCTGTGTATGTGGTCTCACTTTGATTGACAAAGTTCAGCTGAAAAATAAAATTCTTCTCTTTCCTTGGGTTCAACTCAGTTAAGGTAGATTTCTGCCTTTGTTTGGGAAGAGGTCAGGGAAGCATAAAATGATGAGGTTTAGGTTTAGGTGTGTATATGAACCCAAAATACCAGCATGCCAGGTCCTGTCAAATGAATTCGACTGAAGTCTTCTCTCAGCCAAAGAAAAGCAAAGTTCATTAAAGTTCTCCATAATGGGTAGACTCTTATAGAGCCTTGGTATGTGTGAAGCTTGTATTGGAAAAGCAGGCCAGAATCATCTGACAGAGTGAGTCTGTGCTAGGCAATTCTCTGGCTTTCTCTCTCTCACAGAGGCAAGGCGGGGTCTTATATACAGAAGCATTGTGGGAGGAATCTATGGGTGGTGTAGAGAAGGAGTTTGGGGAGGGTCTTCAGGAGGAGTCAAATGAGGTCAGACTCCAGTGATGAAAGATTAAGGGTGAGAAGTAGCTGGAGGCTACCTGGAGATAAGGCAATGGAGGGCTAGGCTAGTTTAAAGGTATATAGATATTTTGGGTGGATCAAGGGTGGGGGCTAGCTGGACAAAGGAGGGCTAGGCTAGTAATTGAGATTTGGGCCCAGCTATAATGAAAGGCTTATGGCCCCAGGCAAATGCCTCATATGAGAAGATTCAAGTCAAGGGGTTCCCAGAGCCTGTACCTCATCAGGAAGGTCCATTCAAACTATCAGAGTTGAGAGCTCTAAATGGGGAAGGTTATCAGGCCTCAGAAAATTGTTAATTCTATAGTTTCAGGTCCAGCCCTCTTTTCCTTTCTTTTTTTTTCCTCTGCTATTTTTATCCATCTCAGTTTCTGGGCCCTGATTTGGCTTTCCTAAAATAAAAACCTAAGACTAGATCTGATCTGTAGATTACTAAGGTACCTGTAAACTCTAACTTTCTGTATTCAAAGGTTCCTCCTATGCATATAACCTTTCATGAATCTTGAAATTATCCTGTGTGCTCTTAGACAAGTCATTTAGCCTTCCTAGGCCTCAGTATTATCTGTAAAATGAAGCAATTGGACTTGAAGATCTCTGAGAGCCCTCCCAGCTCTAGATCAGGAGTTCCTCTAAATGAAATTAAAATACTGTTTAATTTTCTTTTGGTTATCTTCATAGTATCCCCTCATATTCACTTTATATACTGTTTTTTTTTCCTATGAAGAAATCTGGGTTACACAATGGAGACACAGTGTTATTATTCTTCCCGATTATTATAAGCTCAAACCTTGTATGTTCAACTTTGTTCCTACTGAAGGACATTGGGAATTTTAGAACATATGTGATGGTCCTTGACCAAGAGCATTAAGATGCTAAATGACACTGACATGGCCCATAAATCACCCAATGAAGGAGACCCAGGCAGTAGAATGGTATGAACAGTACACTTCAGGAGTGACACAGTCTAAGCTCCCATCCAAGAATTTCAGTCCAAACATGGGAACATGTGTCAAACAGGATGAATGTTCTCTACTTTGTAGGCAGGGTGGTAGGTAGGGAGGGATGGGGATGAGGTAATTCTTCCAAAACTATCAGAGTTGGGTCACCTGGTCTTAGGGACTGGGCACTTGACCATTCCTACATCACTTTTGCCTTGTAAATAAAGCCAAAAGTATAATTCCAACTCCCAAATCTTGATGCTGAGATAAATTGGTTTAATTGTGTCTCTCTGCATTGATGTATATCTCTCCCTCACTCTTTCTTTCTGTCTGTCCACTCTTTTGTTTTTTCCCCAAATGCTTTATTAACTTCTGGTTTACATCATTCATTTCCACCAGATTTTGAGTTACAATGTTTCCCCCATTTTTCCCCTACCTACTACCCCAGAATAGCAGTCCCAGAGGATATCCCCTCATGAAATCTGCTCTCTTCCATATCTTTTCCCATATCCCCTTCAACTTTTCCATTAGGGCAAGGTGAATCTCTGTGCCCCAATGCCTGCACATCTTATCTCCCAATTACATGCAAAATAGTATTAATAATAGTATTTATATATATTTGAAAATTTTAATTTTAAAACTTCGAATTCCAATTCCATCCCCTTCATCCATTTTGCAGCTTCAGTTGCAGCTTCAGCTCCTGGCCTGAGGATTGTAGGGGGAACTATCGATCAGTCTGGGTGGGGGGGGGGGTAATTGCTCTTGCTTTTACCTCGCTGGATCTGGATTTCAGTCTGGGGTGGAGGTCTTGGGGTGTGTGTCCAGCTTGCCAGAGTGAATGGGGGCTTCAGGGAGGGCACCCAACTAATACCTCTGGCAGTTGAGAAGACCCCAACATTTGGGACAGAAGCTCCCTGTCTGGTGGAAGAGTCCTATGGTGGCGTTCCCAAATACTGATCCTAAAGTCCATAGGGCACTAACCTCTCTCTTTGTCCTGGGCATCTATATGTTGGTAATTCTGGAAAAGCCATAGCTGCTGGTTTTCTGGGGTCCTTCCAACTGGCTGCTGGTCTGGCCGCCCTGGGGCTAAAACCTCTGACTCATTTGGTCCTGGGCTCAGCTCCCAGAGCACTGGGCTGGCCTCTCCCTGCCGGGCTGCTGGGCTGTCCTCAGCAGGAGGTTTGCTTCTCTGTGTTGTTCCGTGGGTGCTAGAGCTCCAGAGGTTTTTCACAGTCCCCCTTTTACATAATTTTGAAGTGGTGTGGGCTGGAGTGCCATGGAAGTGCTGTTTCTACTCAGCCATCTTGGCTCTGCCCCCCTCCCCCCCACCGTCTGTCCACTCTTTTTTCCCTGTGTCTTTCTTTCATTCCCTTTCTCTCCCTCCCTCTCCTTCTCTCTCTCTCTCTCTCTCTCTCTCTCTCTCTCTCTCTCTCTCTCTGCCTCTCCCTTCCTCCATTTTCCCATTCCTCTCCTGCTCTCCTCTCTTCTCTCTCTCTCTACCACTTCTCTTGTTGCCACCTGGTGGGTAAAAAAATTCTAGGTTTTATTGTACTGAAGGGATTCAGAAGTCAGTAGTTAGAGTCCTGACCTGATTGAGCCTGGGGGAATAAAACAAAACAAAACACAGTTCAATTATCTAATGTAACTCAGAGGTTCCTCTTTTTCATTTTTTTCATTTAAAATATCTATTAATTTTTAACCCTGCCCTAACAGGATATTTATATCTTTAAGTAGGGGTCTACTGCTAAATGTCTAACAACTAGTTCTCTGGAAAATATACATGTAACATTTTAAATTTAGCATATTGTTAATTTCTCCATAACTTTAATTATACAAATCAACAAAACAATACATTGAACTCTGATTTCTAAAATTTGCCAATTTCTGACATATAAATGCTCACAGCGAAATTTTAATAGTTGTCTTCTGTGGGGCTAAATGGTTGTTGTGAGAGTAAAATAAATTTATTTAAATAATTTATAAATATCAAAATACTATATAAATGTTAATTATTATAAATATAAGTTTATTTATCTATGTGTAATTTGTTCCTGTCTTTTTTTTAAACTTTTCTTTCACTTCCTGCTAACATCCATTAACCTAGATCTTCCTCTCCAGCTCTTTCCCCCACATCTACTAAAGCTGTCCTTCTGGAAGTAACACATAACAATTAAGCAAAATCAACTGATATTGGGGCAGCTAGGTGACACAGTGAGTAAGAGTGCTGGCCCTGGAGTCAGGAGGACCTGGGATCAGTTCAGGCCTCAGATACTTAGCACGCCCCCACACACAAACACACACACACACACAATAGAAAAAGAAAAAAAAACTGGGCATGTAACCTTGGGCAAGTTACTTAACCCCAATTGCTTTAAAAAAAAAAAATTCAACTGATATTGACCATATATTTGTCAATATATACTTCATTCTTCTGCTATCTCTGTGTCATTAGGAAGGTTTATTTCATCATCTGTCCTATTGGAGCTTACTAATAATTTCAGTGATGTGAATTCTGATTTCTTTTAGTACTCTTTGCTTTTACATTATCACCGACATTCTACACATTATTCTTTTGTTTCTGCTTCCTTTGATCTTCACCACTTCAAACAAATGTTCCAAAGTTCCTAAGAAATCATTTTTTTTACTTTTTAGCTTTAATTATGTTCAATTATATTTATATATATTGTCACATATCCACATTGTTTCTAATTTTTGCTACTTCTTCTTTGGGGATTTTTCTCTCTGATACTGGTCTTCTTACCTAGTAGAGATATTGCCTGACAAATGGGTATGAAAAATTGAATCACTTTACTAGCATAGTTCCAATTTGTTTGTTTTTTTTTTAAAGCAATTGGGGTTAAGTAACTTGCTCAAGGTTACACAGCTAGTCATTATTTATGTGTGGGTGTTCATTTTCTGAGGCCGATTTTGATCTCGGGTCATCCCAACTCTGAGGCTGGTGCTCTTACTCACCACACCACCTAGCCACCCCTCCAATTTGTTTTTGGAAACAGGTAACACCAATTCCTATTTCTATCAGCATTGTATAATATGCCTGTCTTCCCATAGTCCCTTCAACAATGCCATTTTTGAACTATTTTTATCTTTGTCAATGTTCTGTGCATGCAATGAAACCTCAGAGTTGTTTTCATTGACATTGCCCATATGACATCTTCTCCAAACATTTTTATTTGTTTTGGTAGCTTATTACAGAATATTCTGGAACCACAGAGAAGACCAAAACAAAACAAAACAAAAAAAAACAAAAACAAACAGCTAAAAACTCAAAGGAACGAGAGAGAGAGAGAGAGAGAGAGAGAGAGAGAGAGAGAGAGAGAGAGAGAGGGAGGGAGGGAGAGACAGAGACAGAGACAGAGATTTGCCCAAATCCACATAGTCAGTAAGGGGAAGAGGAGAGAAAGGAACTGATCCTTAGTGCCATTCCATGTTACCTATTCTATTCATTAATACTTCTATCCCTTCTTTAGGTCTTCTGACTCTTGCTTTAGCTATCAATCCCCAAAATGTCTTATTCTTCTCATAAAAGTTTAACTTATGCCAGGCATATTGAATTCAATGCAGTTTTTCACATATCCCAATATCATATTTAATTTTTCAATTTTCAAGACGATATCATCCACTTGTGATGCAGTTAAACCCTTGGAACTATTCCCTGTATTACAATGCATAAACAGCTATCTGCAGTAGTGCCATTAGGAATTTTGTGTCCCATCATGGTGGAAGAAGAGGGGGAAGAAGAAGAGTAAGAAGAGGAAGAAGAAGAAGAAGGAGAAGAAGAAGAAGAAGAAGAAGAAGAAGAAGAAGAAGAAGAAGAAGAAGAAGAAGAAGAAGAAGAAGAAGAAGGAGAAGGAGAAGGAGAAGGAGGAGAAGGAGGAGGAGGAGCAGAAGAAGAAGAATATTTCACTTCAAAGTTTGCAAAGTACTTGTCAAACATTTATTTTATTCTCACAATAACACTAGGAGATAGGTCATAATTATTTTTACATATGAGGAAAACGAGAAAATTGAGGCTAAGTGACTTTCCCAGGCTCACATAATAGTTATTCTCAGGCAAAATTTGAACCCAGATCTTCCTGACTCAAGGTCCACAGTTCTCTCTGCTGAAATACCTAATTGGTAGAAAGAAGCTTAGATTTGCTATAACTGTAAGTTCTATCTCAACCACTTTCTACCTATGTGACTTTATGAAAGACATGCCTGACATCTATTTTATCTATCTACAAAAGGGTGAATATCATATTTTCGTGACTTACCTCATAGGATTGTTGTGATGATCAAATGAGAAAAACTATGTAAAGTGTTTGGAAAACCACAATATTTTTTACAAATGTGTTGTTTATTTTCTCTTCATGCACTGCTCTGCAATTTCATTTATTAAACCTAACCTTTGTTGTTTTTGTTCATTGGGATTTTTTAACTGTTTAGTTAGTCACTTGTTTTGAAATCTAAAATGGCTTTTATTGTTACACACTCTCTCTATTTCCCTGTCTGATACTGCAGCAGAAGTCATCATCATTTCCTGCTAAGAAAGGTGTCTTACTTTTAAAATATTAGGGACAAGCATCATTAGAATTAAGATGAGATAGATACTTGCAGAGGGCTAAAGTCAACCCAAGGGAAGGAGACATTTATGATCTGGCATATGTTGAGCATTTTCTCTGTTGCTGTTGATGGTAGGGGGTTGTTGGGTATAATTCACAATTAATTGTGCCCAACAGTTCAATAATAATTCAGAGGATAACAGTGATGCACAGTATTCACAGTGTAAACTGCTGTTGGCTTGGCAGCAAGGCAGACACAGACTGAGTTTCACCATTCTTGTGGGTATGGTTAGTTTCTTCTTCCATGTTTTGTTTTTTTCGTCCTTGGCTTTTAATTGTCCACTTAGAATTTAAGAATGTAGAATGTCAGAGTTGAAAATTTATTAGAACACAATGTTAGAACTGGATGGGGCTTTCAAATGGTGGAGATGGAAGGGAACTTTCAGGAAAGAGTATTGGAGCTGGAAGGGACTACATAGAAGAGAGAATATTAAAATTTAGAACATGAGAGGTGAAAGATAAATTTTTAAAAACTTGATGATTTCTTAATTTAAGCCCTTCATTTAACATGTAACACTTATGAAAATGACTGGCACATAGAAGGTTCTTTATAAATGCTTGCTGATTTGACTTGATTTAACAGATATGGAAATTTAAGCCAAGACATAAAAGGTACCTTGCCCAAGGTCAAACACTGAGCTAGTGTCAGAGTCAGGTTAAAAATATCACTCCTTCTAAATAAAACAGCAAACATCTCCTTGTGTTTTAGTAGTCATTTCCTTTAACATAAGAGTCACACTGGGGTTCCCCTGGCATGGAAAGTTTTCTCCAACTAATAAGTCAGATCAAAATCTAAGACTGGATATGCTACTAGGAAAAAATATTTTAGAGGGCAGGGGAAAATACGAAGTAATTACAAAGAGGTATGATTATCTAATCTTTCCCTTCTTTCCTCCTGCCCAGTTGCCAAGTTGAGAAAGTTGGGGAAGGATTTGAAAAGGCTGAACAGAGTTAGGATCTGAAGTGGTTGATAGGCTTGTGGCTGACATCATTTATGCTGTCTACAGATTGCAAAGACGAGAAGAGCTTGCTCAGCAGTTTCAGTGAAACCACTAACACAGCAAGAAAGGCAGGATGGCACATTACTCGAATAGAAATGCCTCTTAGAAACAAGATCTATGGGGGCTCAGATTGGCCTCTTGTTATAACGTTACACAAGATCATGCACTTAGGTACTTGACTTCCTTAAATTGAAGCAAAGCCCCTAGAATGCACCCATCATGGGAAGGATTGCATAGCAATGTTTTGGAAAGTAAGGGAAAGATGTTTTGGAAAGATATCAAATTCTGCACATAGGGCCTGTAACTTTGTCAACCATAGTACATCTAAGTTCCTACACTCTTTTTATGTGGGGTATTAAACTGGGAGGCAAGTCAACTCCCCATGAAGCACAGGGATAAGGAGGAGGGATTATAAGAATGGCTTTTCTGGAAAGAATGGACAAATAGGACAGAGGAGAATTGAGATATTAAAGGTAGCATTCAGGTCCTGATTTGGACACTTACTTGGGTAACCCTGATGTCTCTAAGCTTCAGTTTCTTCATCTGTAAAATATGAATAATAATCCTTGCATTACCCATCTTGTACAGATAGTTTGAGGGAAGCATTTCGCTAAAGATTATGGAAATATCACTTGGACTTTTTCATCACAGGAAGCACCTGGCTTTAATAAAAAGTACCGGTTGCCTGTGTGCCTCACAATTACTCTGTTACTTCTTTTTTTTTTTTTTTTTAAAGCAATTGGGGTTAAGTAACTTGCTCAAGGTTACACGGCTAGTCATTTGATTTATGCGTGGGTGCTCATTTTCTGAGGCCGGATCTGATCTCGGGTCATCCAAACTCAGAGGCCGGCGCTCTTACTCACTGCGCCACCTAGCCGCCCCTTTAGGGCAATTGGGGTTAAGTAACTTGCCCAAGGTTACATGGCTAGGTTTTTGTTTGTGCAGATTAAGTGTCGGAGGCCGGCTCCGAACTCAGGTCCTTCTGATTCCAGGGCCGGCACTCTATTCACTGCGCCACCTAGCCGCCCCTACTCTGTTACTTCTGCTATAAATTTCCAGCAATGGTTCCAAGCAACCTCCTCAATGAATAGTAAGATATAGAATGGTATATGGACAAAACCCAACACTTGGAGCTAGGAGATGTAGCTCTGGTCCCCACTTTTAACCTAGATTATGACTATGAGAGGAATCAGTGTATCGTTAGGAGTCTCACTTTCCTCATCTGTAAAATGGAGATCATACTTCCTATTACCTAATTCATTGGGCTGTTGTCAGGGCAAATGCAGTGAAGTGCATGAGCATTCTAAATTAATATAAGCTATTATTGGCATGCAGATTCTCCTAACACATTATTATGGTTTGGAGGTGAGCCTAGATTCTCAAAAGCTGTATCAGCTGAGTAGAATAGCCCATTTCTGGCATATCCCATACCTCTTGAAAAGCAATTAGTAATGGATTCAGAAATAGATTGTCTGTGTAGGCTATGTCAGGGTAGGATAACTAAATTCAAAGATTCAGCTCCAGAAGGTTGATCTCCTAAGTGACACTTTGTGTTGTCATTGTTGTCCTCCATGCAATTCACAAAGATCTCCTACGTCATTGCAGAGGATTTTTAATCTGTATTTTTTGGAAAGAGTATTTAAATTAATGAAATTCTAGATCTCTTGAAATATTACTACAATAATCACGAGATAATAGACTTTAATATTAGAAGAAACTTTAGAAGTAAGATAATCACAGAATCACATAATGGCTTAGTTGAAAGGTACTTCTGAGGTCATTTAAATCATGTCTGAACAAAATTCATCATCCGACTTCTGGTATAGCAGGATTTACTATGCTCTGGATATAGTTCAACTCATTCTTGTTATTTATTAAATTTCTACCAAGCATGATCTAAGTGCTAGGAATACAAAGACAAAACAAAAAAATCACAATACAAAGAAAGAAACAATCCCTGCTTTTAGAGTTTACATTCAGCTGACAGGGATATAAACATTTTCAAAATTTATGATCTCAATTTTGACATGGCCTACAATGATGAAGATTGCAATCTATCCATGCTTTTTCGTCCTACGAAATTTCTGGCCATATACTCCCATACCTACATGATAGAGGATCCAACCGCTATGCTAAAGGATTTTCTCACTTTTCCCTGATACCATGAGTAATTCATTGGCACTCTCAAGCTCTCTGTGTTGTCATGTATCACCCTTGCTACATAACCAGCTCTTTTCCTCTTCCTAGCATACACTTCTCTGATAACATTCCTTACTAGTGAGGATTTTTTTTTCTTTTGAATGCCATCATTGCTACATATTGAAGTCTGCTCCAACCCATCATGCACCTCTCCATTGTTCTCTGTGTGAAATTAATTTTAAGTTCTTGGGAAATTGGTGCATTCCCAGTCTTAGCTTTATTACTACTAAAAAAAGATGGAACTTTGTTTCTGGGAGAAACCTGTGATCCTTAATGAAGCTTTGTAATTTTCCGAAGGCAATTAAAATCACTTTTTTTTGGTTTGTTTCCCCACAAACACCCAGGTCCAACATTTAATTAAGTTTCTTTCTCCCAAATAGAAATACCAATGGACAAACTCTATCAGTTATTATCAATTTCATGCCATTAATACACCAATAGACATTCTAAATGCTCTTTCCCAGATCAGATCACAAACTTTTGTGCAGTTTCAAATGTCTTCTAGGAGCTTCTGTAAGTTTTGAAGTCTTTCTTCATGTAATCAGCACCATGTTGTCCATAAAGAGCAGTATCTCAAGTACCTTGCCATACACAAGGGGATGCCTCTTCAACCTGAACTCAATGCAAGGTTTTTATCACAGTGGGAAAGACTTTTAAAGAAATATGTTGTTTTTTGTTTTGTTTTGTTTTTTGCTTGTCCTCAGGTTATCAAAGAGTCATTAAAGAAGCTCATTTCTGTTATATCTTTCAAAGAATCTTGAATTATTTTGATGAGAGACAGCCTAATGGAAGAGAATCTTACAGATGGTGTTTTGCTCTAATGAATAAAATGGTTTATCATAATCAAAAGAACAATAACAAGAAAAAAAAGAAGTTATATCTATACATTGTTAAGCAAATTTGTTGATGTTGTTCAGTCAGCTTTCAATCATGTCAAACTCTTTGTGACTCCAATTGGCATTTTCTTGGCCAAAATACTGGAGTGGTTTGTCATTTCCTGGTCCAGCTCATTTCACAAATAAAGAACTGAGGCAAACAGGGTTAAGTGACTTGTCTAAGGTCACACAGTAAGTGTCTGAGGCCAGATTTGAACTCAGAAAGATGAGTCTTCCTGATTCCAAGCCCAGGGCTCTATCTACTGTACCTGAATTTGTTTTTTTTCTTTTTTTTTTAACAAATGCTTTATTAACTTCTGTTTTACATCATTCATTTCTGCCAGATTTTGAGTTACAATCATTCCCCCCCCCCCCCCGTTATTCCCCTACCCAACCTCCCAGAATAGCAGTCCCACAAGATATCGCTTCCTTCAATCTGCTCTCTCCCATACCTTCTCCCATACCCCCTTCGACTTTTCCATTAGAGGAAGGTGAATCTTTGTGTCCCAATGCCTGCACATCTTATCTCCCAATTATAAGTAAAAGAGTATTAGTAATAGTATTTATATATATTTGAAACATTTAATGTTAAGACCTCGAATTTCAGATCCATTTCCTTCCTCCATTGTCCCCCATTCCCTTTGGGGAGATAAGTAATTCAGTATATGTTGTACATGTCTAGCTATGCAAAACATTATCATAGTAGATATATTGTACAAGGCTGCTTATAATTCCCTCCCACTCATCCCATCCCCCACCTGGTCCATTCCCTACATGATCCTGTCCCTCTTCTATAGTGGGTACTTCCAACCTCCCCTCCCCCAAGGATGCCCTCCCATCCATCATCCCTCCTCTCATCCCCCTTCCCCCTATTCTGCTGCAGGTTGAGATATCCCATTTAGTATATATGTCATTCTCTCCCTGAACCAAATTCAATGAGAATGTGGTTTTGCCTTTTTTGCCTTCCTATTCTTTGCCCCCCTCCTTGCAACCACTTCCCCTTGCTTATTCTACATGAGATAGTTTACCCTACCCTGTCTCTCCCCATCTCCTCTTGCCACTTTCCTTTCTCACCTCATAATTTCATCCCTTGAGTATTCTCCCTTCCCAACAAATTCAACCTATGCCCTCTATCCAGATATAACTTTAACCATATACACACACATTCACATATGTATTCATATGACCACACACCCTTCTTCCATTATTTTCATAGTGATAAAGGCATCATCAGTCACAGTTATCGCTTTTCCATATAGGAATGTAAATAGTTCAACTTTGATAAGATCCTTTTGATTTCTTTTCCCTGATTACCTTCTCAGGCATCTCTTGCTTCTTGTGTCTGGATGTCAAATTTTTCTATTCAATTCTGTTTTTTTTTTCCTCAAGAATGCTTGAAAGTCCTCTATTCCACTGAATGACCATATTTTCCCCTGAAACAAAATACTCAGTTTTGCTGGGTAGGTGACCCTTGGGTTCATTCCCAGTTCTTTTGCCCTCTGGAATATCATATTCCATGCCCTTCCATCCCTCAGTGTAGAAGCTGTCAGGTCCTGGGCTATTCTGATTGTGTTTCCACATTATTGAAATTGTTTCTTCCTGGATGCTTGGAGTATTTTCTCCCTGATCTGGAGATTCTGGAACCTGGATATAATATTCCTGGGAGTTTTCATTTTGGGATCTTTTTCAGGAGGTGATCAGTGGATTCTTTCAACCTCTATTTTGCCCTCTGGATCTAAAATATCAGGGCATTTTTCCTTGAGAATTTCTTGAAGGGTGATTTCTAGGTTATTTCTTTGATCATGGCTTTCAGGTAGTCCAATAATTTTTAAATTGTCTTTCCTGGATTTATTTTCCAGGTCAGTGGTTTTTCCCATGAGGTATTTCACATTGCCTTCTAATCTTTTGTTTGTTTGGATCTGCTTAACAGCATCTTGATTTCTCATAAAGTCATTAGCTTCCATTTGCTCCAGTCTAACTCTGAAGGAATGAATCTCCTCAGTGAACTTTTGAGATTCTTTTTCAATCTGGCAAATTCGACTTTTTAAGGCATTCTTCTCCTCATTGCCCTTTTGGGCCTCCTTTGCCATTTGAGTTAGTCTATTTTTTAAGGTGTTGTTTTCCTCAGTCAGGCTGTTGACCCTCATTTCATACTTTTCCTGCATCCTTCTCATTTCTCTTTCTAATTTTTCCTCCACTTCTCTTATTTGATTTTTAAAGTCCTTCTTAAGGTCCTCTATGGCCTGCAACCCGCTCATGTTTTCCCCTGGGGCTTTTGGAGCAGGACTCCTGACCTCACAGTCCTTTTCCTGCTCTATGCCCCCAAAATAGGAGTCTAGGGTTGCATTTTTCTGTTTCCTTTGCCTTGGCATGTTGCCAATTAATTACTTGACTTTTGGGCTTGTTGCCACACTATAGGTTTAAGGCCAGATAGAGGAATTTTAGTCCCGAATGTTTGGGGGGCAACTTCCGTTTCTGGCAAGCTTGTAAACCTGCCCACACCTTCCACCCTAGATCACAATCCATATCCAGGGAGGTAAAAGCAAGAGCGATTACCCCCCAAGACTGATTGCTGGATCTCCCTACAATTTGCAGGCCAGGAGCTGTAGCTGCCTCTGAAAACTACAGAATGGAGTGTCTCCTCAGTGGCTTCTAGCCCCCAGGGGAAGGAGCAGACGCATTCTCCAAATACTGGTCCCAAAGTCCATAGGACACTAACCTCTTACTTTGTCCTAGGCATGTCTATGTTGATAATTCTGGAGTCGCCACAGCTGCTGGTTCCTCCAGCTGGCTGCTGGCCCTGCCGCCCTGGGGCTAAAACCTCGGCACTCGGCTCGGCTCCCTGTGCTCTGGGCACTGAGAGCTGCCAGCTCCCAGAGGGCTGCACTGGTCCTTCCTGCAGGGCTGCTGGGCTGTCCTCGGTGGGAGGTTAGCTTCTCTGTGTCGTTCTGTGGGTGCTGGGGCTCCAGAAGTTGTTCAGCCTCCCATTTTACCTAGTTTGGGGGGAATCTGGGGGCAGAGTGGCTTGGATGAGCTGTTTCTACTCCGCCATCTTGGCTCTGCCCCCTGTACCTGACCTTGTTAAGGAAACTATGAGATGTCAGTGATGTAATCAACTGTAAAATAGCGCTTGTAAAAATATTCACTGCTTATACTTTCATGAAGGTTCTGTGGATACATGGGTTGATAATTTTCACATTTTTATAGGTTGGAAAGTAAGTATGTAGGCCCTACTTTTAGATGTTTTTCACATTCTCCATTTCTTTATAATATAAAGAAATCATGATTTCCCCACACATACCTTTGATATCTCCTCTTCCTTTAATTGCCTTATAAACTAATTCACCAATACTCTCACAAGTTTGTCACTTCTATCTCCAATTTCCTTCATGTATACAATGTTCATTCTGTCTGCTTTTTCTGTTCTCGTCTTTCTTAATGGCATTTGTACCTTTTCTAAAAGCTTTCTACTGTCTTCTATGGTGAAAACTGTTTACTACAAAAATCTTTGCAGATCTTTTCCATTTTTCAACTCTTTGTTGTCCTTCCATTTTCATCCTTAGTGTGACTTTGTTTTATAGAATATTTTACCAAATAAAATTTCCTTTACTAGGTATGTAGGCTAGAAATATAGTGGTCACTCATGAGCCTAAACTCATTATTGCTCCTCATGAAATCATTGACCTGATCCATTTTCTTAGGTTGTCCTGCCTGAGGCACCCTGGTGACTTCCAGCGAGTCAAGTGGAGTCTTGAACTTCTTTAGCCCTGTTGTAGCTAGGAATGCCAGAGCTCAGGAAATCATTGAACCTCAATCCTCCCAGGAGTAGGAATTATAAATGTGTACCATCATGCCCCAAGTTTGCCTTTGAGTTTTCTTCTTCTCTGTTTCTCTCTGCTTTGTGAAGCAATGCTACTCATAATCATCAATCAGCTCCATTTGTATGATTTTACTAAATTTATATTTTAAACCAATGTTGTGTTTGGCCATAATCTATCTGTGTTTGGAAAATAAGGCCAGTGTTTGCTGACTAAAGTGCTTTTTAGACTCTTTTCTTCTCCCTTTCGTGGTAAGTGATTCTACTGGTTCAAGTGCTGTATAGAATTATTATAATTTTGATATCCTATCAAACTTTCATATTTCATTATCAATTGCTCATTTAAATAGTTCAGGATTGATTTGCTTCAATTGTATACCATATTTTGGATTTTTATTCTTATACTTTTTTTTTTCCTTCTAGCTGCTTGCAGTTTCTGATATCTACTCTAAGAAGTTAGTGCTCTGACTGTACCCAGAAACCTGATTCAGGGATAACTCCCACATCAATAACAAGTTGCTTCCTGTCTCTTAAAATATAATCAATTTTATGACTTATGATGTGATTCAGTACTCACTTGTCCAACACCTACCAATTCTTTTTCTTTCTTTCATTTTTAAAAAAGTATTCATGATATAAAGGTGTGAGACTTCTGTGCTGCCTACTAGTCTTTGGTTTCTTCATTTCTACTTCCTGACCTATTATTTCACATATATTTCTCACCATACCTACACCTATTTCCACATTGGTATTGAACTGACCAAATAAAAAGGTGTATGTTGATTTAATGTCGAGGGCCTGACCTCATACCAATACCTCCCTCATACCAAGCTCTTTGTAAAATATCTTAAATGTTCACCCTTTCTAATTAGTGTTGGTGCCTAAGCTATAATTGTTTTCATGGTGATCAAAATTAATTACCCATCAGGAGCATTATAATATGATATAACTTCCCATTAAATGATATTCCTTAATGTATCGAGCCATATGATAATACTATCTTTACAAAGTCTTTTTTTAACTTGAATTGCACCTGTGATTCATGTTTCTACTTATCAGCAACTTATGGTTTTTGTTTATACTGAGAATGTCAAGACAGAGATTTTAGACCCTCTATAAATCTTAATATGACTATTAGTACTTTAAATAAGAGATTCTTTTCCAATGACCAACAAGTCGATATACTCCTGGAAGAGCCAAACTGTGAAAACAATGAAATTCAATAAATAAACAAACAAATAAATAAATAACAGTGTGATTTTCTTGGAGCTGCACTAATTACTAGCAGGGTAAGGGAGGGGAGAATTTAGAAAGCCTCCTAAAATTTTTGGACTTTGAAGGAAATTAATTTCTAAGAGGAGCAGTGAATAAGGAAGTGCAACACAGGTTTAGGGGAGATCATGTGCAACGAGAAATGATTTGCATGTCACACACATATTAAGTAGTATAAGTCAGGATTGAACCCAAGTCCTCTGACTCTTTCATGTTTTCCCAAATTTCAAAGAAACTGGTATTACTCCCCCCATCCCCCTACTCCTTACATCCGTACTTTCAGACAAATAAAACTAGTTTTGGGATTATTACACTTGGATTCACATCCAGTTTTTACTATTCACTCCCTCTGAAATCTTAATTTCCTAGTCCCAGGACTTAGTTTCCTCTCCTGTAAAATTAGGAGTATGGACTAGATGACCTCTAAGGTCTTTTGCAGTCCCGTATCTAGGGTCCTATGCATTTAAATGTAACCTTTTTGCCTACAACATCTGTATTATGAACCCAAAACACTAAGCCAGCCAAAATGGTGGGGTGGGGGAAGGAGTGAGTTTCCTCTAACAGGTCTCCTCCAAATCATGTGGTGTTCTAAATGAGCTCCAAGGGTAATAAACTTGGTTTGCTTTAGGGTCTCTAATAGGAAGCTTAAGTCGATTTTCTTTGCCAGCAGGCACCCCAAAGGGGTTGTAAACTTGAATGCTTAGCATTGTTCTTGCCCATAGGCTGCCTGACTCTCTATGGAGCCCTTATCCTGATCATGCAGTATGTGGCTCCACTTTTGTATGTTAATTGATAACCTGTTTTTTTTATATATTATTACTGTTTCCTTTGCATATTATTTGAATTGTTGCATTGTCAATGAGGGGGAGAAGAAACCACTGACAAGCACTCACAGTTAGGGCAGTAGACCTCAAAATGAGGACATGGAAGAGAGAATTGACAGACATTTTTCACAAAGTACTGTGTCTGGCTTTAGGGTCCTAAGAAAAGGAAATCAAAACCATTTTTGCAATCCTGGTGGTGTGTTTTCTCTTGATACCTTAGCTTAATTCCTCCAGTCATAAATAAGGACTGAGAAGAGACCCCCAAAGAATTATGATTTTTCTTTCCCCCCAACTGGAATTATTTAATCTCATGGCTTTCCCCCAGTTAACCCATTTGCAAAAGGCTATTTTCCTAACAATAACAACAACAACATATTTACTCTGTGGAGAGAGATGGAAAAATAACACAATAAGGATTTGCATGCAAAATGATTCTTTTAATCGTGGCTCAGAGTTTGGTGCATAAACTATACCTCAGGAGAACAGAGTCCTGCAGCGGGAGCTTAGTCCTCCTGGGGAGATGAGAGTCAGGAACTCAAGAACTAATCCATTATCCCTAATGGATGGAGCCATGGGGGTAGTTCAGGGGAGACTGTTCAATTCCTCCACGATGCAGTTTACTTTGCTTTAACATGGTCAAGATTTTATTTTATTTTATTTGGTAATGAGCTTTGGGTAAACAATTTGTAGGTAAACAAATTTCACAATCACAGTACTAACTTTTTTTTATCTTAAAAGATTTGGAATATAAGCCACTTCAGACCAGCTTTTCAAATCTCCTCAGTTGACATATTAGGAAAATTAGGCTTAGACATGGGAAGTCCCCTGTTTCAGTTCACATAGTGAGTCATTGACAGTATTTTTTCTGGGATTCTTGAATAAGTCTTAGACTGATGAGCATACCATCAAACAAGTGCCATATCAAGAAAGTTTTATTATCACTACCTCTACTAATACCAGAAAACTGATTGCTAGTTAAAAGGGAGATATAAAGTCAGCTAGGCCACACAAAATCCCCAAAGGGGAGGTGAAACAGAAACACATATATTGCTCCCCTGGTCATTTCCCAAGGGGTCATTGTACTAAGAAAGATGCATAGAAATGTCCATATGGAAGAAAGCTCTTCATAATCCCAAATTTGTACCCACTCTCTTCCCACATATGGGAGGACTACCTGGATTTGAATCACTCTGTGAAAGTAACCAAAACAAGCACAAGCTTCTAGAAAATTACTCAGGTCATTGTGATGCTTTACATTTACCTTTGCTCTTTCTAATCCTTAAATTCTCCACTATAACCTAACACATAGACAGGATAGAGGTCTAGGATAGCTCAGCTGCAAAATCTCGTCAGTGACTCTTATTGGACCATTTACTGCTCTCAGCTTTACTGATGTTCCTGGTCATGGAAGGAAGTCTTCTTCAAGAAAGAAAGTCAGAATGTAGCACCAGAGATTTGAAGATGAGTTGAACCTCAGAAGTCTGCTCTCTCATTTTACAGGTGATTCAGTTGAGACCAAGAGATTTTCCCAAGCCACATAGGTAGGAAATAGCACATCTGGGATTTGAAACCAGGTCCTCTGACTTTAAATCCACTATGCTTGGCAACGTACCATATTACCCAGGTCTCCTAATTTCTATGGAACTTAAGTTTTAAAAGTATTTTTACATCCATTATCTGAGTTTATCTATTATATGAAGATACTGAGGAATATTAGCCCCATTTTACTGATGAGATAACTGAGGCCCAGAAAAGATAAGTGTGACTTATCCAAATTCACTCAGTAAATTAAATATCATTCTCAGTTTCCATTTCAAAATTCTTCACTTCTGAAACATACTAAGTTGTAAATGAATGATAAGGATCAGAACAAACAATATTTGTCTAATGCATCATAGCAAATTCCTTCCATCCTGTTTTGTTTCCAATAAACACATTAATACATATTTTTCATATGTTGGGTGAATTAATTTATAGCCCTTTATATAGCTTCCCTCCAATGGCTTAACTCAACATGTGGGGGAAAAAACCTCAAAAATTGCAAACTCTATTCAATTAAAATAAAATTAAATATGTATTAAATACTTGCTTTATATGAGGCACTGTGCCAGGTGCTGAGGATAAAAAGATGAAAAATGATACTATCTCTGCCTCAAGGCAATTAAAATAAAATAGGGAGGAAATAGCATATACAAAGTTAAATAAAATAAAACCAGTATACAGAGCTTCTGCCATCATACATAGAAAACAGGAAAGTAAGCCACCAGGGGTAGAATTAGGGAATCAATAAAATACCATACCCCAGATGGTGGTTCTCCTCAAAAATAATGGAATATATAACTAGAAGATGCAGACCAACACTGTCATTTCACAAGTAAGAGAACTAAGACCCAGAGTGGTTAGAGATGAGAAACCTTGGGGGAGGGGGGAAATTCCCAAGGTCATACATATAGTAAATAGCTAAGGATCATAGGTCTGGTACTGGAAGAGACCTAAGATGTCATTTAATCCAGCCCTCTGATTTCACAGATGTGGAAACTGAGGCCCAGTGAACTGCCTAAGATCCCACAGGTAGTAGTTTCAGTGGTGAGCCTTGATCTGAGATCTTTTTTTTTTTTTTTTTTTGCTTTTTGGATGGCAATTGGGGTTAAGTAACTTGCCCAAAGTCACACGGCTAGGTTTTTGTTTTTGTGTGCGTTAAGTGTCTGAGGCCGGATCTGAATTCAGGTCCTTCTGACTCCAAGGCCGGCGCTCTACTCACTGCACCACCTAGCCGCCCCTTGATCTGAGATCTTACTCAAGCCTGATTTTTTTTCCTTTATAATATTTTGTGAATTGATCATACATAACACGTTGAAGTAGAAATCCAAATTTTAGGAGTCAGAAGACTAAGATTCAGTTTTTTTGACTGCCACATATCTCCATGACTGTGGAAAATCTGTTTAAGTTTTCTCAGGTTACATTTGTTTATCTATTAAGTGTGAATAATATTCCTTGACTTGCCTTACTGTTAAGATCTGTGTGAGGACCAAATCAGATTATTTGTATAAAGAGCATTGTAAACCATGAAACACTATGAAAAGCATAAAACTGAAAGTTCACCAAAGCATATTCCATAGCTGAGGTGACCAAATTGGCCCCATAGACTACTGATGAACCATGATAATCCCACAGGTCATCTAGCACAGGTCTGTACCTTGTTTTATGACTGATACTAACAATAATGATAATGGCAATGATGATAACTCATAAAATGAGCCCTGTTACAATTAAACTTTAGGAAGATTTTAGAGGTAAATATACATACATGTGTGTATACATGTATATGTACATATATATGTACACATGTGTATATATATGTGAGTATTTTTTCTGGAGGCAAATATGTACACATACCAATACACACATATATGCAGAGAGATATATCATATACATATACACATATGCATACGCATTATGAATGTGCATATATGTATATATATGTATGTGTATGGATAGATAGATAGATAGATAGATAGATAGATAGATAGATAGACAGATACCTTTCCCAATTTCCATCTAACTTCCATCCTCCATCACATGCTTCTTTTCAAATTATACAAAATAAGCCAGGTATGTTAGGGCATGCCTAGCATCACTGTAACTGGGGAAGTCAAAAGTGGCGAATCACTTGTGCTCAGGAATTTTGAACTGCAGTAGGGCTGGAGCTGATTGAGTCCCAAGTCTGATACCAATATTGTGAGCCTCCTGGAACAAGGGGCTACCAGGCTGCCTAAGAAGAGGCTAACCAGCCTATATCAGAAACAACAATTCAAAACTTCTATGCCCATTAGCCTTTGAGTAGATGCCATGAATGGCTGCTGAATTTCCAGCATGAACCAAGATAAAGGACTTAGTCTCCCTCTTTGAGTCAAGTGTAAAGTCCAAGCAATGTCAACTAGTATCAAAAAACAAACAAACTGGGCTGACTAGATGGCTAGATGGCACAGTGAATAGAGCATCAGACCTGGAGTCAGGAGGACTTGAGTTCAAATATGGCCTCAGACACTGAACACTTACTAGCTGTGTGACCTTGGACAAGTCATTTAACCCCAATGCACCTCCAAAAAAAAAACTAAAACAAACATAGCAGTATGATAGTAATAAAATAATAACTTTTATATAATTTAATACTATTACTACTAGACTCCTCCTCCTCCTAGTACAACTACTAACAAAAACTAATATTTATATAGTTTTTACTATGTGCCAAGCACTGTGCTAAGAACTTTACAATTATTATCTTAAAATCCTCAGAACAACCTGAGAATATAAATAAAATCAAACAAATAAACAAAAATGTTACAGATGATGCCATGGGTTCCAGAGGATATGGAAAGACATTAAGAAAAGTCATTTCACTAGTATGCCAATGAAATGTAGAGAAAATATATAGACTTCCAAGAAAGAAGGGAATCAAATAACAACTTACTAGCAACATGATTTATTCTTTGTCTATAAAGAGTCCATGACTGAAGAGTAATTCACAGTAAATGTGATAAGAGAAAGAAAGTACAGATAATATTTACTATTTTCTCTAAAATAGCAACAATTCATATTTATGTCTGTGCATAAAATTTACAAAGTGCTTTTTTCTCATCATTATGAGATTAATAAAACAAGTGATAATTGTCCTCATTTTAAAAATAGAGAGTCAAAACCCAGAATGTTTAAATGTCTTTCCTGATGTCATATTCATTGAGAGTGTCATGGAGCACATGTGGATTATTCCATATATTCAAAGACCACATCTAATAAATCCTGAAGAATGATTCATATGGCTTGGTTCCTGTTCCTAGTTATTTTGTTTACTATGTAAACTTATATGGTCATGTTACATCTTCTGTTCATCATTTATTCATTCAAAAACATTTATTAGGTGCCTTCTACATAAGGATAACTGTGCCAAAGATTAAAAGATATATTAACTTATATAAGATAGTATCCTTAACCTCACAGAATTTACTGTCTAGAAGGGGAAATAAAACACATAAATAATAATAAATATTGTATAATTGTAAAACAGAGTGCATATGAAGCTATAAGTACATAGGTTTAGAGCCTGAATAGACCTGAGAGGCCATCTAGTCCAGCCTCCTCATTTTATATGTAAAGAAATTCAGATTTAAGGAGGTTAAATGGCATACACAAGGTTGTATAGGTTGTTTCACATATGGGATCTGAACCAATATATTCTGATCCCAAAGTGAAAGTATTTTTTTCCTTTTAATATACTTCCCCCACTGGAAATTGTTAATGGCTACACAATGGAGGTAGCATTATCATTAAGTTTGGATTCAACAACAGAGGGAATGCATTTCACTTACAGGAAACAAAATGGGCATAGACATGAAGGTGGGAGAAGACAGATCATGTCCTTGGGCAGAGAGTAGTTCATTTGGGCTGGAGTTGAGCACATGAGATGGGGAGAGATTTGGTTCCCAGTTCCTTCATCTATACAATGGAGATATTAACACCTGGCCTTTTTGTCTTCCAGCACTGCTGTGAGAACACAATATGGCAATATGTATGAAAGATATTTGTAAGTTATAAAGTTTAAAAAACACTATTCAGTGGTTCCCACTTTTTTTCCTCCTTCAACAACAACAACAACAACAAAAAGATACTGTGAAACCCCAGGGTAATTGAATGGGCTACACATAATATTCTTGACAATTATTTACTGCTTAAGGTACCATTATATGTTTTCTTTCATGAACTCCTTTGACAACTCTTCTAATCCCAGTGATAACCATTTCAAGAGTCAGGAAAGATCAAGTATTGAGAGAGGATTTAGGTATAAATTACAATATTTTAGATTGATTTAGGCAATAGCCCTGAGGAGGAAATGGGCCCAGAATACCCGGAAGCCCAGCTGCGATGCAAGCAAAAGCAATAATCTACTGCTTTCAAACATGTGTCTGCAACTCTGTGAATAGTCTATGTCTCACTGGCCATACGCTTTCCTAATGGCCTGCAGTGCAGGCTACTCACTGGGGACTGGGTTATAAACACAAGCCCTCCTATTAATTTCAAATGATGCATTTCTATCTACGGCCATGGATAAAAGCGATCAATGCCAACTGCATGTTTTATTGGACCTCCTGTGAAATGAATCTGGAGGGAGACAGCCAGCGGGATGGAGTCGACATGCAGATGAGATTTGTAAGTGAGGACATATTGATTATTTCCATCTCAGTTCAGGCAGTAATTCCAGCCGACGCCGCTTCCCCTGTTTCACCTCATTATTTATGCCATAAAAACACTATCTCAATGATAATAACAGGCTTCATTTACAAGCCAGGGCATAAAGCATCCTGTGGAAGATTTCAGGAGGTGGAGGAAGAGGGGGGAGAGAGATTTAACAAGTAGTAGAGAGGCCCAAACTTCTGAGGCACATGTCACTATCTTTAATTCCTTCCAGTAGGAAGACTGATAGCATAGGGTAGATTGTGGGCCTGTGGGACTCTTTATTAATAGTTCCTAGTTTGTATAAGGTTGAATTCATAGTTCACTCAGAGCTTGCTCTATATACAGAGAACTCATTCATTGATACCCAATTCTGCCCCTCTTGTGCTCCACAGGATTGCTTCCATTCAAATGCCAGAGATATGCTTCTGAGGTCCTTTCACATGCCACCAGAACACCACCCTTGAATTGATACTTTGGCAGAATAATATCAAGAGACTTAGAGATCAAATTCAGAAGAAGAAGATGAGGCAAGATAAGAAGTCAAGTTTAGGAGTTTGAGTTATAGGGACCTAAACTTTTGTTATAGATAGATGTATTGTTTTTGTTGTTATTGCTTGATTTTGGTTTGTTGTTTGTTTGTCAGAGAACCCAAAACAAAACTTAGTGTAATGAATCACAGGAGAAACAGAGAATCCATCCCCAAAAATTGAGAAAATGGGAGAAATCCCTACACATGTTCCATTGCCAAGGAATTACCAAGTAACTCTTCTCTGAGTGATGGTTACATCTGCATTTAACCACTGAATAGGTTCACTGAATTCTAAAAGGTGAGAGATAGAAGTAATGTCGGAGATTATCTAGTCGAACCTATTCAATTTACAGATTAATAAACTGAGACTCATAGAGGGGTAATGAAATAAGATTTTTTAAAGTTTTAAAATTTTATTATTAACATGCTTTTTCTTTAAAATTTTGGGTTCCAAATACCCTCCTTCCTACCACCTCCTCCTCCACCCACAGAGAACAAAGGCAATATATCAGTTATACATGTGAAATAATGCAAAACATACTTCCACATAAGACATTTTTTAAATCAAGAAAAATAAAGTGAGAGAAGTTAATTTCAATTTTCACTCAGAGTTAATCAGTTTTCCTTCTGGAAGGTGGTAGCATTTTTTCATTGTGAATCTTTTGGAATTATCTTGAATCATTGTATTGATCAGAGAAGCCAAGTCTTTCACAGTTGATCATTATAACATTGCTGTTATTGTGCACAATGATTCTTGGTCCTTATTTAACCTTATATCAATTCATATAGGTCTTCTGACTGTTTTTTTTTTCTGAAACCATTCCCTTTTTCATTTTCCACAGCACAGTAATACTCCATCAGGATCATATGGCAGAACTTGTTCAGTCATTCCCCAATTGATGAGCATCCCTTCAATTTCCTTTTTTTTTAACCATCACAGAAAGAGCTGCTATAGATACTTTTGGATCTGTGGGTAATTTACCTTTTTATCTCTACTGAGTAAAGACTGGGTAGTGGTATTTTGAGATCAAAGAGTATGTACAGATTTTTAGCCATTGGTCCTAGCTTCAAATTGTTTTCCAAAACGGTTTTAACAGTTTACTACTCAACCAACAAGTAATCAATTTACTCTCATTCTTTCTAGCATTTGTCATTTCTAATAGATATGGGATGATATATTAGAGTATTAATTTGTCTTTCTCTATTCAATAGTGATTTAGAGATTTTTTTTCTTATGACCTTGGTTACCTCCAAATTCAAAAAACTTCCTGTTTGTATCCTTTGATCATTTACCAATGAAAAAATATTTCTTTTTTTATTTGACTCAGTTCTCTATTCAGTATATATTTGAGAAATGAGGCCTTTATCAGAGGTGCTTCTTGTACATTTTTATATTCCTTTATTGTCTTTTAGCAAGATGCAGTTTCTGTGATTATTCCTTTTAATTACATCTATTTTTGTTTTTGCTTTGTATGAGATCATGATTGCAATCCCTGCCTTTCTTTTAGTTTAGCTTTAACATATTAGAATCTGGTCTAGCCTGTAATTTTAACTCAGTGTCTTTCTGCTTTAATTGTGTCTTATAAACAAAAAATTGTTTGGTTTTAGCTTCTAATCCATTCTGCTATCCATTTTCAATCTGTTTAACTGACCTAATTATGATAAAGTTCTTTGGAGTTACATGTGTCATCTTCCATATAGGAATGTAAACAGTTTAATTTTATTGAGACCCTCATGATTGCTCTTTAAAGTTTACCTTTTCATGCTTCTCTTGATTCTTCTTTGAATCTCACATTTTCTAAACAGTACTGTTCTTTTGATCAGGAATGTTTGAAAATTTTCTATTTAATTAAATATCCACTTTTTCCTTTGAACTATTATACTCAGTTTTATTGGGTAGATTATTCTTGGTTCTAATCCTAGCTGCTTTGTCTTCTGGAATATCATATTCCAAGATCTTCATTCCTCTAATGTGGAAGTCATTAATTTTTTGTGTTCCTAACACAATATTTCATAGTTTCTTCCTGGATGTTTGCAGTATTTTCTCTTTGACTTGGAAGTTGTAGAATTTGACTATAATATTTCTAGTAGTTTTACTTTTTGGATCTCTTTCAGGAAGGAATTTGTGAATTCTTTTGATTCCTATTTTACCCACTAGATTTAAGACATCAGTACAGTTTTCCTGGATCATTTTTTGAAAAATGACATGCAGGCTCTTTTTTATCATGACTTTCAAGTAGTCCACTAATTTTCAAATTATCTCTCCTGGATCTCTGTTCTAGGTAAGTTTTTTTTTCCTAATAAAATATTTCACATTTTCTCCTTTTTTTATTCACTTGATGTGTTTATTGTTTATTTTGTTTGTTTGTTTGTTTGTTTTGATGTCTCACAGAGTCATTAGATTCTACTTGTTTCATTTTTATTTTTAAGGAATTATTTTCTTTAGTGCAATTTTACACATTTTTTCCAATTTAACCACTCTGCTTTTAAGGGGTTCTTTTCTTCAGTGATTTTTAGTGCTTTTTTTTTACCATTAGGCCAATTTTGTTTTTGAGGTGTTATTTTGTTCAGCACTTTTTTGTGCCTCTTTTACCAAGTTGTTAATTCTCTTCTTATAATTTTCGTGCATTACTCTCACCCCCCCTCCATTTTTTCTTGTACTATTTTTGTCATTTTCTTTAACTAGTATATGAATTCTTATTGGGCTTTATTTCAATTAACACTTTTCTTTAAGGCATTATTGGTAGCTGTTTTCACATTGTTGCATTCTTCTCAGTTAGTCTTTTTTTGGTCTTTATTAAATTGTTCATTTATTTTTACTTTACAAATTTCAGTTCCCCAGTTCTTTCAGTTTCCAATTTTCTTCCCCTCCCTTTACTTCACCCCTTCCCCCCTGCACCCCCCTCTCACCTTCTCCACCACCATGGCAGCATACAATCAGGTATAGGATCTGCAGATACTTTCACATTAGACATTAGTCAGATTATAAAGAAGGGTTGTATCACATGGAATGAACAATGGGAAAGAGGAAACAAACCAAACAAGAAAAAGAAAGAGAGCAGGTAATTTGCTTCAATCTGCATTCATGCACTGTACTTTCTAGTTCTTTCTCTGAACGTAGACATCTCTCTCCATCATGAGTCTTTTGGAGTAGATTTATGCCTGCATTGCTGAGAAGAGTCCAGTATATCAAAGCTGGTCATCACAATATGCTATGTCTGTAATTGTTTACAAATGTCTTCTGGTTCTGCTCTTCTCACTCAGCATCAGTTCATATAAGCCTCTTCAGGTAAATATGAAGTCCATCTGCTCTTCATTTCTTATGGTACGATAGTATTTCATTACATTCATATGCCATAACTTGTTTAGCCATTCCCCAATTAATGGCCATCCCCTTAATTTCAAATTCTTTGCCAACACAAAAAGAATTGCTATAAATATTTTTGTACATAGGGGTCTTCCTCACACTTCTATGATGTCTTTGGGATACAAACCTAGAAGTGGTATTGCTGGGTCAAATGATATGAAATTACTTATCGACTTCTGGGGATAGATCCAGATTGCTCTCCAGAATGGTTGAATCGTTCTCAACTCTACCAACAATGTATTATTGTTCCAATTTTTCCACATCCTCTCCAGCATTTATCATTTTCCTCTTTTGTCACCTTAGCCAATCTGACTGGTGAGATGTAGTACCTCAGAGTTGTTTTGATTTTCATTCTTCTAATCAATAGTGATTTAGAGCATTTTTTCACATGCTTATAGATATCTTTAATTTCTTCCTCTGAGAAATGCCTGTCCATATCCTTTGACCATGTATCAATTGGGGAATGACATGTATTATAGATTTGACTCAATTCTCTGTATATTTTAAAAATAAGGTCTTATCAGAGACATTGGTTGTAAAAATTATTTCCCTATTTTCTACTTTCCTCTTAATCTTGGTTATATTGGCATTATTTGTACAGAAGCTTTTCAATTTAATGTAATCAAAGTTATTCATTTTGCATTTTATAATGCTCTCTAATTCTTGTTTGTTCATGAAATATTCCCCTCTCCATAAGTCTGACAGGTAAACTATTCCTTGCTTTCCCAGATTGTTTACAGTATCATCCTTTATATCTAGATCATGCAGCCATTTAGATTTAATTTTGGTATATGGTGTTAGATAGTGGTCTATGCCCAGTTTCTTCTATAACACATTACAGTTTTCACAGCAGTTTTTGTCAAATAGTTCATATCCAAAAACCTGGAGTTTTTGGGCTTATCAAAGAATAGATTACTAAAATCATTGACTGCTGAGTCTTGTGTTCAAAGTCTATTCCGTTGATCCACTACTCTGTTTCTCAGCCAGTACCAAGTAGTTTTGATGACTGCTGCTTTATAATACAGATTGAATTCTGGTATACATAGGCCACCTTCCCTAGCATTTCATTTCATTATTTGCCTTGATATTCTGGACCTTTTGTTCTTCCAAGTGAATTTCAGCACTGTTTTTTCTAGTTCTATAAAGTGATTTTGTTAAATTGATTGGTAAGTCACTAAATATGCAATTTAATTTAGGTAAATTGTCATTTATATTATATTAGCTCGACCTAGCCATGAGCAATTGATGTTTTTCCAGTTAGTTAGATCTGAACTTTATTTGTGTGAAAAGTGTTTTATAGTTGTGGTTGTAGAGGTCTTGGGTTTGTTTTGGCAGGTAGATTCCCAAATATTTTATAATGTCTACAGTAACTTTAAATGGGATTTCTCTGTCTATCTCTTGCTGTTCGATTTCATTGGAAATATAAAGGACCGAGCATTTATGTGGGTTCATTTTATATCCTGCAATTTTGCCACATTTATTTATTCTCAAGCAGTTTTTACTTGATTCTCTAAGATTATCATCATATCATCTGCAAAGAGTGATAGCTTGGTCTCTTCATTGCTTAATTTGATTACTTTGATTTCTTTTTCTTCTCTAATTGCTACTTCTAACATTTCTAGTACCAGATTAAATCTGTGGGGTGATAGTACACACCCTTATTTCATCCCTGACCTCATTGAAAATGCTTCTAGCTTATCTCTACTACATATAATACTTACTGATGGCTTTAAATGCATGCTACTTATTATGTTAAGGACAGCTTCATTTATTCATATACTTTCAAGTGGTTTTAACAGAAATGGATGTTGTGCTTTGTCAAAAGGCTTTTCTTCATCTATTGAGATAATCATGTGCTTTCTGCTAGTTTTATTGTTGGTATGATCAATTAAAATGATGGTTTTCCTAAAATTCAACCATCCTTGCATTCTTGGAATAAATCCTACCTGATCAAAGTCCATTGTTTTTTTCCAAATGCTTTATTAACTTCTGGTTTACATCATTCATTCCTGCCAGATTTTGAGTTACAGTTTTTCCCCATTTTCCCCCTACCCACAACCTCAGAATACCAGTCCCACAGGTTATACCCTTATCCAATGTTCTCTTTCCCATATCTTCTCTCATACCTCCTTCAACTTTACCATTAAGGCAAGGTGAATCTCTGTGCCCTGATGCCTATATATCTTATTTCCCAATTATATGTAAATAGTATTAATTATAGTATTTATATATATTTAAAACATTTGATTTTAAAACTTGAAATTCCAGATTCATTCCCTTCCTCCCTTCTCACCCACTCTTGCTGGGAAGACAAGCAATTCAGTATATTATGCACATGTGTAGCTATGCAAAACATTACCATAGTAGATATATTGTAAAAGACTGGCTATATTTCCCTCCCACCTATCTCACTCTACACTTGGTCGGTGCTTTGATACTGTCCATTTTCAAAAGTGGGTGCTTCCAACCTCTCTCTCCCCAAGCATTCCCTCCCTTCCATCATCCCCCTTCTCATCTCCCTCCCCCCTACTCTCCTGTAGGGTGAGATATCCCATTTAGTGTGTATGTCATTCTCTCCCTGAGCCAAATTCAATGAGAATAAGGATTTTCGTTTTTGCCTTCCTGTTCTTCGCCTCCCTTGCAACCACTTGCCTAGCATTTTCTATATGAGACAGTTTACCCATTTCTGTCTCTCCCCATCTCCTCTTGATATATTCCTCTCTCACCTCTTAATTTCACCTTTTAAGTATTATCCCTTCCTATTAGATTCAACCTGTGCCCTCTATCTATGTATACTTGTAAACATATATACACACATTCACATATGTATTCATATGCCCATATACCTTTCTTCAAATATTTTCATACTGAGAAAGGTTTCCTCAGTTACAATTATCATTTTTCCATGTAGGAATTTAATAGTTTAACTTTGATAAGTTCTTTTTGATTTCTTTTCCCTGTTTACCTTCTCAAGCATCTCTTGCTTCTTGTGTCTGAATGTTGAATTTTCCATTCAACTCTGGTTTTTTCCTCAAGAATGCTTGAAAGTCCTCTATTCCAATGAATGACTATATTTTCCCCTGAAACAAGATACTCAGTTTTGTTGGGTAGGTGATTCTTGGATTGAATCCCAGCTCCATTGCCCTCCAGAATACCATATTCCATGTCCTTCCATTCCTCAGTGTAGAAGCTGCCAGATCCCATGCTATCCTGACTGTGTTCCCACAGTATTCAAATTGTTTCTTCCTGGCTGCTTGTAACATTTTCTCCTTGATATGGGAATTCTGGAATCTCACTATAATATAGCTAGGAGTTTTCTTTTTGGGATCTTTTTCAGGAAGTGATTGGTGGATTCTTTCAACCTCTATTTTGCCCTCTGGTTCTAAAATATCAGGGCAATTTTCCTCAAAGATTTCTTGAAGGATGGTTTCTAGGTTCTTTCTTTGATCATGGTTTTCAGGTAGCCCAATAATGTTTAAATCATCTCTCCTGGATCTTTTTTCCAGGTCAGTGGTTTTTCCCATGAGATATTTCACATTGCCTTCTATTCTTTCATTTGTTTGGATCTGCTTAACAGTATCTTGATTTCTCATAAAGTCACTAGCTTCCATTTGTTCCATTCTAATTCTGAAGGAATGATTCTCCTCAGTGAGTATTTGAGATTCTTTTTCCATCTGGCAAATTTGGCTTTTTAAGGCATTCTTCTCCTCATTGTTTTTCTGAGCCTCTTTTGCCATTTGAGCTGCAAAAACCCCAGCGTTTGGGACAGAAGCTCCCTTGGCTGGTGACAGAGTCCTACTGTGGCAACTAGCCCAGAAGTCAAATAATTGAGTGGCAACATGCCCAGGCAAAGGAAACAAAATAAACAGAAAAAATTCAACATTAGACTCCTATTTTGGGAGCAAAGAGGATCAGAGTATGGAACAGGAAGAGGACTGGGAGGTCAGAACTCCTCCTCCAAAAACCCCATATGAAAATATAAGCTAGTTACAGTCCATAGAGGACCTTAAGAAGCAGATAGGAGAAGTGGAGGAAAAATTGGGAAGACAAATTATCAAGATGCAAGAAAAGTATGAAATGAGGGTCAACACCCTGACTGACAAAAATAACATCGCATAGTGCATCATTCTTGTGATAAGTTGCTGTAATCTTTTTTGCTAATATATTATTTAAAATGTTTGCGTCTATGTTCAAGAGAGAAATTATAATTTATAATTTTCATTTTCTGTTTTTATCTCTTCCTTATTTAGGGAAGTACCATGTTTGTGTCATAAAAAGTATTTGGTGGGACTCCTTCTTCACTAATTTTCCCAAATAGTTTGTAGAGTATTGCAATCAATTGTTCTTTAAATGTTTGATAGAATTGTCTAGTAAATCTGTCTGGCTCTGGAGAGTTTCTTCCTAGGAATTTCACTGATAGGTTGTTCAATTTCTTTTAATAAGCTGGGTTATGTAAGTAATTTACTTCCTCTTCATTTAATCTGGTCAATTTAAATATTTGTAAATATTCATCCATTTCACTGATTATCAAATTTATGTGTATAAAATTTGGCAAAATAGTTCCTAATTATTGTTTTAATTTCCTCTTCATTGGAGGTAGATTCAACTTTTTCATTTTAGATACTCATAGTTTGGTTTTCTTTTTTCTTTTTTTTATCATAGTGACTAAGGTATCAATTTTATTGTTTTTTTTTTCATAAAAGTAGCTATAAGTTTTATTTTTTAATTTAATAGTTTAATACTTTAATAGTTTTCTTAATTTCAATTTTATTAATCTCTCCTTTGGTTTTCAGTATTTCTAATTTAGTATTTAATTTGGGGATTTTTAATTTGTTCTTTTTTCTAGCTTTTTCAACTGCATGCCCAATACATTGACCTCCCTGGGATATAAAACTGCTTTTGCTGCATCCCACAAATTTTGGTATGTTGTCTCATTATTGTTATTCTCCTAACTGAAGTTACTGATAGTTTCTATAATTTCTTTTTGACCCACTCATCCCTTAGGATTAAATTGTTGAGTTTGCAAATAGCTTTTGGTCTATCTTTCCATGGCCAACTATTACATATGATTTTATTGAATAATGATTTGAGATTGATGCATTTAATATTTCTGCCTTTCTGCACTGAACTGTGAGGTTTTTATGTCCTAGTACCTGGTCAATTTTGGTGTATGTGCCATGAGAAGAAGGTATATTCCTTTTAATCCCCATTCAGTTTTCTCCAGAGATCTATCATACTTACCCTCTCTAAAGTTCTATTCAACTTTTTAACTTCTTTCTTGTTTATTTGGAGTTTGGACTTATCAAATTCAGAGAGGTGGAGATTAAGGTCTCCCTCTAGTATAGTTTTGCTATCTATTTCTTCCTCTAATTCCTTTACTTTCTCCTCTAGGAATTTATATGCTATACTACTTAGTGCATATATGTTAAGTAACGATATTGCCTCACTCCCAATAGTGCCTTTTAGGAGAATATAGTTTCCTTCCTAATCTCTTTCAATTAGATTAATTTTTGCTTTTTCTTTGTCTGATATAAAGATTGCTTCCCCTGCATTTTTTTTACTTTACCTGAAGCATGATATATTTTACTCCAGCCTTTTACCTTTACCCTTTGTGTATCTCCCTGTTTCAGATGTGTTTCTTGTAAACAGCAGATTGTAGGATTGTGGTTTTTAATCCATTCTGCTATCCACGTCTGTTTTATGGGTGAGTTCATTCCATTCACATTCACAGTTATGATTACAACCTGTCTCTTTCCCTCCATCCTATTCTCTCTTCTATTTATGCTTTTATTTTTCTCTCCTTCTCCCTTCCCCTCCTTAAGAGTTTTCCTTTTGATCACCCCCTCCCACAGTATTCCCTTTTAATCAGCCCCCATATTTTTCCTCCCCTTATCCCTTACTTCTTCCCTCCCTTCTAACCACCCCCTCCTTTTTGTAGGCCTTCCCCCTCCTACTGCCTGTAGGATATGATAGATTTTTATACTTAGTGTAGTATGTTATTTCTTCTTTTAAACCAAGATCGACAAGATCGACAAGAACAGATCTCATGGGGTGGCTAGGTGGAGTAGTGAGTAGAGTGCCGGCCCTGGAATCAGAAGGACCTGAGTTCAGATCCAGCCTCAGACACTTAATGCACACACAAACAAAAACCTAGCCGTGTGACCTTGGGCAAATTACTTAACCCCAACTGCCCTCCAAAAAAAAGAAAAAAAAAGAACAGATCTCATGCAAAGCTCTTTCCCCTCCCCTCTTTCCTTCTTTTATAATACGTTTTGTGTCTCTTCTCCACAGAGTCCTATACTTAGCTGATTGTTTTATTCCCTCCTTGCACCAAAATTAATGAAGGAAAACTTCGTATAACGCTCATCTCCCTCCCTTCTTTCCCTCTACAACATTGATTTTATGCCTCTTTGTGTGGCATAATTTACCCTTTTCTGCTTCACTATTTCCTCTTCTTCCATTGCAGTCCCTTTGTAGCTCTTATTAAGGTTTGTTTTTTTTTTTCAGAGTTTTGTGCAATCTATGCCCATACCTTCTATTTGTGTATAAATGGCTTGCTCTTATTATGTAACAGGGTTTGTGTGTGTGTGTGTGTGTGTGTGTGTGTGTGTGTGTTTTCTTTGTTTGCTTTCTATGTGTCTATTGCATCTCATAATTGGTGGTTGAATTTTCCATTGAGCACTGGCTTTTTCATCAGGAAGGTCTGGAAATCCATTATATTGTTGAATGACCATTTCTTTGCCTGGAAGAATCTGTTCAGTTTCGCTGGGTAGGTGATACTTGGTTGTTACCCAAGCTCAAAAATTATATTCCACTTCCTCCAATCTTTCAGTGAAGAGGCTGCCAGATCCTGTGCTATCCTCACCATGGTTCTGGGATATTTAAATTGTTTCTTTCTGGCTCCTTGTAGTATTTTCTCATTTACCTGGTAGTTCTGGAGTTTGGCCACAACATTTCATGAACTTTTCAATTTGTGATCTCTTTCAGGAGGTGTCTGGTGGATTCTCTCAATTTCTATTTTGCCCTCTGGTTCTAGTATCTAAGGGCAGTTTTCCTTGATTAGCTTTTGGAAGATGTTTTCTAGGTTCATTTTTCACCCTGATTCTCATGGATGCCTATGATTCTCAGATGATCTCTCCTGGATCTGTTTTCCAGGTTAGTTATTTTTCCATTGAGATATTTTACCTCTTTTTTCTAATTTTTCATTCTTAATGTTTTGTTTGACTGATTCTTCATTCCTTATAGAGTTGTGTGCTCCAATTTGATTGATTATAGTCTTTAGCGAATTATTTTCCTTGGTTAGATTTCGGAGCACCTTTTCCATATCACACATTATTCTTCTTTTTTAAATCAAATGCTTTCATTTCTAGGAAAGGGGGTGGAGGCAAGATGGTGGAGTAGAAACAGCACTTCCAAGGTGCTCTCCCCCCAGATTACCTCCAACCCCTGTAAAAGGGGACTCTGAACAACATCTGGAGCCCCAGCATCCACAGGACACCACAGAGAAGCTAACCTCCTGATGAGGACAGCCCAGCAGCCCTGCAGATAGGGCCAGCACCGTGCTCTGGGAGCCGACAGACCAGTGTGCTGGAGAGCCTAGCCCAGGTCCAGGTGAGCCAAGGTTTTAGCCCTAGGGTGGCCAGGCCAGCAGCCAGCCAGAGGGACCCAAGAACACCAGAAGCTGTGGCAATTACAGAATTATCAAAACATATATGCCTAGGACAAAGTGAGAGTTTAGTGCCCTATGGACTTTGGGACCAGTATTCGGGGAACTCTTCAGCTTCCTCCCCTAGGGACTAGAAGCCACTGAGGAGACACGCTACTTTGCAATTTCAGTGGCAGCACCAGCTCCTGACCTGCGAACTGTAGGGAGATCTAGCGATCAGTCTTGGGGGGTAATCGCTCTTGCTTTAACCTCCCTGGATCTGGATTGTGGTCTGGGGTGGATGTCATGGGGTAGGTATCCAGCTTGCCAGAAACGGAAGTTGTGAAGACCCCAACATTGGGACAGAAGCTCCCCTGTCTGGTGGCAGGGTCCTACTGTGGCAAAAAGCCCCAAAGTCAAGTAATAAAGTGGCAACATGCCAAGGCAAAGGAAACAAAATAAACAGAAAAACGAAACATTAGACTCCTAATTTGGGGGCAAAGAAGATCGAAGCATAAAACAGGAGGACTGTGAGGTCACAAATCCTGCTCCAAAAGCCCCAAAGGAGAATATGTGTGGGTTACAGGCCATAGAGGACCTTCAGAAGGACATTAAAAATCAAATAAGAGAAGCGAGGAACAATTGGAAAGAGAAATGAGAAGGATGCAGGAAAAGTGTGAAATAAGAGTCAACAGCCTGACTGAGGAAAATAACACCTTAAAAACTAGACTAACTCAAATTGCAAAGGAGGCTCAAAAGGGCAATGAGGAGAAGAATGCCTTAAAAAGACTAATTTGCCAGATGGAAAAAGAATCTCAAAAGCTCACTGAGAAAAAAAAAGCTCACTGAAGAGGTTCATTCCTTCAGAGTTAGAATTGAGCAAATGGAAGCTAATGACATTATGAGAAATGAAGACGCTCTTAAACAGATCTAAACAAATGAAAGAATAGAAGGCAATGTGAAATATCTCATGGGAAAAACCACTGACCTGGAAAATAAATCCAGGAGAAATAATTTAAAAATTATTGGACTACCTGGAAGCCAAGATCAAAGAAAGAACCTAGAAATCACCTTTCAAGAAATTCTCAAAGAAAATTGCCTGATGTATTAGACCCAGAGGGCAAAATAGAGGTTGAAAGAATCCACTGATCACCTCCTGAAAATGATCCCAAAAAGAAAACTCCCAGGAATATTATAGCCAAGTTCCATTATTCCCAGATCAAGGAGAAAATACTCCAAGCAGCCAGGAAGAAACAATTTCAATATTGTGGAAACCCAATCATAATAGCACAGGACTGGGCAGCTTCTACACTGAGGGATTGAAGGGCGTGGAATATGATATTCCAGAGAGCAAAAGAGCTGGGAACGAACCCAAGGGTCACCTATCCAACAAAACTGAGTATTTTGTTTCAGGGGAAAATATGGTTATTCAGTGGAATAGAGGACTTTCAAGCATTCTTGAGGAAAAAACCAGAGTTAAATAGAAAATTTGACATCCAGACACAAGAAGCAAGACATGCTTGAGAAGGTAATTAGGGAAAATAAATCAAAAGGAACTTATCAAAGTTGACCTATTTGCATTCCTACATGGAAAAACAATAAATGTGACTGATGAAACCTGTCTCAGTATGAAAATAATGGAAGAAGGATATATGGACATATGAATACATATGTGAATGTGTGTATATATGTTTACAGTTATACATGGATAGAAGGCATAAGTTGAATTTGTTGGGAAGGGATGATACTTAAGGGGTGAAATTATGAGGTGAGAGAGGAAAGTGGCAAGAGGAGATGGGGAAAGACAGGGTAGAGTAACCTATCTCATATAAAAGAAGCAAGGGGAAGTGGATACAGGGGAGGTGAAGAACAGGAAGGCAAAAAGGCAAAACCATATTTTCATTGAATTTCACTCAGGGATAGAATGACATACATACTAAATGTGCTACCCCAACCTGCAGCAGAGTAGGGGGAAGGTGGATGAGAGGGGGGTGATGGAGGGGAGGACATTCTGGGGGGAGGGCAGGTTGGAAGTACCCACTATAAACAAGGTACAGGATCAAAGTAGGGAAAGGACCATATGGGGGGTGGGATGGGTGGGAGGGAATTATAAGCAGCCCTGTACAATATATCTATTATGGTAATGTTTTGCATAGCTATACATGTAGAACACATATTGAATTACTTATTTTCCCAGAGGGAATGGGTGACAAGGGAGGAAGGGAATGGATCTAAAATTCAAGGTCTTATAATTAAATGTTTAAATATATACAAATACTATTATTAATACTATATTGTATGTAATTGGGAGATAAGATGTGCAGGCATTGGGGCACAAATGTCCACCTTGCTCTAATGGAAAATCAAAGGAGGCATGGGAGAAGAGCAGTTTGGATGAGGGATAATCTTGTGGGACTGCTATTCTGGGATAGTGAGTAGGGGAAAAATGGGGAAAAAATTGTAACTCAAAATCTGCTGGAAATGAATGATGTAAACCAGAAGTTAATAAAGCATTTGATGAAAAAACTGTTTTCATTTCTAGTTTACATCATTTATTTTTGCAAGATTTTAGTTACATATTTTCTCCCCCTTTTTCCCCCTACCCACTACCCCAAAATAGCAAACCCATGAGATATCCCCTCCTCCAATCTGTGCTCTCCTATATTTTCTCCTATACCCACTCCCACTTTCCAGTAGGGCACAGTGGATCTTTATGCCCTACTGCCTGTGCATCTTATTTGCCAGTTACATGTAAATGATATTTATAATAGTATATATATATATATATATATATATATATATATATATATTTAAACATTTGATTTTAAAATTTTGAATTCCAGATTCATTCCCTTCCTCATTTGCCACCCACCCTTACTGGGAAGATAAGCAATTAAATATAGGTCATACATGTGTACCTATGCAAAACATTTCCATATTGGATATATTGTAAAAGATCGACTATATTTCCCTCCCTCCTCTCCCTCCTCCCAGTTGTTCTATTCTCTACTTTGATTCTGTCCTTTTTCATAAGTGGGTGTTTCCAAATTCCCTTTTACCCCTTCCATTACCCTCCCTCTCATCCCCTTTCCCCCACTCTCCTGTAGGGTGAGACACCCTATTTGTTGTGTATGTCATTCCCTCCCTAAGCCAAATTCAATGAGAATAAAGTTGACCCATTCCCTTTTGCCTTCCTGTTCTTCCCCTCCATTTTGACCATTTTCCCTTGCCTCTTCTACATGAGATAGTTTACCCCATTCTGTCTCTCCCCATCTCCTCTCTTTAAATTCCTCTCTCACCTCTTTTTAAATCAAATGCTTCAATAACTTCTAGTTTACATCACTTATTTTCCTTCAGAATGTCTTGAAGGATGATGATTTCTAGGTTCTTTTTATGATCATGGCTTTCAGGAAATCCAGTAATTTTTAAATTATCTCTCCTGGATCTTTTTTTCAGGTCAGTGGTTTTTTTTTTTCAATGAGATATTTCACATTACCTTCTATTTAGTCATTTGTTTGGATTTGTTTAATACTATCTTTATTTCTCATAAAGTCACTAGCTTCCATTTGCTCCATTCTAATTCTAAAGGAATGATTCTCTTCCGTGAGCTTTTGAGATTCTTTTTCCATCTGGCAAATACTGCTTATTTAATGTTGTTTAGAAAGAAATACTGAGTGAGTTCAGTTGGGTTGCCTCTAGACTACAATCTTGTCACTATATTAGAAGCGAGAATAAACATTTATGTAGTACCTACTATGTGTCAGGGATTGTGATGATGATAATAGCTAACTTTATGTAGTATTTACAACCAAGCACTGTGCTGAGCATTTTATGATTATTATCTCATTTGATTTTCACAACTTTGTGAGCTAAGTACTATTATGCCAATATTACATTTGAGTAAACTGAAGCAGAGGTTTAGTGACTTGGTCAGAATCAAACAGATAGTAAGTATCTTAGTCTGAATTAGAATTCAATTCTTCCTGACTTTAAGTACTCTATATACTATGTAACCTAGCTATCTCAGAAGAGAATTGGTTTACCTTTTCCAGTTACAAATTTAAAAATTCTAGAGATATTGAAAGTCATGTAATAAAAGATATTAGTACCTAGAAGTTTATAACAGTATTTATATATAAAATAAGAAATTTTAAGGTTACCTTAAAATTAAATGAATTAATGAATAAGATTGTATAATCTAACTCCATGATTTTACTAATAAAGAAATTGATGCCTAGAACCAGATTTTTCCCAAAGTCATTCTTTTCTTCAAAGTCAAATAAGGCTTTGGCTATACAGTCAAGACTAGAATCCGTGCCTAGAATGCTCTCCCTCCTCATCTCCAGCTACTCACTTCCCATGATTCCATCAACTCCCTACTAAAATACCATCTCCTACAGGCAACTTTTCCCAATCTTGATTCTGGTGCGTTCCATCCACATTTATCCTGTGTAATCCTGTGTATATCTTATTCATATATATATATATATATATATATATATATATATATATATATATGAATATATGTATATATATATAAATATATATACATATATATGTATATATATGTATATATACATATATATATATATATATATATATACATATTTATTATTGAATCCCTCTTTATATTGTGAGGTCCTTGAGAACTGGCACTGTCTTTTGTTCACTTGTGTCTCTAGCATTTAGCATATTGCCAATTGGTCCTTATTAAATGTTTATTGAATGATTATATCTCCTCAGTCCTTTAAAGCTGGGCCCCTGTTACTATACTAGGTCTACTAGTACCTGACTAGATAAAAACAAAAACAAACTAGTAGATGGTGAGTGTCCAAGGTGAGATGTGATTGGATCAGATTTCTTACAGTGGCAGAATTGTGGGTGAGGAAATGTGGAATTGTGGGAAGCAAAGAATAACTTAAAGTCTTTCTCTTTCCCCTTGTGGGTGCTGATTTAGTAATGATGTGAGAAGAATTACTAAAAACAGCACTGGGGCTGTATTATTAATTAGAGACAGCCTACAGAGCTGGAGAAGAATTGTTAGGTTATTATATAGCCTATTCCCTTGGGGCTGGGACTAGAATGGTTCCCCACAGTGTATTTTGTGTTCTGTGTAAGTTAATGATCCCAGTTTAATCAGCCACAAAACTACCCTCCCCCCAAAAAAAATCCACATCAAGAAGGAACAAAATAAAAATGCTGGCATTACGTGTAAACTCTCCTTAGACATATACAGGCTAATGAAGCTGATGGGATCCCTATCCACAATACACAATGATACTTTGCTATAACAGCCCTCAAAATTGTGCAAACAATGTTACTAAAGTGTGCTGAGCTGTTAAAGCAGGGCACAGAGAAAGGAGTTTGGATGAGGGTGGCCCTTCTACTGCCTGTCTTTCACACAGGCAATGGAAAAAGAGTCAAATGCTTGGTAATGCACATATCACCTCTGTCAACTCATTAGGACCATGGAGAGCAGAGTTTGGGCATTTTCATCAAATCCCTGAACACCAGAATTAGATATTTTCTTCAAGTCAAAGGGAATGCTTTAGGAAAACACGAGGTCTTTACAACTTGATGAAGTGAAACAAGAACAGATTGAGTCACAGCTCAGGGCTCTCTCCCAGAATCAGATTCAGATTTACTACGTGACCTTGGACATTATTTCTCCTCTTCTGGACTTCAGTTTCCTCATCTGTAAAACGAGTCAGTTGGACTAGATGATCTCTAAGGCCCATTTGAACTTGAACATTTTATATTCTAAGATTTCTTCCAGAGCTAACATTCCCCATTTAGTGTTAGAATGGTTTAAATTCCCTTTCTACTCTACCATTGTACATCCCAACATTCAAAATTTCAAGGTTCATTCTAGCTTGAATAATCTACATTATAATGTCTCAACTTTCTCTATGTTCTTTAATTTATACAAGGAGAATAAAACATAGAGGATCCTTACCCCAAGGGGGAGTGAGGTGGGAAAGTGCAGACACCAAATATAAATATGGCCAAACAGAATTTAATAAATTTAGGAATGACCTAAAATATCTAAGATATAGTACAATAAGTTCAAACTAAAATATCTAATTTTTATTTCATCCATATTCCAGGTAGATACTATATATTATTTGATTCCTGATAGAATTATTCTTTAGTTATCTCTGCATTTTCCATGTCACAGTGGAGAAGATACAGGGCACAAAGTCTAATCACTGAATGCGTGTTGCCTCAGTCAAATTGAAACCTGTTAAAGACCTTAGTTTAAAAAAGGCCAAGGTCTCCTATTGCATTCAGGGTGATCTCCAGTCATCCTGATATATATCTCACAACTGGACAGACTCCACAGGAAAAAAATGAGTCTGGTGACTTTGCACAGTCCTCTTTCACTTAAATCCAAGTCACATGCATGTCATGGCATCACCTCCCTGATGTCATGTACCTCTTCAAGAATGAAGGACAAAGAACAATATGTAAAAAAAGTACTAGTTTTGAACATTTTTAATAGTGAATGGGATATTAATAAATGTCATGCTTTTCAAAATCATAAAAGATGCAAATCTAAGATAATAGTTAATCTATTGATGACCTATCAGGATAAAATAAGGTTTATAACATATCAGAACATATTGCCAAATCTAATAAGATAAAATTTATTAAGAATAAATATGGAATCTTATACTTGTGTCCATAAAATAAACTTCATTAGACCAAGATGGGAGAAACATTGTGAGTAATTTGTCTGAAAAAGAACTGGGATTTTTGGTCAACATTATGATATGGCAGTCAAAAATCTAATATGATCTGGGGCTACATTGGACATTCAATCCAGGGCCCTCTTCTTTTTTCCCTCTATACTATTTCAATTGATGATCTCATCTTTTGCCACAGATTTAGTTACCATCTCTATGCTATGATTCTTAAATATACCTTTCATGCCACAACCTCTCTGTTCACCTTCAATCTCACATTTTCAACTGCTTTTTCAACAACTCAAACTGGATGTCCAGCAGATGTCATCAACCCAACATGTTGAAAACTGAACTATATCTTTCCCTTTAAATCCTCTCCCCTCCTAATTTACTTATTACTTTCAATGACACCTCTATCATCTCAGTCCTTCAAGCTCACAACCTTGGTGCCCTTATCATATCATTACTGTCTCTCCTAATACCCCACCATTTCCAATCTGTTGCAAAGATCTGCTTAACATCCCTTTCGCAGAATTTCTCAAATACTCTCTCTCCTTCCCTGATACAAGTATTATCCTGGTATAGGACCTAATCAACTCATACTTGAGCTATTGCAATAGGCTGTTAATAGGTTGGCCAGTCTCAAGTCTCTCCCCACTCCAGTCCATCCTCCATTCAGCCAACAAAGTGCCTTTTTCCTAAGGCACCCACCAGACAATGTTATTCTATTCAATAAAATTTGGTACCTTTTTTTCTGTGGCCTCTAGAATCAAATAGAAAATCCTCTGTTTAGCATTTCAAGCCCTCCATCATCTAGCTCCACCCCTTCATCTTCTCTTCTAGTCTTCTTTTTTTTTTGAGAATGATAATCACTTATTTATTATGCTCCACCTGCATTCATAACCATTTAAAGTTATGCAGATAAAGAGCAGTAGTTCTATCATACAAAAACAAATGCTTAAGTATGTTTCTAGGTTCATAATCAGAGTGCTCAATTTGGAATGGAACAAACATGTTTAAATAAAGTCCATGTATTACAATTACATAGCAGCAAATACAAAAGCATTTAATGATAACCTTTAAAACTGCACAATAGGGGCGGCTAGGTGGCGCAGTGAATAGAGCGCCGGCCCTGGAATCAGAAGGACCTGAGTTCGGAGCCGGCCTCCGACACTTAATCCGCACAAACAAACAAACAAAAAAAAAAACCTAGCCATGTAACCTTGGGCAAGTTACTTAACCCCAATTGCCCTAAAGGGGCGGCTAGGTGGCGCAGTGAGTAAGAGTGCTGGCCTCGGAGTTTGGATGACCCGAGATCAGATCCAGCCTCAGAAAATGAGCACCCACGCATAAATAATGACTAGCCGTGTAACCTTGAGCAAGTTACTTAACCCCAATTGCTTTTAAAAAAAAACAAAAAAAAACAAAAAAAAAAACTGCACAATAAACTTTAAGCCAGGGTTCATTCTTTAGCACTGAATCAAAATAATTTTGCCATTAACTGTAGACATGCTAGGTACCAGCCACAAGAATTACATGGAGTAACCCAAAATAGATAAGGTACAACACATAATATGAACAATTTATTTTGTAGAATAATTTTTGGTGCCACTTTGGTACATTGGCAACTGCACTTAGCTCAGGAGACCTGGTTCTAACCTTGGGCAAGTTGCCTCACAATCTCTAAGGTTTCAGACATCCTAGCTCTAAAATTTCTTCTCTGGGTCAAAAATCTACCTTATTTTTTCCCTTAGCTGACTTCCAAAATCCTTCCTATATAAGCCACGATGCATCTGTTCAAAAAAGTTACTCAAAGTTCCACTTACACGTAACACATAATTTTTCTTTTAAAAAAAAAAAAAGATATTCTCAGTCGGGAGGGGAGATGTTACCGAATGCTCAATCTATTCCACTATGTTAGACACTACAGAAGGGTAACTAACAAAAGTAGTAAAACAGTACCTGCCTATAAAAATCTTCCAACCTTAAGAAATTTTAAATTTATTATTCAAACACTATTGATTAGATTTTCCATTCTGTGTAACCCAAAACATTTTCTGTAGGTGATAAGTAACATTTCTTGGAATCATGGAAAAACTGAGTAGATACCAGTTACCAGAAAAATGTCTATGTAACATGTTTTAAAGAATTCCAGAGTAGCAAATTTCTTGTTAGGGTGTGTGTTTCTGAAGCAAGTCATCAGGTATTATTAGAAGGCAGTCCTAAACTTGCTTATATATATAGTACATAAAATAACTTCTTCAATTCCACCATGCTTTTAAAATGTAAATTTCTAACAAACATTTTTGCTTTCACTCTATTTGACTTTCCCCCCATATTCCCCATACATCTACTTTTCCTACCATCTCACACAATACTGACTATATTTCGCTGTTATTAAGTCCAATATAAATCAGTGAGCTTGGCAAAGAAATACCAAGTAAAATATGAAGTGACAACAATCTATGTCATGCAGACTAATACCAGGTAGGCTACCTTGTTAACACACACACATATTTACATCAAAGTCTGGAATACTGTCAATTTCAAATAAGAAGCAAAAGAACTCTTATGCCAGAATTCCAGTTCAGTCAAAATCACGATTTGTGAGAACTAGTGGAGCCACTAGTGTCCAAACATACAGCACAATGCCAATCCAGCTTGAAGAGATTTTCACCCAGACTGAAGTCCATTTGCTGGTCATCTCATGAGAAGGCTCGTAACTGTACCAGTTGGTCAGGGTCATCATGATATAAAGTGAAGCCAAGAAAAGCATGAAATGAAAGAAGGAGTAACTGTAAGTAACACCATCTCTTTCATTGTCTATTGCTCGGTGAACATCATCACCATCATCAAGTGATCCATCGTGTCTGGCCACACCATCTTCTATCAGTGTTGATTCATCACTGGTCAAAGTCAGCTTATTAACCTGACTGTTGTTGGATGACCGGATGCTTGAATAAAGCACACAACACAAAAAGAGCATAAGTCCCACAATTCCTTGAGCATCCCACCACTGGACAGAGTCCCCTTGTCTTGGAGTACTTGTTGTAATATTATAGCCAATTATGCTTAATAAACTTGGATTGCATTGTCTGTCTGGTTCATTCGTCATAGCAGACCAGGTCAGATACATTGTGTAGATTGAGATTACTGAAGATTGCAACAAACCAGATCTTGGCTGTGACTCTTGGATCTTGGGCAGAATAGACATTACAGATGCTCCAATGCACAGAAGCATGTTGACACTGATGAAGGCCTTATTTTCTGAGCAACCGTCTGGATGTGTGTAGTACACAAAGAACAGGACTATAGCAACTAAAGACAGCAGATAATTCATTGCTGTAGCTGATAACAAAGCTGCATACCAACATCTTGAGTTCCCTTCTTCCATTTTCTCAACCCATGATTCATTCCATGAGTGGGCAAAGTCAATAAGTAAAACCAGTTGGATAAGGATGAAACAAAAGGCCCCTGCCATGCCCACATAAAACCACACAGTAGTAAAGGGTCCTTCTGGGATAAAGAAAGCTCCAACAGTAATTGCCACTGCTGCTAGAAATTTAAAGAACCAGAATCCATTGTGCACTGCGGCTCTAGGATCACTGCTGCTCTTCACTTTGATCATCAATAAGGAAAACAAAAGGAAAAACACGGCCATGCCAAAGCACAAACGGTATACAGCTTTGTATCCAACCAACACGCTACAAGGCACAAGTCCTGTCCCACTATCACAAAATCCAGGAATCTTATTTAACTGTTCTTCCATTCCTGGAATCAACATCACACAGGATATACCCACACCAATAAGCAAAAACAATGCATAAATGAGCCTAGTTACTGTGGAATTATTTCCACTGGGACAGCATCGGCACAGCAGACATGGAGCACTCCCACATAAACAAGGTATCCAGCTCGCCATGGAGCACAATCCCAGGCTCCCCCCCCCCCCCCCCCCCATGGCTAGGAGACTGCAGAAGCTCCGGGCGCTGCAAAAATGGTGCCAAGCTCTTTTTCCTCTCACAGCTTATTTACCATCTTCCAGGCACTTCCGGGCCAGGCCCCGCCCCCACCTCTTTCGCAGGATCTACGTCATTTCCCCGGGAGAAAAACACCTGGCTCTGAGTGGGCTAGGTAAGCTGTGGGGAGACTGTAGGGAGTTTAGCCTAGTCGCATGTTGCAGGGTAGGAAGAAAAGACGGGTCCGGATAGTCTGCGACCCCCAGGTGGGTCCTTAGTGTGACTGAGTTTTATCTCTTCTAGTCTTCTTACCCTTACTCCTCTCTAAATTTGCAGTAGTACTGACTGGCCTTCTTGCTGTTCCTCAAACAAGACACTCCATATGTCAATTCCAGGTACTCTGACTGTTTCCTATGCATAAAATCTTTTCTTTCTTCATCTCTGCCTACTGGACTCCCAGACCTTCTTCAAGTCCCAAGTAAACTCTCATCTTCTGCAGAAAGCCTTTCCTCAATCCCTTTTAATGCTCCCTCTTTTTTTTATTTCCTATTTTCCCCTGTATATAGCTTGTTTGCATTTGTTTGTTTGCTTGTTGTCTTCTGAAAATTTTGAGCCCCTTAAGAACAGAGGTTTTCTTTTGCCACTTTTTTTAACAATCTTGCTTTAATCAAACACATGTCATTTAGCTAGTTCAGGGGAAAAAATCAGCACCCCAGACTTCAGAGAATACAAACAAGTTACAAGCAGAAGTTATAAGCAGACAAAGAAATGGATCAGCAGACAGGCTTCCAACTATCAGACCATTACATCCAGACCTAGTCAGTTACCAGAGAGGGAAGCACCAACATGTGGGTTTTCAAAGCTGGGGGCTCAACCACTGCTGAGTCTCATCTGTTCAAATCACAAAACTCTTCTTAAAGTGAGCCCCGAAGCAAAATTTCACATCATGGCATATAGAGCCTTCTCTTGGCTCAGAGAATGTAACAACCCTCTTGAACCACTGCCCAATCACTAAGTATCAAGGTGTGGGCATTCTTAAAAAACTAGCCTCTCACCACAGGTTCCATGTGACCACATTCATTCTATTAGGGAGAGAGTATATTTTCAAATCAAGGAAGGTTCTCAGAGTTAAGCCTATCAAAGGGCCTAGGGGAAGGGAAGATCTTAGATTCCTATTCCCATAACTAATAACTGACACATAGTAAGTGTTTAATAAATGCTTATTGACTGACTGACTCAATCAAAATATACATAGATATCAAGAATGACCATCACAACACAGCTTCCTTTACTTCAGCCCTTGTCCCATCGATGAGTTCTTCACAGACTATGTATTTTGAGCAAGAGAATCAGAACAACCACTATTCACTCTTTGGCATTCACCCCCGTTACCCATTTGTATGTTTCTTCCTCCTACACCTTCTTTTCAGCTCTCCTTTCTGTGTTGTCTTCTACTGTAAGAAGAGAAATGCAAATCAAAACAACTCTGAGATACCACATCTCTCCAGTCAGATTGGCTAAGATGACAAAACAAGAAAGTGACAAATGCTGGAGAGGATGTGGACAAATTGGAACACTAATACATTGCTGGTGGAGTTGTGAACTTATCCAACCATTCTGGAGAGCAATTTGGAATTATGCCCAAAGGATTATAAATAATTTCATACCCTTTGACCCAGCCATACCACTTCTAGGGTTGTATCCCAAAGAGATCATAGAAGTGGGAGGAAGACCCATATGTACAAAAATATTTATAGCAGCCCTTTTGTGGTTGCAAAGAATTGGAAACTAAAGGGGTGCCCATCAATTGGGGAATGGCTAAACAAGTTGTGGTATATGAATGTAATGGAATATTATTGTGGTATAAGAAACGAGGAGGTGACAGATTTCATAATTACCTGGAGAGACTTATACAAACTGATGCTGAGTGAGAAGCATAGAATCAGAAGAAATTTGTATACAATCACAGACATGCCATATCTGTGATGACCAACTATTATACACTGGACTCTTTTCAGCAATGCAGTGATATAAGTCAATCCCGGAAGTATCATGAAAGAGAGAAATGCGCCATCCAGAGATATAACTAGAAAGAACTAAGCTTGAATCCTGATGGAAGCAAACTAATTGATCTTTTTTCTTTTCATTGTTTGGTTTTATTTCTTCTTTATCATCTTTCATCCCACCTAGTACAATACGCCTTTGTAATTGTAATAATGTCTAATATGAATGCATTTGCAGATCCTATACTGGACTATATGCTGTCATGGAGGGAGGGGGGAGGGAAGTAAAGGAAATTTGAAAATCAAGGAACTATGGAATTGAATCTTGCTAACTGAAACTAAACTAATAAATAAATTAAAAAAAAAGAATATGAGCTCCCTGAGGGAGAGTACTATCATTCTTTTAGCTTGTATGTGTATCCTCAGCACTTACCACAGCGAACAGCACATAATAACACTTAATAATTCCTCATTGCCTTGATTTGATAGTCCCATTTTTCAATCTTGCTCAGTCTTATAATTAATTTGGGAAACAATATTAGTAAGGTCATAGATACCATGATGTATACCCAGAGTGAGGATAGCCAGGATCCCAGTTATATGCCATGTGAAAATAGATTCAAAATAACAAGAAATGTTGGGGGCAGCTAGGTGGCACAGTGAATAGAGCACCAGCCCTGGAGTCAGGAAAACCTGAGTTCAAATGTGGCCTCAGACACTTAACACTTACTAGCCTTGTGACCTTGTGCAAATCGCTTTACCCCAATTGCCCTGCCTTCCCCCCTCCAAAACAAAACAAAACAAAACAAAACAAAACAAAACAAAACAACAGGAAATGTTTAGTCTGAGATTGGGGCATAATAGCTCTCTCCCGTTATGTTAAAGGATGTAATGTGGAAGAAAAATTAGACTTCTTTTGTTTGGCACCAAAGGGCAGAACCAGAAGCAATGGTACAAGTTGCAAAGAGGCAAATTTAAGCTTAATGTAAGGAGACAAAATGTCTTAGCTATTATACTTCTCTGAAAGTAGAATAAACTTGAATTAGGATGCAGTGGGTTTCTCCTTACTAGAAATCTTCAAGCAAAAGTTGGTTAACCACTTGTTGAGTACACTCAACAAGTGACCTCTAAAATCCTTTCTAACTCTAGTTCTCTCTGTTTCTATAATAATTATGCTATTAACTATACAAGAGAGCTATGAATATATTAATGTATGTAAATTATATGCATGTTAATTTTTAATCTTAAATGAAATGATGGGCTCACTGAGGGCAGGGATCATGTTTCATAGCCCTCAGTCTAGAGTTAGGTACATAATAGGTCCTCAATAATTAATATTTTGTTTTTTGACAATCTCAGCCCTTGAGAATGACATGAAGTTTAGGGCAGGCCAGGAGGCCAGAGACATAAACCAGCTAAACAGGAGGAGGGAATGTAGTAGTTGCACTTGTTCTGGGGAGAGTTGGTGTTCAGAAAGTCATCTGAAAGTGAGTTAAAAAGCAGGATTATTGAGCCTGAATCCTAGATTATAGACAATTTACTCACTTTCCTATTTGGTACAGGTATGTGTCTAAGAGAAAGTCAGAGATACAGGTCACCCATGTTCTTATTAGTGAACCAGAAAGAGAAATAAACTTTCCGTCAGTACACCTTTGTCCAACTTGAGTGTTAAGTAAAATACAAGCCTCCAAACATTCACCATAGGGGTTTAACTTTGAGGAATGCAGTTGGAACTAACCACAGTTTCATTTCATGAAGTATGTACTATGTGTCTAGCAATGTGCTAGCAATATAGTTAAACTCTACATTCCCCATAATTATATCTATTATGTAAAACTCTAAGCTATTTTTAAAAGTTTCTTCATTTAAAGATGACTGGTGTCTGTGCATGCATATGCGCACATGCACACATGCATAAATGCACACACAAACACAAATAAACACAAACACACAGACACACACTTCTAACCTCTGAAATGACCCAGGCCTCCCTCATGAGCAGTGATCAGATGAGGTTAATGGCGTTAGCTAATGATTTGGGCCATGATTTCTCATAGCTTGCTATTAACCCCCAAGAAATGGACCTAGCTTTGCAATCCTGACAAGATAGTCACCTGCTTACAAAATATATGAACTACTGTTATGCTGGGAACAGCAGAGACAACAGAAAGGAAAGCCTGGATGATTAACTCATCTGAGCCAGAAAGATGCAAGTTTAGTGTTCTTTTCCTCTAGAGAATAACTGTTTCCATACCATTATATTTCAATTTATGATTTACTTGAGATGCGTGATGCAAAACTACCCCTTTGCAATAGAAAAAATAACATGGGTTTGAGAGTCAACACATTTAATCCTAATTCTGACCCTGAATTAAAAATACTGCTTGATTTAGGGCGAGTAACTTAATCCCTTTGGATTTGTGTTTACTTATCTGTAAAATGAATGGAATGAACTACATTATTACTTATCTTCTTCCCACTCATCTTTAAAATTCTAGCATCTAAAGTCCCTTCAAGCTATAACATTCTATGATAAAAAGGCCCCTTCTCCAAATCTAACATCTGAATACAGAGGATCCTAACAGTCTTAGTATTGTTTAAAACTTTAATAGCTATTATTGCTATTAAATCAAAGAATGATACATTTCAATCAGTATATAATTTAGTAGCAATTATAGCTACTAACTGAAAACTATACCAACTGCTGGGACAACCTTATATCATATCATTCCAAATATATTATTTGAAATATCCACATTTTATCCCTGTTCTGAAAAACAATTGTCATTTATCTCCTGCTAAACAATCTGAGACAGTGAACTGCCCATCACCTTATTTTTAAAAGGTTATATAAATGTAAAGATTTTTATTATTACCAATATTATTATTATTCTCACATATGATGAAGTTGAGATAGAAATCTCTTATTATAATTATTATCATCATTATTTCATTATAATCTTTTTCAACATTGCTCAAGGAGAACTGGCACTAAGACAAGTTGCTATGCCTAACTTTTATATATTGCTGAATAAGGCTCACAAAGCATTTTACACATATTTCATCTCATTTCGTATTCACAGCCACCCTGTGGGGTATGTACTTTAATTATCCTCATCTTCCAGCCAAGAAATGAACTGAGAATGAATAAGTGACTTGTCCATGGTCACACAACTAGTATTTGGTGTGAAATTCAAACTTATGTTCCTGATTCCAAGACCAATTATCTCTGCCAGTTAATTGCTCTATTGCTACTATTATTCTGTATTTAATCTTCTATATACTATTGTGCAGGTGGATAAAATAACTGTCTTAAGGTTGAATAACAGTATCGAGATATAAGTTCTATGACATCACTGAACGTATTCTTGATATATCTCCAGTTATACAGAACAACTAGGATGAAATGGTCCTTGTTCTGTTCTCATGTGATTTTTATCTGATTTTGCCAGAATTCTATGCTTTAAACACTTTGTATTCCATTTACCTTGAAGGTTATGAATTTTTGGTAGGAGACATCTGTTAAAAATGTTCTTCTGGAGTTTTCATGACTACTTTCAGTGATTATGGTTAACAGTTCAATTATTGATAAGACTCTTGTTACAGTATGGGTTGTTCATTAAATTATTAAAGATATTTTAATATTTGAAATATAGTGATTTGCCAAGTATCAGATTATGAAAGAATATAAGTTTATAATATATAATGTTAGCAATAGTCGTGTCTTCCTAGGTTTCTTTTCTTCCCTAGATTTTTACATTGCTAAAGTGGTACAATCTATATAGTATAGGACAGTAGGAGGAGTATTGAACATGGAGTCAGGAGGATATTAGCTAAAATTCTTCTTGAGCCACTTGGTAGTTGTTCAAACCTCGGCAAGAAACTTAACTTCTCTCTTCCATGTTTGCCTCATGTCTACAATGACAATAATATTAATATCTACCTAGTAGGATTGTTGGTAAGGATAGAAAAATGTAAAAGTTATGTAAATCAATGTGTAAGCCTTAAAATGCTTTCCAATTGTTAATGTTGATGATAAAGATAATGGTGGTAGTGATGATGATGATGTATGTTATAGTTTCTACTGTAGGGAATGGAACCTTCAAGGGAGTCATTCATTTGTCTAAAGCACAAGTCTTCATTTGAGTAAAGGATTTACTATGTTCACTTGTGTGGAATATGGAACTGTTTGGAATTCTAAGAGAAATGGTTACTGAAGTTATGTTTGACACAGATTTCTGGAAGATTAGTTTCTGATTTGGATTTGACAAGTTCTATAATACTGGAGTGAATGAAAAATGCAATATGCTTCAACAATTGCAAAGGTGAACTGAAGAATTAGAGACCACAGATTAGCTATTCAGGAAATATGGAAGTCAAAATTGATCATTAATTATGAGTCAAATGTAATTTACCTAATTACAGGCATAATATGGCACCAGCCACAGTTGTCACAGTTCTCAAAGAGGATCCAGAATGTGAAATCCAAAAAAATAAGAAATAGAGAAATGAAAGAAAATGTTTTAGAAATATGGAGTATGGAAAAGGGAAGGGAAGGGAGAAGATACCCCTTTGCATTGTTACTTGGTATTGTAGAGAGGTTGAGAAGGAGAAGAAGAATCACATCATGTGTACAGCAATTTTTATGTTTTCAAAATTGTGAGCTGTTCTCAGCATGTGACTTTTCTTCACTGGTGTATTTCACTGTAAGATTTCTACACATGTCCATATTTATTGAGAGCATTACTTTTAGAATACATCTATTTGTAGTGTATCATATATTTATCTTCCCTGTATTTTCTTTAAATGTGTACCTGTGATATTATTGGTTTTGTATTCCTTTTGTTGTTAAGCAAATGATGATGTTTTAAAACTAACAGGTCATCAATATGAGTTTTTTAATTTCTGAAAACAAAATGATGTTATTGAGATCTCAAGAGCAATAGTGGTGAATATAGACATTGTATTCCACCACAATGAGTTTACCTTTAGGACCCTGGGAAAGTTTGAGAGTATTTGCATGGTGGTAGTATTCTTACACTGGGAACCCACAACTAGCAAACTGAGGATGGTTTGGGGAGAATAAGTAATCCCAAAATGAGTATCTACTTGATATTCACATTATTCTTGTCTTGCAAATATTGTCCTACCATTTCCTTATATAAACTATATTGATAACTAAACCCTTAAAATTCCTTAAAGATAACTTATCTACAGATTCTAATGTTAGTGGTCTCATTCTGAATTACCACCTACTACACTCTATTTCATAATGCAAATCCAAAGAATTTGATTTTACATATTTGAAGTAAATGAGTAAGTCATGAATGCTAACCCAAGTCAAAAGATTTATATTTTTTAAAATCAATATAATTATCTCTTTTATGCAGCTTATTTAATAATTCCAGCATTGATGATACATAGTTCTTTATACCCAAAGGGCTTTTTTACTACCTTTTTTGCTCCTCAGCTCCTTTGGTTTTCTTCTAGTGCTTATGGCTTTTGTTGTTGTGGATTTGCAAGCTTGAAATGCTTTCTATAAAGTGGAAGTAATTAGCCAATGTTTTAATCTTTGGGCATGAAGTAGTTAAAAACAACAACAAAAAAACCCAGTTCTGGACTTTTCCTTTTTTTCTCACCAATCAGTCCAGCAAAGAGTGTCTTCTTCTCTGAAATTCCTTTCAATCTGTCCTGTACATATTTTTGTGTAGTGAGTTAATTATATGTTCCCCCACCCCATTAGAATGTATTCTCTTAGAGGACAAGGAATTTTTTTTTTGCTTTTTTTATCCCTATCAGTTAACCCAACACTAAGCACATAGTCATTGTTCATCCTTCAATTTTAAAGTGGAGTAATGGCGGCACCTAGGTGGCACAGTGAGGAGAACAATGACCCTGAAGTCAGGAGAAACTGAGTTCAAACCTGGCCTCAGACACTTGACAGTTACTAGCTGTGTGACGTTGGGCAAGTCACTTAAAAACAAGGCAATTACCTTGTCTTCCCCCATCCAAAAAGAAAAAAAAATAAAGATGAGTAATGACATCATGATGTTGGGGTAAAGTAGTGGGTGAAGGGTGATATCTTTACTTGTTCATGAATTGAAGTGAGGCAAAGTTGTGCAAAGTCATCAGCTTCATTCTCTCTTCCTGAGTCATCAAAGTCTACTGGTAGGACAAAAATTAAGATGACTGGTGATGGCCTGGGATGCAGTGGATGCCTTGGCATTTTCTAGGTCTGTCCAATCTCTAAGCACTCCACAGCACTTACTTCAGCTATCTTCATGGCAATTGGAACAAATTGTTCTCTTCCACTTATTCTGCCAGAAAAAAGTCTTCACGTGCTTGGGATAGACATCTCTTTAAGTCACCAATGGACTTGTAGTCTGTCAGTTGTCCTCAACTTTGTTTAGCCCATTTACTGAGATGGTTTTACCAGTGCGTGTTCATTGTGCATGTGACAGCTTCTTGGATTCACAGGTGAGAGTTGAGTTATAACTAGACAACAAAAGTGGATGAGCTTGACAAGCCCTCGAACCAGAGTTGCTAGTTCTCCCTGAATACCCCATACACCATAGCACATAGTAAATGTTTAACAAATTATTTTGACTGGCTGCTTCTGCTCAAAGAGTCTTCATTTCATATAAACTAAACTATTAGCTATTGCTTAATATCATCATCAATTCATTTTTAGAGTTTCTGAAAAGCTCAATTATGGAAAGCATTCCCTTGATATCTATACATGTTGAAATTCTATCTTCTGAGACCTTGCTGGGGTATCATCTCCTCTACCAAGCTTTTCTGTACTCTCTGAATTTCCATTTTCTTCTGAGTACGGGTTAGGATATAAGATATCAAGAAAGGTCTGGCTGCCTATATAAAAAAATAAATACTTTTGTATGTTTTAAAATATTAGGAGCCATTCATCAATCCTTGCCATTCATCAGTGGAATAATTATTTTCCAGAAAGGTTAAATTTATCTATGAGTTAAATCTTTGGAGTTATTATAACAGAAAACTCTCCTCTCCTCAGTGCTTTCTAGAATTTTATGTATTTTTCAAATACACAAGTAAGACCCAAATTGTAGACAGAATTTCTGACTGTCATCACTAGTCTACCCTCCTTAGGCTGAATCTTCCCTAATGTCTGAAGCTTCTTTCTCTCTCCCCATCAAAAACTTCTCCCTAAGGGAAGGTTCCAATCAACCATATTATTGTGAATGGTAAGTAACCTGCTTTCCAGCTATCAGGTTAAATAATATAACCATCCTAATGAGTGCCAGAAACTAAATTTAAAGTTAATCCTCTGACTACAATTCCAGTATTCTTTTCACTGTTGAGGGAGAGATGTCTAAGAGATAGTTCAACAGGAAGGCTCATTTTTAATTGGTTAGTGAAAGACTTTGACCTTCACTAAAGACATTTTAGTCCTCAATAAAATGGATGGAGAGGGAGGGGAGGATAATTCTAATACTACTGAAATCACTAAATCCATTACCATGCCTCTGAAGAGGAGGTAGAGAAAGGAGCTGGGAGCAGAGCAAGGAAATCAGGGAATGGAATTGAATTTAAATAGCCAAATAGTAACATATCTCCCAATCCAATACAGCCTAGCCCTGACTTTTCTGAATCATTAAACCTTCCAATTGCCATGTGGGTAACTTTCCTCAAATCAGCTACAGTCATCACAGAGAGAAAATGTGCCTTAACAGAAATGTGACCAGTCAGCAGCAAACGAATTTGTGTGTGTTTGTTTATTTGTGTGTGGTTTTGTATGTGTTAGGGGTGGAGGGATTTTTGTGGGTCTCTTTTTTGGTTTTGTATTTTGGTTTTATTTTTTTTTTAACATAGTCTCACCAACTGCTTTTGCTTTAATGAGGAGGGAGAACTACAAGGTCAGGTATAGGAGTTACAAGCTTGGAATAGCTAGATATATCCAAATGCTCCTTTTTTTTTCACAGTGCAATGGGCGCATACTTAATTTTTCTTTCTTTTTTTTTAAACAAATGCTTAAATAACTTCTGTTTTACGTCATTCATTTCCACCAGATTTTGAGTTACAATCATTTCCCCACCCCCTGTTTTTCCCCTACCCACCCTCCCAGAATAGCAGTCCCATAAGATAGCGTTTCCTCCAAACTGCTCTCTCCCATACCTTCTCCCATACCCCCTTCGACTTTTCCATTAGAGGAAGGTGAATCTTTGTGTCCCAATGCCTGCACATCTTATCTCCCAATTACAAGCAAAAGAGTATTAATAATAGTATTTAAATATAAATATTTGAAACATTTAATATTAAGACCTCAAATTTCAGAACCATTTCCTTCCTCCCTTGTCACCCATTCCCTCTGGGAAGATAAGTAATTCAGTATTTCTTATACATGTCTAGCTATGCAAAACATTATCAAAATAGTTATATTGTACAAGGCTGCTTATAATTCCCTCCCACTCATCCCAACTTGCACCTGGTCCTTTCCCTCCATGATCCTGTCCCTCTTCTATAGTGGGTACTTCCAACCTCTCCTCCACCCAAGGATGCCCTCCCATCCATCATCCCTCCTCTCATCCCCCTTCCCCCTGTTCTGCTTTAGGTTGAGATATCATATTTAGTATGTGTGTCATTCTTTCCTTGAACCAAATTCAATGAGAATGTAGTTTTGCCTTTTTGCCTTCCTATTCTCCCCATCCCTTGCAACCACTTCCCCTTGCTTCTTCTACATGAGATAGTTTACCCTACCCTGTCTCTCCCCATCTCCTCTTGCCACTTTCCTCTCTCACCTCATAATTTCATCCCTTGAGTATTCTCCCTTCCCAAGAAATTCAACCTATGCCTTCTATCCATATATAACTGTAACCATATACACACACATTCACATATGTATTCATATGACCACACACCCTTCTTCCATTATTTTCATACTGAGAAAGATATCATCAGTCACAATTATTGTTTTTCCATATAGTAATGTAAATAGTTCAACTTTGATAAGTTCCTTTTTATTTCTTTCCCCTGATTACCTTCTCAGGCATCTCTTGCTTCTTGTGTCTGGATGTCAAATTTTCTATTCAATTCTGGTTTTTTCCTCAAGAATGCTTGAAAGTCCTCTATTCCACTGATTGACCATATTTCCCCTGGTCTCTGCTTAGCTGGCCTCGTCTCCCCATGTTCTTCGCGCTGTGCACTGCCGGCTCCAGAGCACTGTGCTGGTCCTTCCTGCAGGGCTGCTGGGCTGTCCTCAGCGGGAGGTTAGCTTCTCTGTATTGTTCTGTGGGTGCTGGGGCTCCCGAAGTTGTTCAGAGTCCCCTTTTACATAGGTTGGGGGGAATCTGGGGGCAGAGTGTCTTGGATGAGCTGTTTCTCCAAATGTCCCTTTTTGTAGCTCTTTTCTTGTATGAAAGTTTGTCCAATAGCTCCACAAAAGAAGAAAATGCTTTTTTCTCTTTATTTAGCAGACAAGAAGCCCTTGAAGTTGTAAAAGGGACAGGGAAGCCAGTAGGCTGGGGAGGTTAGGTAGGGAGAGAGTACTGAAATGATAAAGGATGAAATAATGGGTTTTACTGTAAGTTAACCTGTAACATAACACTATAGTCGTCTCTGTTGGACTATGTATATTCCTGAAAACAAAGTTTCTATATTAAAAATCCTTTATATCATAGAATATATTATAAAATTAGGTTTCTATTTAAAAAAAAAAGAAGTTAAGGAAGTAAATTGTACCCCAGGTGCAATAAAATTATATTTTAAAAAACAACCAATGGACCTTATATTCAGTCCTAACTCTGTCCAGTAATATCCTTGGACATGTCATTTCATAATGGTAAAAGAGTGCTAGATTTGGCATTTAGAGGACCTGGATTCAAGTTCCAACCCTGACACTTACTACCTATGTGACATTGGGCTAGTCATTCGACCTCTCTTGGCATAAATTTCCTCAACCATAAAATGAGAATTGGACTAACTCAAGAGCACTTAAACACTTTGTCATGTACTTCTTTGGCAGTTTGGTGAAACTTAGAGACCCATTCTCAGAATAATTATTTTAAATGAATGGAGGTGCAGTGAACAGAGCACCAGCCCTGGAGTCAGGAGGACAGGATTCAAATCCTGCCTCAGACACTTAACATGTAGTAGGCATGCGACTTTGGGCAAGTCACTCAACCCCAATTGCCCTAACTTTCCCTCTCAAAAAAAAAATAAAAAGGGAAAAAATTATAGATAGATAAATCATAGAAAGATACATGATAGATAGATGGGGGAAATGGTAAATTTCCAATAGAGATAATTTCCCCCTCAAAGTTCACAGAATCCCTAAAACCTGTCCGAACAACCCTTTGTAGTCCATAGACCTCAGCTGAGTTAAAAAGCCTTGGGCGGGGGGGGGGGGGGAGCCAAGATGGAGGAGTAGTAATAGCATGCCCAAGGCTCTCTCCCCCCAGATTACCTCCAAACTATATAAAAGGGGGCTCTGAACAACTTCTGGAGCCCCAGCACCCAAAGAATGACACAGAGAAGCTAACCTCCCACTGAGGACAGCCCAGGAACCCTGCAGGTAGGGAGCACCAGGGAGAGCTGAGCCCAGGTCCCGTGGTTTTAGCCCCAGGGAGGCTGGGCCAACAGCCTGCTGGAGGGACCCCAGAACAACAGCAGTTGTGGCGATTCCAGAATGGCCAACACAGACATGGCTAGGACAAAGTGAGAGATTAGTGCCCTAGTGACTTTGGGACCAGTATTTGGGGAACGCGTTGGCTTCCTCCCCTGGGGGCAAGAAGTGTCTGAGGAGACACGCCATTCTGTAGTTTTCAGAGGCAGCTCCTGCTCCTGGCCTGCGAACTGTAGGGAGATCCAGCAATCAGTCTTGGGGGGTAATCCCTCTTGTTTATCCTCCCTAGATCTGGATTGTGGTCTGGGGGGGAGGTCATGGGGCGGGTTTCCAGCTTGCCAGAAACGGAAGTTGACCCCCACATGTTCCGGACTAAGCTCCCCTGTCAGGTGGCAGAATTCTACTGTGGCAACAAACCCAAAAGTCAGGAAATTAAGTGGCATCATGCCAAGGCAAAGGGAAAAAAATTAAACAGAAAAATGAAAAATTACACTCCTATTTTGGGGACAAAGTGCGTGGGAGCATAAAAAAAGGAAGAGGACTGTGAGGTTAGAAATCCTGCTAAAAAAGCCCCAAAGGAAAATATGAGCATATTACAGGCCATAGAGGACCTTAAGGTGGACTTTAAAAATTAAATAAGAGAAGTGGAGGAAAAATTTGGAAGAGAAATGAGAAGAATGCAGGAAAAGTATGAAATAAGAGTCAACAGCCTGACTGAGGAAAACAACACCTTAAAAAAGGACTAACTCAAATGGCAAAGGAGGCCCATAAGGGCAATGAGGAGAAGAATGCCTTAAAAAGTCGAATTTGCCAGATGGAAAAAGAATCTCAAAAGCTCACTGAGGAGAATCATTCCTTCAGAGTTAGATTAGAGCAAATGGAACCTAGTGACTTTATGAGAAATCAAGATGCTGTTAAGCAGATAAAAACAAATGAAAGAATAAAAGGCAATGTGAAATATCTCATGGGAAAAACCACTGACCTGGAAAACAAATCCAGGAGAGACAATTTAAAAATTATTGGACTACCCAAAAGCCATGTTCAAAGAAAGAACCTAGAAATCACCCTTCAAGAAATTCTCAAGGAAAACTGCCCTGATGCTTTAGATCCAGAGGGCAAAATAGAGGTTGAAAGAATCTACAGATCACCTCCTTAAAAAGATCCCAAAAAGAAAACTCCTAGGAATACTATAGCCAGGTTCCAGAATCCCCAGATCAAGGAGAAAATACTACAAGCAGCCAGGAAGAAACAATTTCAATATTGTGGAAACACAATCAGAATAGCACAGGACCTGGCTGCTTCTACATTGAGGGATCGAAGGGCATGGAATATGATATTCCAGAGGGCAAAAGAGCTGGGAATGAAGCCAAGGGTCACCTATCCAGCAAAACTGAGTATTTTGTTTCAGGGGAAAATATGGTCATTCAGTGGAATAGAGGACTTTCAAGCATTCTTGAGGAAAAAAAAACAGAATTGAATAGAAAATTTGACATTCAGACACAAGAAGCAAGAGATGCCTGAGAAGGTAATCAGGGAAAAGAAATCAAAAGGATCTTATCAAAGTTGAACTATTTACATTCCTATATGAAAAAACAATAACTGTGACTGACGAAATATTTCTCACTGTGAAAATAATGCAAGAAGGGTCTGTGGTCATATGAATACATATGTGAATGTGTGTGTATATGGTTAAAGTTATATATGGATAGAGGGCATAGGTTGAATTTGTTGGGAAGGGAGAATACTCAAGGGATGAAATTATGAGGTGAGTGAAGAAAGTGGCAAGAGGAGATCAGGAAAGACAGGGTAGGGCAAACTATCTCACATAGAAGTAGCAAGTGGAAGTGGTTGCAAGGGAGGGAGAGAATAGGAAGGCAAAAAGGCAAAACCACATTCTCATTGAATTTGGCTCAGGTAGAGAATGACACACATACTAAATGTGATATCTCAACCTGCAGCAGAATAGGGGGTAGGGGGATGAGAGGATGGATGATGGATGGGAGGGCATCCTTGGGGGGAGGGGAGGTTGGAAATACCCACTATAGAAGAGGGACAGGATCATGTAGGGAATGAACCACGTGTGGGGTGGGATGAGTGGGAGGGAAGTATAAGCAGCCTTGTACAATGTATCTACTATGATAATGTTTTGCATAGCTAGACATGTACAACACATACTGAATTACTTATCTCCCCAGAGGGAATGGGCGACAAGGGAGGAAGGAAATGGATCTGAAATTTGAGGTCTTAAGAATAAATAAATAAATATATATATATATATACTGTTTAAAAAAAAAAGAAAATGAAATGATGATGATGGTTATCCTCGTCTTAGAGGCAACTAGATGATGCTGTGCATAGAGCACTGTAAATTGATTCAGGAAGATCTGAATTAATATCAGACAGTTATTAGCTGTATGACATTGAGGAAATCATTTAATCTCTGCTTCCTCATTTCCCTCAATAGTATAATAATGATAATTTTAACACCTAACTCATACGTTTGCTGTGAAAATCAGATAAGATCATATTGGTAAAGTGTTTAGCACAATGATTGGCACATAGTAAGTTCTATATAAATTTAGCTGTGATGGTTATGCTGCTGCTGATGCTGATGATGATGGTGGTGATGATGATGATAATGATGATGATGATGAGGACCATACACATTATTTAGTTATACAGATTCTTCAAAAATTATAGCATTTTCAAATTATGCATTAAAATTACTAATGAATGTAGAAACATTATTTTTGAGGTATCTTTCTGCATAGAGCAGGTACCTAAAAAGAGAAATAGCAGCAACAGCAACATAAACATCAACATTGTCGCTTATTATTTTAAATTAAATCCAGATACAAATGAACCAGGGTCAAGTGTAGTTATATGCATCACCACCACCACCATCACCATTTCATTCTTGCTTTCTTTCTGGATATGGTTTAGTTTGTAGGAATTATAAAAAATTCAGTGGGCTATGGAGTGGGAGATAGAATATATTCCTATCAATTACAATAATATAGAAGTGGTGGTTGTTACAGCTGTAGAATGGTTTTAGATGAAGTAGATGTGTTATTACTTTTATCATTTTATTTTGTTATAAGATTCCTTTTATAGAGTAACGGTAATCTGTAATTTTTTGTAATATAAGAACAAATACCAATAAATAACTTTTAAAATAACAGAAATAATTATGGCAATTTTTACACAACAAATAAATCAAAAATTGATTATATTTGAATGCTATCAAGTGAATGCCTTTAATTAGACATGTTTATACCCAAATAATAGCTTAATAATAGTTTATTTTGTGTCGTGGTATATAGATTATCAAATATGTTTCCTGTGTTATGACATTTGATTTGACACTCATATTACCACTGAAAAACTGGTGATCAAGTAGTATTAACCTCATTTTATAATTTTATAATTTATTAGTTTAGTTTCAGTTAACAAGATTCAATTCCATAGTTCCTTGATTTTCAAATTTCCTTTACTTCCCTCCCCCCACAGCATCACATAGTCCATATACAGTCTGCAAATACATTCATATTAGACACTATTCCAATTACAAAGGCGCATTGTACTAGGTGGGATGAAAGATGGTAAAGAAGAAATAAAACCAAACAATGAAAAGAAAAAGATCATTTAGTTTGCTTCCATCAGGATTCAGGCTTAGTTCTTTCTAGTTATATCTCTGGATGGCACATTTCTCTCTTTCTTGAGTCTTTTGGGGTTGACTTATATCACTGCATTGCTGAAGAGTCCAGTCTGTCATGATTGGTCATCACAGATATGGTATGTCTGTGATTGTATACAAATTTCTTCTGATTCTACTTTTCTCACTCAGCATCAGTTTGTAGAAGTCTCTCCAGGTAATTATGAAATCCATCACCTCTTCGTTTCTTATACCACAATAATATTCCATTACATTCATATACCACAACTTGTTTAGCCATTCCCCAATTGATGGGCACCCCTTTAGTTTCCAATTCTTTGCAACCACAAAGAAGGCTGCTATAAATATTTTTTATACATATGGGTCTTTTTCCCATTTCTGTGATCTCTTTGTAATATATGGGTATGAAATTATTTATAATCCTTTGGGCATGATTCCAGATTGCTCTCCAGAATGGTTGGATAAGTTCAGAACTCCACCAGCAATGTATTAGTGTTCCAAATTGTCCACATCCTCTCCAGCATTTGTCACTTTCTTGTTTTGTCATCTTAGCAAATCTGACTGGAGAGATGTGGTATATCAGCATTGCTTTTTTTTTTGTTTGTTTGTTTGTTTGTTTGTTTGTTTTTTTAAAGTAATTGGGGTTAAGTAACTTGCTTAAGGTTACACAGCTAGTCATTATTTATGCGTGGGTGCTCATTTTCTGAGGCCGGATCTGATCTCGGGTCATCCCAACTCCGAGGCCGGCGCTCTTACTCACTGCGCCACCTTGCCACACCTTTAGGGCAATTGGGGTTAAGTAACTTGCCCAAGGTTACACGGGTAGGTTTTTTGTTTGTTTGTGTGGATTAAGTGTCGGAGGCCGGCTCCAAACTCAGGTCCTTCTGACTCCAGGGCTGGCGCTCTATTCACTGCGCCACCTAGCCACCCCCAAAGTTGTTTTGATTTGCATTTCTCTAATCAATAGTGATTTAGAGCATTTCTTCATATGTTTATAGATATCATTAATTTCTTTCTCTGAAAACTGCCTGTTCATATCCTTTGACCATTTATCAATTGGGGAATGACTTGTATTCATATAGATTTGGCTCAATTCTCTACAAATTTTAGAAATGAGTCCTTTATCAGAGACACAAGTTGTAAAAATTCTTTCCCAATTTCCCACCTCCCTCTTGATCTTGGTTACATTGGCTTTGTTTGTACAGAAGCTTTTCAATTTAATGTAATCAAAATTATCCGTTTTACATTTTGTAATGCTCTCTAATTCTTGTTTGGTCCTAAAGTTTTCCCCTCTCCACAAATCTGTCAGGTAAACTATTCCTTGCTTTCCCAAATTGCTTACAGTGTCATTCTTTACACCTAGATCATGCACCCATTTAGACTTGATTTTGTTATATGGTGTTAGATAATGATCTATGCTCACTTTCTGCCATACTGTATTCCAGTTTTCCCAGCAGTTTTTGTCAAATAGTGCATTCTTATCCCAAAAACTGGGGTCCTTGGGTTTATCGAACAATAGATTACTATATTCATTAACAGCTGGGTCTCCTGCCCCCAATCTATTCCATTAATCCACTAAGCTACACCTCTGCCAGTACCAAGCAGTTTTGATGACTGTTGCTGTATAATAGAGATTAAGATCTGGCATAGTTAGTTCACCTTCCCTAGAATTTCTTTTCATTAATTCCCTTGATATTCTAGACCGTTTGTTTTTCCAGATAAATTTTGTTATTATTTTGTCTAACTCTACAAAGTAGTTTTTTTGGTAAATTGATTGGTATGGCACTAAATGTATAGTTTAGATTGGGTAAAATTGTCATTTTTATTATATTAGCTCGACCCAGCCATGAGCAATTGATATTTTTGCAACTATTTAGATCTGATTTTATTTGTGTGAGAAGTGTTTTGTAGTTGTGATCATATAGATTCTGGGTTTGTTTTGGCAAGTAGATTCCCAAATATTTGATAATGTCTACAGTGACTTTAAATGGGATTTCTCTTTCTATCTCTTGCTGTTGAGTATTATTGGAGATTTACAGGAATGCTGAGGATTTATGTGGGTTTATTTTATATCCTGCAACTTTGCCAAATTTATTTATTGTCTCAAGTAGTTTTTTACTTGATTCTCTAGGATTCTCTAAATATATCATCATATCATCTGCAAAGAGTGACAGCTTGGTCACTTCTTTGCCTAATTTGATTTCTTTTTCTTCTCTAATTGCTACTGCTAGTGGTTCTAGTACCAGATTGAATAAGAAGGATGATAGTGGACAGCCTTGTTTCACTCCTGATCCCATTGGAAAGGCTTCTAGTTTATCCCCATTGCATATAATACTTGTTGATGGTTTTAAATTGATGCTATCACTATTTTAAGGAAGGCTCCATTTATTCCTATACTTTCTAGCTTTTTTTTTTTTAAGCAATTGGGGTTAAGTAACTTGCTCAAGATTACACAGCTAGTCATTATTTATGTGTGGGTGTTCATTTTCTGAGGCCAGACTCAATCCCGGGTCATCCCAACTCCGAGGCCAGCGCTCTTACTCACTGCACCACCTAGCTGCCCCACTTTCTAGTGTTTTTAATAGCAATGGATGTTGTACTTTGTCAAAAGCCTTTTATGCATCTAATGAGATGATCATGTGGTTTCTGCTAGTTTTATTGTTGATATGCTCAATTATACCGATGGTTTTCCTAATATTAAACCATCCTTGCATTCCTGGAATGAATCCTACCTGATCAGAGTGTATTATTTTGTGATAAGTTGTTGGAGACTTTTGGCTAATATTTTATTTAGAAATTTTCCGTCTAAATTCATGAGGGAAATTGGTCTACAGTTTTCTTTCTCTGTTTTATCTCTTCCTGATTTAGGAATCAGTACCATATTTGAGTCATAGAAAGAGTTTCGTAGGACTCCTTCTTCACTAATTTTCCCAAATAGTTTGTAGAGTATTGGAATCAATTTTTCTTTAAATGTTTGATAGAATTCACTAGTAAACCCATCTGGTCCTGGAGATTTTTTCCTAGGGAGTTCATTGATGGCTTGTTTGATCTCTTTTTCTGAGATGGGGTTATTTAGGTAATTCACTTCCTCTTCAGTTAATCTACGCAACTTCTGATTTTGTAATATTTATCCATTTCACTAAGATTGTCATATTTATCTGCATACAATTGGGAAAAATAATTCCTCATTATTTTTTTTTTAATTCCTCTTCATTGGAGGTAGGTTCACCCTTTTTATTTTTGATACTCATAATTTGGTTTTCTTCTTTCTTTTTTTTATCATATTGACTAAGGGTCTATCAATTTTGTCTATTTTTTTTCATAAAACCAGCTCTTAGTTTCATTTATTAATTCAATAGTTTTCTTAATTTCAATTTTATTAATTTTCTTTTGGTTTTCAATATTTCTAATTAAGTACTAAATTGGGGATTTTCAATTTGTTCTTTTCCTAGCTTTTTCAATTGCATGTCTAATTCATTGACCTTCCTTCTCTCTGCTTTAATTAAGTATGCACTCAGGGATATAAAACTTCCCCTGAGAACTTCCTTTAGTGCATCCCACAAATTTTGGTATGTTGTCTCATTATTATCATTCTCTTGAATGAAATTATTGATTGTTTCTATAATTTCTTGTTTGACCTCTCCATTCTTTAGGACTAAATTGTTTAATTTCCATATAGTTTTTAGTCTATCTTTCCCTGGCCATTTATTGCATATAATTTTTATTGCATCATGATCTGAGAATGATGCATTTAATATTTCTGCCTTTCTGCACTGGATTGTGAGGTTTTTATGCCCTAGTACATGGTCTATTTTTGAGTATATACCATTCACTGCTGAAAAGAAAGTAAATTCCTTTTTATCCCCATTCAGTTTTCTCCAGAGATCCATCATATCTAGTCTCTCTAAGATTCTATTCACCTCCTTAACTTCTTTCTTGTTTATTTTGAGGTTAGATTTATCGAGTTCAGAGAGGGGGAGATTAAGGTCCCCGGCTAGTATAGTTTTGCTATGTATTTCTCCATTGAATTCCTTTAACTTCTCCTCTAGGAATTTGGGTGCTATACCACTTGGTGCATATATATTAAGTAGTGATATGCTTCATTCTCGATGGTGCCTTTTAGTAGGATATAGTTTCCTTCCTTATCTCTTTTAATTAGATCTATTTTTGCTTTTGCTTTATCTGAGATCAGTATTGCTACCCCTACTTTTTTTACTTTAGCTGAGGCATAATGAATTTTACTCCAACCTTTTACCTTTACCCTGTGGGTGTCCCTTTGTTTCAAATGTGTTTCTTGTAGACAGCATATTGTAGGATTATGGTTATTAATCCATTCTGCTATCTGCCTCTGTTTTATGGGAGCATTCATCCCATTCACATTCACAGTAATGATGTCTATCTGTCTCTTCCACTCCATCTTTTCCCTCCCCTGTTTATGTTTTTGTTTCTTCCTTCTCCCTTCCCCTCCTTGAAGTTTTCCCTTTTGACCACCCCCCTCCCTCAGTGTTCCCACCCAGTGGTCCCCCTTCTTAACCTACCCTCTCCCCTTACTACTGTTTCCCTCTCTTCTAATCCCCACTTTGGTCTCCTCCTTTTCACCACCCCCCCTTACCCTTCTACTATCTATAGGACACAATAAGTTTTTATACTTATCAGAGTAAATTTCTCCCCATTTGATTCCAAACCAATGAGAGTAAATTTCAAACAGTGTTCCTCTCCCTCCCTCATTTTCCTTTATTTAATGATTTATGTGTCTATTCACATTAGAATTTTAAACTTCACTGATTAATTTGATCCCTCTTTGGACCAGAACCAGTGAGAATAGTGTTTAAATGATGTTCTTCTCCCTCTTTCTTTCTCCTCTTCTATAGAGTGTTTTAATGCCTCTTCAGATGGCATATTTTACCCTTTCCTATCTCATCCTTTCCTTTTTCCCATTACAGTCCCTTTGATCCCCTTAATAGTTGTTTTTTTTTTATACTTCAGGTTAGTGCATTCATACCCACAGCCTCTATCTAAGTATAGCCCTTTTGGTGTTTGGTATAGCCTTTCGGGTTTTCTGCTTCATGAAGGAGGGCTGGGAGGATTGGAGCAGTAAGAATTTACTTTGCCATTCCAGCCCCTGTATTATACAGGCAAGCAGTTTCTAAACTTCCAGGCTGGGGGCCAAATGCAGCCAGAGAAACCACTCTCTCCACTGGGTCCCCAACTCTCCTACCTGGCTCCAATGACCCTTCCTGTCCACGAGATGACTGTGATTTGTCCTTAGTAAGTCTGCAGGCTGGGGGTTTTGCTCTCTCTGGTGTAGTCTGTTTGTCTGCTCTTAGGTCTGAGCTGTGCAGACTGCACATGCTCTGAGATCGACCTGTCCGGACACACTGGGCAACCTCCTGGGCTGGACTCTGCCATGCTCCATCTTCCAGTGGGCTCCGTCACTCCAGAATCTGCTCAGATTCACCCTTTGAGATTTAGTGACTGAGGAGCTCAGAGAGGTTACTGCTTCCTTTCCGCCATCTTAGATACTCCCCCCCGACCAGTATTAACCTCATTTTATAGATGAGTAGACTATTTCTCATAGTCTATGGTTAGCCCAAAACAATACCATTAAATAAGACACTATTGAAATCTAGGTTATTTGACTTCAAGTTCATTGTATTCTCTATTTCAACCTGTGGGATCCATCCTTTCTAGCTTTAAAATTCTGTGATTTTGACTGGCTTTTGGGAACAAGGTTCACTATTAAATCATTTGGGAAGTCTTGTTACTTGCATGGAATACTACAGGTCTACTGAAGGCCTGGATGGAAGAAGTTATGCCTGCATCAATGCTTATTAATCCATGCTCTGGGTATCAACTGCCTTACACAGAGCTCACTGTAACTTTAAATATTGATAACCAGGCTCATATATCACAGGCTAGGAGGGTGACAGTTTCAGTGCATAATGGCTAAGGCTTTATACAATAATCAGATATTCAATAATTCATGAAAATATATCCCCCCAAATCAAATTGGAAGCTATTTTGTGTAATATATTATTTAAAATTCAATATTATAATGCATACAAGTTCTGCTCAGCCAGCGAAGGACCATTTCAAAATGTGATTATGCGTGGACTCTATTTAAAAGTGACAATTTTGCTTTTCATTTGTTTAACAGCTTAAACGGAGGAGTTCAACTGGAACTAAGTCATCTGACAATGAAGTCAGGGCTGCCACAAGTAACTTTGGAAATTAAAAAAAAAAAAACCTGACATTATGACCTGGAAGATATACATACAGGTAGTTGTGGTGAAATATATGCAGTAGGAATAAGTGCATTCAGAATGGGAGCTGTTCTTCCCCAAATATTTCTAAATTCTCTTCCTGATTTTGCAAATGTAGCAGTCTTTACCAAATTTGAGTATTAGAATCATAGAATGTTGGAGTTGGAAAGGACCTTAGAATAAAGTTAAAGAGACCATATATCAATAAATGTCAGACCATAGTACATAAAGTGTTAGAAAAAAAAAACATTATGGAAATGTGAGTCTTCATTTTCCTTAGATATTTTGATGGATTGGCAATTTCACTGATATGGACACTACCTACACTTATGCAAACACAAATCATCCTACTCTTCTAATCCCAATGCTTCCAAGGTGATATCTTCTAGGGTGAAAGTATTTTTTCTCCAGCTCTTATATTCTTTCAATCCAATCCAAACCCAGTCCTTTTTCCTACTCTTCCATAACATTTTCATTTTGCTCAATATTCTACTCAATTAGCAACACGTTTTCTTTTATATTTAACCTCTTCACATTTACTCTCCCCTAATCTTTTTGGAATCAGAGTGACCAGCTATCTCTATAAGACTCCAGTACTAGAAATCTTCCAAGTACAGACTAATCCTTTTCTCAGATACTTTGACACACTTAGCCAAGACGAAGAGTTGTGATACTCTTTGTCCCCAGCTGCTAGTTCCATACTTCACCTTGGCCATCATTCCTTGAGAAATGTTCTTCCTTTGAGTTTCATTCTCTGTATCATTCACTTGTCATTCTTGCATGATGCAGTGAGACGTATACTAACTCTGGAGTTCAAAGACATAGGTTCAAATCCATTGTCTGATACTTAATAGTTATGTGACTCTTTTCATAATGTTTAACCTTCCCAGGGCTCAATATTTTATTATGTAATATGAGGGAGGTGAGGTGTACTAGATGGTCTCTAAGTTCCTGTCTAGCTCTAGATCTGGTAACTTCTAAATGTAATCTGCTGCTCCAAGTCACTTGCATTTATTTTTTTCAAGAAGTTTGGTAAATTTGTGAAGTGAACTACTGTTTAAGAAGATGATGTCTTAAAAGGTATTTGGATTTCTCTGCCATATCTAAAATTATAAAAATCATAGTATCCCAGAAACTAGGGATGAATTATGCTTTCAAGGCCAGGTAAGAATCTATTTGCAAAGAGTTTCATAAATCTCACCAAAAAGACTTAAATTTGAGAAGAAAATGGCAGGAAAAAATTACTATTTATGTCAATCACATTAGATTCCATGGAATAATAATACTAATAATAAAAGCTAGAATTTTTATAACACTTATTATATATCAGATATTATGATAAGCACTTTACAAATATTACTTTATTTGATTCTCACAACAACTCCGCAAGGTAGAAGCTTTAATGATCCCAATTTTACAGAATAATAGGTAAATGAGGCAGACAGAAGTAAAGTGACTTTCTCAGGGTCACACAACCAGTAAGTATCTTGATGCCCAACTGGAGTTTAAGCCATTCTGAATCTAGGACCAGTACTCCATCTTCTGCATAAGACAGTTATCAGCTCCTCACATAGGGATGCGAACATTTTGCTCTTGTTGCATCCCAAGTAAAGAGCATGTGTGTATGAGTGTGGGTGTGTGCAAGTATGTATGTGTGAGACTGTGTTTTCCTTGTTTATCTTATTATGCCTTTCTTGCGTCAAATCTATATGAATACAAGTCATTCCCCAATTGATATATGGTCGAAGGTTATGAACAGGTAGTTTTCAGAGGAAGAAATTAAAGATATCTCTAAGTATATGAAAAAATGCTCTAAATAACTACTGATTAGAGAAATGCACCTCAAAGCAACTCTGAGGTATCACATCTCTCCAGTCATATTGGCTAAGATGACAAAACAAGAAAGTGACAAATGCTGGAGAGGATGTGGGCAAATTGGAATACTAATGCATTGCTGGTGGAGTTGTTAACTTATGCAACCATTATGGAGAGCAATCTGGAATTATGCCCGAAGGGCTATAAATAATTTCATACCCTTTGACCCAGCAATACCACTTCTAGGGTTATATCCCAAAGAGATCATAGAAAAGGGAGGAAGACCCAGATGTACCAAAATATTTATAGCAGCTCTTTTAGTGGTTGCAAAGAATTGGAAGCTATAGGGGTGCCCATAAGTTGGGGAATGGCTAAACAAGTTGTGGTATATGAATGTAATTGGAATACTACTGTGCTATAAGAAATGAGGAGGAGACAGATTCCATATTTACCTGGAGAAGATTATACAGACTGATGCTGAGCGAGAAGCACAGAATCAGAAGAAATTTGTATACAATCACAGACACATCATATATGTGATGACCAACTATGACAGACTGGACTCTTTTCAGCAATGCAGTGATATAAGTCAATCCCCAAATACTCATGAAGGAGAGAAATGCTACATCCAGGGATATAGCTAGAAAGAGCTAAGCTTGAATCCTGATGGAAGCAAACTAATTGATCTTTTTCTTTTCCTTGTTTGGTTTTATTTCTTCTTTACCATTTTTCATCCCACCTAGTACAATACGCATTTGTAATTGGACTAATGTCTAATATGAATGTATTTGTAGATCCTATACTAGACTATATGCTGTTGTGAGGGGTGTGGGGAAGGAGGTAAAGGAAATTTGAAAATCAAGGAACTATGGAATTGAATCTTGTTAATTGAAACTAAACTAGTAAATTAAAAAAAAAAAAACATTGAAGCCAGGGACAGTAACACTCCTCATATATGGCCCCATTGGAAAAAGAGTCCTACCCTGAAAAGGAGCTAGAAAGTCAAGTATTTGACTGGGAGGATGAGAAAACAGCAATAAAAAGTCAGACTATAGAATATTATTGTACTTACAAAGAATATCAAAACATAAAAGAAGAAGACAACAAAAGTCAAAGTTTCTCCATCCAAAGCCTCCAAAAAATAAATATGAATTGGTCACAAGTCATGGCAGAGTTCACAAATGTTTTTGAAAATCAAGTAAGAGAAATAGATGAAAAATTGGGAAAAGGAATGAGGGATGTGTGAAAATCATGAAAAATGAAATACAAGCCTCAAGAGAAGCATGAAAATGTAAACAGGAAAGAAAAGTCATAAGGGACAAATTAAACTTAAATTGTTTTCATTTCTATATGGAAAGATACATTTGTTGTTAATATAACTTTTCTCATTATTAAGGTAGTTGGAGGGAATAGATATCTATATCGATATGTGTATATGTATATATGCATCCACGCATATGTGTATATGTATATGTATGTATATATTTGCATGTATGTATATATTTGCGTGTGTATAGATATATACATATATGTATATATGTATACATATATGTGTGCATGTGTGTGTGTGTATGAATGAGAAAGAGAGAGAGTGTGTGCCCAGGGTGAGTTGAATACGAAGGGATGATATTTAAAAATAAAATTAAGAGGTGTGAGAGAGGAGTGTACTAGGAAAAGATGACAGTGAGAAGTAGAATGGGGTATATTATCTCATATCAAAGAGGTAAGAAAACATTTTTTTTTACATTGCAGGGCAAGAGGGGGGAGGTGAGAGGGATTGCGTGAACCTTAACTTTCATTGGACTTGATTTAAGTCCTCATCTTTCCTAAGGACTGCTGCTGTGGATAACTTTAAGGTTCTGATAACATAGTATAGTGAACTCTCTATTTATTCAACAACAAACATTCACAGACAGCAAAGTACAACATTCACAATAATATAATATAAGAACTTATTACTAAAGTAGCCACATAGTCTTAAGCAAAAGATATTATTCAGTAAGTCACAATCTGAACCCATCAATATAAAGCATTCATCTAATGTCTTTGTTTATCTTGATTGGAGACTGGCTTCCAATCATCTTTAACTCAGTCAGCCTTACTTAAGGAGAAATTATCATTAAGGGGTACAGAGTACAAAGGTCTCCCACCCCTGGGTCACACAGTTTTAATCTTGTCAATCATCACCAAGTACCCAAGTAGAGGTCCTTTCATCTTAACTCAAGGCTGACTCCCAAAGTCCATGGCTCCTCTTCTATTCTCCCAGCTTTTTCCTGAATTCACCTAACTCTCACCTGGATTGTTAGGTAGGCAGCTCTCACCTCCTGTTCTAGCTTCGATTTTAGCTCTTGTTTCAGTTACTGTTCCAGTTCCCATTCCACATTGAAGCTCACAGTGACCATTCTACCTCAAGCCCTTCACTTAACAGAGTCACAACAATATGTACACACATCAAGCTTAGCAGAGTTACACCAATATTCATATACATTCCCAGCACTATCATCATCAATTCACTTTCTGTCTGTGAAATCAAAACAAGTCAATAGACAAGGTGCTTTTGTCTGACAAAGCATACAAATCCACCAACAGAATACTTCTGGCTGAACAAAGTAATACAAATACAAATCAAGAAAAAGTGCTAACACCATGAGTCTTCTCCCACTCAGTTCTGCTTTTTTCCAGTTTGTGCTCCCGCTTTTATATGGTTCTTCTCATTCCTCTTCCACCCTTCCTGTTGTATCAGCAAGTTCTTCCCTCCACCAAATCACAGGAGAAGCTCAAAGGCACTTGAATTACTGAAACAATGAGCTAAGTGTCATTTTGCTTGCCATTACAAGGGGATAAGATATGGGGGTGATAGAATGGAGCGCAGATTGATAGAGGTGGTAATCAGAAGGAAGCACTTTGAGGAGGGACAGGGGGATGGGACAGGATGGAAGAAAATATGGTTAGTCTTTCACAAATGACTGTTATGGAAGTGTTTTGTGTGAATACAAATTTATAACGTATCCAATTTCTTGCTCTCTGAATGAGGGTGAGTGAGGAGACAGAGAGAATTTGGAACTCAAAGTTTTAAAAGTGAATGTCAAATATTGTATTTACACATAACTGGGGAATAAGATACACAGGCAATGGAGTATGGAAATCTTTCTTACCCTATAGGAAAATAACAGTAGAATGGGGATAAGAGAGAGAGGGAGACAGATTGTAAGAAGGGGCAATCAGAAGCAAAACTCTTTAGAGGAGGGACAGGGTAAAAGGAGAGGGAATAACATAAAAGTTCTATAGGAGGAATAGGATGGAGAAATACAGTCAGCAGTAGTAACTGAAAAAAAATGGAGCAAATTTCTCTGATAAAGACCTCATTCCTCGAAAATATGGAAAAATGTGTTAAATTTATTTAAATAAATAAGAGCCATTTCCCAATTGGTAAATGATCAAAAGATATAATCAGTTTTCAGATGATATAATTAAATCTATCTATAGCAATATGTGAAAATATGCTCACTATTGATTGGAGAAATGCAAATTAAGACAATTCTGACAACTCATACCTATTAGGTTGGCTAATGGGACAGAAAAGGCAAAATGAGAAATTAATGTACTATTGGCAGAGTTGTGAAATGATTCAATCATTTTTTAGATCAATATGGAACTAAGCTCAAAGGCAAAAACCTTGCATATCCTTTGACAAACCAATACCACTTGTAGGTCTGTATCCTAAAAGAGATTAAAAAATGGAAAGGACATATATATATATATATATATATATATATATATATAATATTTGTAGCAGATCTTTTATCAGGGTAAATAATTATAAATTGAGGGGTTGTACATCAATTGGGGAATGATTGAATGAATTGTGTTATGTAATTATGATGAAATACTATGGTACTATAAGAAATGACGAACAGCATGCTCTCAAAAAAAAAAAAAAACTTAGAAAGACTTACACAGGTTGATACAAAATGAAATACACTGGGTAGAAAGTGAACAGCAGTAATGTAAGATGATCAGCTGTGAATGATATACCTATCCTCAGTAATACAATGTTCCATGACAATTCTAAAGTAATTAGGATAAAAAATGTTATGCATCCCCAGAGAAAGAAGTGATGGTGTCTGAACACAGATTGAAGAATCTTTTTTCCACTTTATTTTTCTTGAGGTTTTTTGTTTGTTTTTGGTTTTATTTTTGTTCTGTGTTTTCTTTCACAATATGTATAATATGGGTGTATTTTATGAATATACATATATAACCTAAATGGAATTTCTTGCTTTCTTCATGGGGGTGGGGTGTTGCATATGGTGAAAGGGAGAGAATTTGAAATCCAAAGTTTAAAAAAAATTAGAAAAAGGTAAGAACATTTAAGGAGAATGAGTTAATTATGCCCAGAAAAATCATAGAACACAGATACTAAGTAACAAAATAATTACCTCAAGTGTCTGCATACAAATATACAAAATAAAGGTAGCAAACATAATATACTAGATATTTTAATACAAGGAAAGAAGACATTTGACTTCATAGCTACCCCTGATATTTGATGGGATGAGAAACATGACTAGAATATGGCTGTAGGGATTTACTTTGTTCAAAAGAAAGAGAATATGAAAAAAATTAGAGGAATAAGTTATGTGGTATGAGTATTAAATTTACTCCATTTTACTGGTATCTTTCGTTTTCCCATAACATTTATTTTTAACATATGCCTTCCCTTCCAATATCCAATGAGTCATATCTTGCAACAAGTATTAAAACAAAAAGATCAAAAATCATGTAGTTTGGCAAATTTGACTAGTATATCAGCCATGTCTGAAAGCATATTCAATAATCCACATTCTCTTTCCATTGTTGTAGTAATTGTGTATATTGTATTCTTGGTTTTGCTTCACTTTACTTTGCTTCAGTTCACAAAAGTCATCCTAGGTTTCTCTTAATTCTTCATATTTGAGGTTTCTTACCATATTATATTACTCCATTGTGTTCATGTTCATGTATACTAATACAATATGCTTGTGAGAGAAAATCTAGAAACAAAAAGGAGAAATCATCATGGGATTTGTGGACCCAGCCCTGAAAGAGACCTTGTAGGATATCTAACCCAATACTTTCACTTTAATTTTTGAGAAAACTAATTTCCAAAGAAGGGAATTGACTTTCCTTAACTCATTCAGATACTAAGGGGACAGATACTAAGGGGACAAAGCTCAAATTCAGCTTTTTCTAGCTGCAAATGCAGGGTTTTTTCCACTGTTTCATGCTGCCTCTTGCATGTTGGAAACCATTTGAGTAAAGATCATTAAAAAAACAGAAAGATAATAACTATGTGTATTCATAATACATTAGGGACTACCTCTACAGAAAGGAGAAATAGATAAGCAGTATGAGAATCAGAACACTAATATGAGAAGACTCATTTTCTTATAGTTAGGGAAGCTCTCCATTATTGAGGCATTTCTTAGAATTCCATCTTAGCCCAAAGTAAGGCAACTAATGAGTTGTTGACTTTTCTTATTGATCACTTCATGCTTCAAATTGTAGAAGAATCAATTTGGGAAAATTCTTTTAAAATAGATTTTTATTAATATAATTTGTTTTCACATTGACTAGATTTTCCCTGTAACTTCACCTCCCACATCCTTAAAACTATCTCTTATAACAAGGAATTTTAAGAGAATAAGAGAAAGGAGAAGGTAAAGGGGAGGGAAAACCATCACTCTCAGTGTGAATGTTTCATGAAAATATGACATAATATGCAATGTTCTACACTAATGGGCCACCCACCCAAGCAAACATATCTACAAAAAAGATTAGTGGTTGTGTCATCTCATAACTTTTCTTTGGAACTAAACTTGTTCTTTATAATTTGTCAACACTCATTTTCAGATACTTTGAAATGATTATTCTTCAATTTATAATAAGGTACTTGTTATCTACGCTACTTTTTAGCTCTACTTATTTCACTTAGTATCAGATTATAGGAGTCTTTCCATGCTTCTCTATTCTTATGATATTTATAATTTTGCACAGTGCTATAATATACTACAGTATTTATGTCCTAATTTAGTTAAGTCTTTACTTGATTGATAGATGTGTACTTTGTTTCTAGTTCTTTGATACAAAAAAAGACCTACAAGTATTTTTGGTTTTTGGAAACTTGTTTTTGTGAATGCTTGGGATATATACACAGCAATGGAATCTCCGAGTCAAACATTTTAGCTATTTTTAGCTACTTAATTTGTCCAATTCAAAATTACTTTCCAGAATGATTGTATTTATCCAAAGTTCTACTAACAAAACCGTCTAACTGTGTACATGACTTTCCACGGTATTTCCATCATTGGCCTTCATCATCTTTGCCAATTTCTCAATGTGAAATGATACTTTAGGCTAGTTTTGACTTAAATTTACTTTATTTTAATGAGTTGAGGAATTTTTACATGTTGCTAGTAGTTTGTACTTCTTTATCTAAGAACCATTTGTTTGCATCCTCTCACAATTTTTCAATTGGTGCATGGTTTTGGTTTTACCTATTTGTTAAATGTCCACATACCCTGAACACTAACTACTTCCCAGAGATATTTGGTACAAAGTTTTTGTCTCCAGTTCAAATACTTCCTAATTCACTTTTAATTCTAGATACATTAACTTGGTATGCAACAAATGTTTATTTCATGAAATCAAAAATGTTTTGTTTTTTGTTATTTTTCCTATGATTTGTTTAATTATGAATTCATCTCTTACTTTTAGCTGTGAATGGCATATGAGCTCTTGAGATTTTAATAGCATTACCTTTAACATTCAGGTAAAGTATCCATTTAAGATTAATTGAACTCTATTGTAAATTATGTTGAAATGGAAATTCAACTATAGATCTGATTAACACACACACACACACACAAGATTTGTTGCAGTGTTGTAAATGATAGAAACCTCTGCAGAAACTGAGTGTTCCATTTAACAATTTGGGAGAATAATGGAGAGAGCAGTTTAGAACAGAGTGAACTTTATCTTATATTTTAGAAGAAAAGAAAACATTTCAGGGGGAGGAGAAGAGGGTTAAGTAGGATTCTTTGACTTTCAGGGGAAATCACCCAATGAGATTGCAAGTTATTAAGATTGAAGTTCTGATGACAGCAAAAAAGAAATAAGTCTAATGAGGATGAAAGGAGGACATTATATGACGAGACCAATTAGGATGCAGATAAAATTAACCCATACATAATAGACACTTACATATATATATATATATACATGTGTGTACATGTATATGTTTATATATATATATATACGTGTGTGTACATGTATATGTTTATATATATGTATATATGTATATATGTATATATATATATATATATATATATATTTAAAGATGTATGATAGAACTGTGAAGCATAAGATGAAACAAAAACTGCTAAAGGAGAATGAATACAAATGCATGACATAATCCTGTAAAAATAAGAAAGGTGTTACGAAGCTCAGAGTGAACTAAAGCTGTATAGCACAAGAAAAGACGACCCAAAATGATTTTTTTTCCTTTTGTTTTGTTTTGATTTTTTTTTCTTTTGCTATATTGGGAAAAGGGACCCACAGACTTCTACTCTAATGCCACATTTTCACTTAGAAGGGAACCTGAGTTCATTTTTTAAAATTAATTTATTAGTTTAGTTTCAGTTTATGTTTTTTGTTTCTTCTTTCTCCCTTCCTCCCCTTGAAGTTTTCCCTTTTGACCACCCCCTCCCTCAGTGTTCCCACCCAGTGACCCCCCTCCTTAACCTACCCTCTCCCCTTACTATTATTTCCCTCCCCTCTAAGCCCCTCACTTAGTCTCCTCCTTTTCACCCCCCCACCCTTCCACTACCTATAAGACAGAATAAATTTTTAAACTTATCAGAGTAAGTTACTCCCTGTTTGATTCCAAACCAATGGAAGTAAATTTCAAACAGTGCTCCTCTCCCTCCCTCCTTTTTCTCTATTTAATGAATTTACGTATCTATTCACATTAGAATCTTAACCTTAATTGATTACGTTGATCCTTCTTTGAACCAGAAACAGTGAGAATAGTGTTTAAATGATTTTCCTCTCCCTCTTTCTGCTCCCTCTACTATGGTGTGTTTTAATGCCTCTTCACATGGCATATTTTACCTTTTCCTATCTCATCCTTTCCTGTTTCCCATTACAGTCTCTTTGATCCCCTTAATAGTTTTTTTTTTTTTTTTAAGGCTTCAGGTTAGTGCATTCATACCCAAACCCTCTATCTAAGTATAACCCTCTTAGAGGTCATGATAATCATAAAAATTTTGATATTGACAGTTATCAGGTCCACATATAAGGATGTGAACATTTTGCTCTTGTTGTATCCCAAGTAATGATCATGTGTGTATGAGTGTGGGTGTGTGCAAGTATGCATGTCTGAGTCTGTGTTTCCCTTGTTTACCTTTTTATGTCTTTCTTCAGTCTTGTCATTGGAGATCAGATTTTCCATTGAGCTCTGACTTTTTCATCGGGAAAGACTGGAAGTCCCTTATTTCATTAAATGACCATCACCTTGCCTGAAATATTATGCTCACTTTTGCTGGGTAGTTAATCCTTGGTTGTAGTCCTAGCTCTCTTGCCCTATGAAATATCAGATTCCTATCCCTCCACTCTTTTAATGTAGAAGCTGCTAGGTCCTGTGTTATCCTAATTGTAGTTCCTTGATATTTGAATTGTTTCTATTTGGCTGCTTGTAGAATGTTTTTCCTTAATATTGTAATTCTGGAATTTGGCTACTATATTTCTTGGAGTTTTCAATTTGGGATCTCTTTCAGGAGGAGTCTGGTGAATTCTTTTGATAACTATTTTATCTTCTGATTCCAGGACCTCAGGACAGTTTTCTTTGACAATCTCTTGGAGGATTTTGTCCAGGCTGCTTTTTTTCATCATGGTTTTCTGATAGACCAGTAATTCTTAAGTTATCTCTCCTGGATCTGTTCTCTAGGTCAGTTGTTTTTCCAGTGAGATAGTTTACATTTTCTTCCAATTTTTCAATTGTCTTGTTTTGTTTGATTGACTCTTGCTACATCATAGTGTTCTGAGTTTCAATTTCATTGAATCTAAGTTTTAGTGAATTATGGTCTTCAGTTAGTTTTTGAAGGTCCTTTTTTAGGGAAGTATTTTCTCCAATTATTCACTAATTTTACTTTTTAAGGATTTGTTTTCTTCACTGAGACTTTTTTCCAAGTTGATCACTGCCTCCCTGATTTGGTCTTTAAAATTTTTCTTAAGCTCCTCCAGGAATGCTATATGGGCATGAGACCAGTTCTTGTTTCCTTCTGTGGTCTCAGGTGTGGTTAGAGAGTCTATATTGTCCTGTGTATTTGGTTGTTCTTGCCCTACATAGTAGGCTTGAATAGACTTTCTTGCCTTCCCCTTCTCCTTCTCAGCTTCCTTTCTTCCCATTGTTATTTCCTATTTCTTAATTTCTCAGGATAAGAGCAAAGGGCCTGGTCATTGACTTTGAGTGCTGTAGCCTTCTGGCTAAGGCAGGAATTTCAGAAAGGAGTGTAGGTGCAAGTTGAGAAGACTATGGAGGTGAATCAATTTCTGCTTCTATACCCCTGGGCTATAAGCAGGCTTTTGTTGGTGAGGTGAGGTGGGGCTTGTTGGGGCCCCTCCCTCTCTTCTCTTCATACTCCTGGTTTTCTCGGTTACGCCCCTTGTTGGAGAATCCAAAGCCTGAGGCTATTTCCATTAACTTGGGATTTCAATCTGGGTGGGAGACTTATCTTTGGGTTTTCTACTTCATGAGGGAGGGGTGGGAGGATTGGAGTGACTAGAATTTACTTTGCCATTCTAGCCCCTGTATTTTACAGGCAGGGAGTTTCTAAACTTCCAGGCTGGGGACTGATCATTGCAGGAGAAGCTGCTATCTCCACTGGGGGCCCAACTCTCCTACCTGGCTCCAGTGATTCCTCCTGTCCCCTCATGAGATTAAGGCGAGATGACTTTGATTCATCCTTGGTAAATCTGCAGGCTGGGGCTTCTTCTCTCTCTTGTGTATTCTGTTCATCAGCTCTTAAGTCTGAGCTGTGCAGACCCCACATACTCTGCACTTGCCCTGTCTGTACACACTGGGCACTTTCCTGGGCTGGATTCTACCACAATCCGTCTCCACGTGGATTTTGTCACTCCAGGATTTGTTCAGATTCACTTTTTAAGGTTTAGTGACTGAGGAAGCAAGTTTACTGCTTCCTTTCCGCCATCTTGGCTCCACCCCAATTCAGAACCTGAGTTCTATTTCCCCATTTGGTAAATGGTCAAAGGTTATGAACACACAGCTTTCAGATTAAGATATTACAGCTATCTATAGTCATAAAAATGCTATATTGATTAGAGAAATGCAAATTAAAACAAATGCGAGGTAACACATCATACCTTGCAAATTGGCTATTATTGGTAAAAAAAGGAAATGAAAGATATTGTAAAAGGTGTGGGAAAATCAGAATACTAATGCATTGATGGTCGAGTTGTGAACTGATTCAACTGTTTTGGAGACAAATTTGGAACTATGCCCAAAGGACTATGAATCCGTGAGGATCCTTTAATCCAGCAATTCTAAGTACATATCCAAAAGAAATTATTTTAAAAGAGAAAAGGTCCCACATGTACACAAATATTTATAGCAGCTCTTTGAGTAGTGGCAAAGAATTGAAAATTTAGGAGATGCCCATCAATTAAGAAAAAACTGGACAAATTGTGCTATGTAAATGTAATAGAAATTTTCTTCTATGAGAAATGATGAACAGAGAGATTTCAGAAAAAAAATGGAAAGACTTACATGAACTGATGGTGAAGTGAGAAGAACCAAGAAAACATTATACAGTGTAACTACAACAATTTGAGACATTGATACATTTAGCTCTTTTGAGCAATAAAATTTTCTACGATAATTCCAAAAGACTTATGAAGAAAAATGCTATCCTTATAAACATATCACAGCATACCATCTTCTTTATCTTATTTTTTTTTAATTCTCATGATTTTTTTTTCCTTTTTGTTCTGATTCTTACTTCACAACATGATTAATGTGGAAATATATCTAATGGATTTTACATGTATAACCTGTATCATATTGCATGCCACCTTGGACAGGGGTGAGGTGAGGGTCTATTAACATTAGTACTGCTTGGATATCATCTAGAATGCAGTCCAGGAATGACATTTATTTTTCTTTCAACATAGAGAGTAGGGGGGATAGAGCCAAGATCGCAGAGTGAAAGCAACGATTCACCTGAAGTCCCCCCCCCCCCAAGCCCCTTCAAATACCTCTGGAAAGTTACTTTGAATAAATTCTACAGAAGTGGAATCCACAAAGAGAAAAACTGGCAGATTTCCAATCAAAGACAACATGGAGGGTTGACAGGAAGGGTCTGTTGCATTGGGTTGGGAGAAGAGCAAAATCCAGCATGTGGGCCGCATCAGTGCAGACCTGACAAAAGAGAAACAGGAGCAGAGCTCAGGGCACTTTAGTCTAATTTTGTCTAAATAGAACTTTTTTCAGTGGTACATGGCATCTACACCAAAATTGACCATGTACTAGGGCATAAAAACTTCACAATCCAATGCAGATATATTAAATGCATCTTTTTTTAGGTCATGATGCAATAAAAATTGTATTTAATAAAGGGCCATGGAAAGATAGACAAAAAATCAATTATGAACTTAAAAAATTAATACTAAACAATGAGTGGGTCAAAGTAGAGAGTATATGCAGATTATATGAGGCAACATACTATGCCTGTAAAAAGAGATATAAAAATGGTTATTTTAATGAAAACATTTATAATGGGGTACATATAGAACATGTTTAGGAAAGGCAATATGGGGAAGTGGGGTAAACCTTTGGGGTTTTTTGTTGTTTGTTTGTTTTTAGCCCCACTAATACTTCATTTCTACTAAATACCTCCCATCATCAATTTCTATGTATGGAACCTTGAACAAGTTACTTTCACTCTTTGGTTCTCAATTAATCTTTGGGGGCTATTCAGAGCCTAGGTACTTGAAATGAGACTGAACTCAAATCAAAGATTTATCTGCTTTAACAAGATCCAATATTATATGTTTAGGGGATATATGCAAAATGAGGGGATCTGGTAGGATGATCACTATGATTGCTTTCCATCATAACTTTAATAAAAGCATTATTTGCAGAAAATAAAGACTGACCAACAGATGTATCTCACATAACCTTACTCTCTATGGACCACCAACATAAACTATCCTCCCTAGCTAGGATGATTTCCTGATTTGCAAAGGATTTTTTCACCCCTTCTTACTTGCCTTTGTTCCCGTTATTATCACATCATGTGACATGTTTTCTCTCAAGAATTGGAAACGATTCTGTGGTTATTAACTACTCTGGTATTTTTGGAAACTAGCTTGAACTTATCTTCAAAATGGAGCTTTCCCAAGATTTCCTCCTCTCTACCAGTACAACTCCTTCCTATCCTCAAAGGAGTGGGTCATGTCCTGTCTTCTTCAAAACACTTGACTGACTACTCTAGTCTCAGCAATGTCTATCATGTCATACATTCTGTATAAACTTTGTAACACATTATCTTTCCACCTTCCCCACCAACTTTAGTCCTGAACCTAGGTGTATGCCCCAAACTCTGTCTGCTTTCTGGAAAGGCTTGGATCAAAAATCAGAAGATCCATGAAACAAAGATGGAAACTAGTTCCTACTTGCACAGAAAAGATACTTCTCAACTGGATAGTTTAATAGATCACTTGAGACCTGGTGTGTTCCTATTGACTAGTCAAAGGTAAAGAATTCAAAATATTCTATGACACAAATATGGTACTGATTCCTAAATCAGGAAGAGATAAAACAGAGAAAGAAAATAATAGACCAATTTCCCTCATGAATTTAGATGCAAAAATTCTAAATAAAATATTAGCCAAAAGACTCCAACAACTTATCACAAAAATAATACACTCTGATCAGGTAAGATTCATTCCAGGAATGCAAGGATGGTTTAATATTAGGAAAACCATCAGTATAATTGAGCATATCAACAATAAAACTAGCAGAAACCACATGATCATCTCAATAGATGCAGAAAAGGCTTTTGGCAAAGTACAACATCCATTCCTATTAAAAACATTAGAAAGTATAGGATTAAATGGAGCCTTCCTTAAAATAGTGATAGCATCTATTTAAAACCATCAGCAAGTATTATATGCAATGGGGATAAACTAGAAGCCTTTCCAATAATATCAGGAGTGAAACAAGGGTGTCCACTATCACCCCTCTTATTCAATCTGGTACTAGAAACACTAGCAGTAGCAATTAGAGAAGAAAAAGAAATCAAAGGAATCAAATTAGGCAAAGAAGTAACCAAGCTGTCACTCTTTGCAGATGATATGATGATATACTTAGAGAATCCTAGAGAATCAAGTAAAAAACTACTTGAGACAATAAATAAATAATCTTAACTATGAGAGATACCCTATGTATTTAAAAAGATACATAAAAATATATGATGATTAAGGGTGGGGGAAGTGAATGAGAACATTAGCAACTGGTAAAATCCCAGAAAAATATCTGTTAGAAGAAGGTTGTGATTGAACTGAACCTTGAAGGAAACAAAGGATTCTAACTGTTAAAAAGCAGGGCGAAAAAATGTAATGTTCAAAGACTGTGCATGAATTGGCAGATGTTAACAATTCTCTCTGGATTCTAAGATATGACTTTAGGATTATTATGTAACTTCTTTCTTCCTCCCACTGCACCCAACAGTTGTTAGTAACATCTGCCCCCTTTTCACTCCAAGATTGATTATTTGGAAGAATAATAGTTTGCCTACATTTTGTACCAAGCAGTTCAAGAAAGTATCTACTTATGTTTCATTCATTCATTCATTCATGCTCTATGAGTGTCAGTTCCTTCATATGTTGAAAGGGAAGATTGTACTAGATAGCCAACTGCCTTTTACATTTCTTGAACTATATGTCCCACAGATATCTCAAAATCAACATTATCCTTTCCCTAAGACCTTCCCTTCTTCCCAACTTTCCTTTGTTTTTATTGGGAGAAGTATAATTTTCTCTTTTGATGTTATTATTATTCTCAACTCTTCATTTTTACTCTTCCCACTTACTGAATCTTTTGCCAAATTGTTTCATTTCTACATTCAAAATAAGTTTTCTCTCTTACACATCCACTACTCTCTTTCAGGCCTTCATCACTTTTTGCCTGGACTACTGTAATAGCCTTCTAATTTGTCTCCCTGCTTCAAGTCTCTCCTCACTGGAATACATGCTCCACAAAGCAGTGAAAGTGATTTTTTTTACTAAAGTACAAGTTCATGTCAGCCCTTCTACTCTATGAACTTCAGTGTCTCTCTCTTACCTCTAGGATAAAATGAATTTATTTTCTGATTGGCATTCAGTCTCTCTATATCCTGGTCTCTTCTGACCTTTCTATACATTGTATATATTATTCTCCTTGACATAATCTACTATGTACCTATAATGGCTCACTTGGTATTCCTAGTAGATGAAACTAGACCTCTTGCCTCAGTACCTTTGTACTAACTCTCTCACAGATCTGGAATCCCTTCCCTCTTCACCTTTTTCTTAGTGTCCCTGGTTACCTTCAAGACTTAACTCAAATAAAAGACTTCTGAGAACCAAGATGATGGTGTAAACAATAAACCACTGAAATAATCAATTAATCACCTCCAAATAACTATAAAATAGAACCCTCAGATAAATCCTGGAACAGCAGAACCAGTAAAAAAGGATGAAACAACCTTTTATCCCAAGAAACTTGAAGAATCAACATGAAAGGTCCATATTACTCATGTGAAAGGGGAGCACAGCCCAGGATGGTAATCCTCTGAGGAAGTCAACAAGTCCCACTTCAAACCATTAGGAGATGCTGAGCCCCGATTTGGTGGTGCAGACAAATGCCAACACTTGGATCCCCTCCACCACCATGAGCCTTAGCATAGCCAGGGGAACTGGAAGACTCCATCTCAGAAAACCACCTTCTACTGCAGTATAGCCAAGGGCAAAAAGAAATTCTCTAGCACCAGACCTCCAAATGTTCAGCATAGCACCAGGCAAGCAACCTCTTGTGACCAGGCCTTCAGTTGTTGCACCATGGTACCTGGCAAAAAAGCATTTTCCATGGCCAGATCTCTAAATACTTCAGCATAACCCAAGCAAACATGTAGATGCTGATGCTATAGATGTCTAAAAAAATAGCTAGTCACCAGCCAGTACTGGCCATTCACACATTATCATAGCTCCAGGCAAACAGGCAGCCTCCAGAGGACTGACCACCACATGCTTCAGTGTAGCCATAGGGACATGCAGAAACTCCCCATTGGGCCCTCATCACATGACAGACACCACCACTAGAACCCCAGCTCAGCACCAGGTAAGCTTCCAGAGACCTATGGATTCCAGCAGGGACAGTCAACCCTTGACCCAGGTAAAAAGCCAGGACCTACAGCCACTAGCACAAGAAGCCTGAGGCAGTGCCCCTGCCACCCTGGGAGCAGAGCTCAGACTTAAAAGAAAGAAGAAAAAGGAAAAAAAAATGATGCACAGAAAACCATAACAACAACAAAGAATCTGTTGATAGGAAATTATTGTGGCGAAAGTGAAGACCAAGGCACAAATTGAGAAGAGGACAATGTCAAATCACCTATGGGAAAAACCCCAAAGATAAAGGGAAAGTGTTCTCAAACTCTGAAAGATCTCACAGAAGAGCCCAAAAAGGAGCTTAAAAATCACATAAGAAAAAAAAAGATAAGGAAAAGTTTTTATAGTGGAGGGAAACAAGGAGGAAGTGAAAGGGAATGAGTGAACCTTACTTTCATTGGATTTGAATTAAGCACAGAATAATATAGGAAATCTATCTTACCCTACAGAAAATGTAGGGAGGAAGGGGTTTAGAGGGGTATGATAGAAAGGAGGGCATATTGGAGGAGGGCATAGTCAGAAGCAAACAATTTTTAAAAGGGACAAAGTCAAAGGTTAGAATAGGATACATGGGGAGAGGGATAAGATAAATGGAAATATCATTCATCTTTCACATGACTATTATGAAAGTGTTTTACATGACTGGATATATATATATATATATATATATAACCTAAATCAAATTGGTTTCCTTCTCAATGATGGTGGGTCTGGAGGGAAGAAGGGAGGGAATTTGGAACTCAAAGTTTTAAAAATTAATATTAAATTATTTTATATGCAACTGAGAAAAAATATACAGGAAATGGGGTAGAGCAATCTATTCAGTCCTACAATAAAGTAGAGGGAAAGATGATAAGAAAGGGAGTTAGGTAGTAGAAGGGGGGCAGACTAGGGAAAGGGCTAATTAGAATGCTTGCCATTTTGGAGTGAGGGGAAGGGAGGGACGGAGTGAAAATTTGGAACTCAAGAACTTGAGAAAGAAAATGTTGAAAAGTAACAGTAAATTATTTTTTAATGAAGAAAAATCAGGGAACAGAGCCAAGATGGTGGAGCAAGAGCAAGGATTTACTTGAGTTCTCCCCCAAACCCCTTCATATACCTGTAAAACATGATTCTAACCAAATTCCTGAGTTATATAACCCACAAAACAACAGAGTGAAGCAAATATCCAGCCCAAGAAAACCTGGAATGTCAAGAAGAAGATTTGAAATCTCAGACTATAGAATCTTACCTTGGTGACAAAGGAAATCAAAGTCAGAATGGTGACAGAAGAAGGCACTAAATTCAAGGCTTCTACATCCAAAGCCTCCAGAGAAATTATGAATTGGTTGCAGGCCATGAAAGGGCTCAAAAAGGATTTTGAAAATCAAGTAAGAGAAGTAGAGGAAAATTTGTGAAGAGAAATAAGAGTGCTGCAAGAAAATCATGAAAAAATGAGTCAACAGCTTCCAAAATACTGAAGAAAATAACACCTTAATAATAGACTAAGCCAAATGGCAAATGAGGTCTAAAAAGCCAATGAGGAGAAGAATGCCTTAAAAAGAAAAATTGGCCAAATGGAAAAGGAGATCCAAAAGTTCACTGAAGAAAATACTTCCTTAAAAATTAGAATGAAGCAAATGGAGGCTAATGAATTTATGAGAAATCAATATATTATAAAACAGAACCAAAAGAATGAAAAAAATAGAAGAGAGTGTGAATTATATCATTGGAAACATCAATCACCTGGAAAATTGGTCCAGGAGAGATAGTTAAAATTACAGGCAATGGGGTACAGAAACCTGTCTTACCCCACAAGAAAGTAATAAGGGGAGGGGATAAGAGGAAAGAGGTGTGATAGACAGCAAGTAAACTCCAGTAAAGCTTAATTAGAGTTCATGCCATCTTGTGGGGTGGGCAAGTGGAGAGATGGGGAGAAAATTTGGAACTCAGAATCTTGTGGGAGAGAATGTTGAAAATTAAAAACAAACTAATAAACTAATAAAAATACAAAAATAGAAGAGACATAGAAAAATAGGATAAAAATAAAAGGATGCAAAAGAATTATGAATAAAAAATAGCAAAGTAGAATTAGTTAAATGGAAAAGGATGTACAAAATGCCACTGAAGAAAACTGCTCCTTAAGGAATATGATTGGCCCAATAAAAAAGAAAGTACAAAAGATAATTGAGAAAAACAATACCTTAAAAATTAGAATTGGATAGAACCAATAGGATGATATGTAGCTCATTTTCTTTCTTCATGACTTTTATTTGTTATGCAATATTTGTATTTTGGAAAGATTGATTTTCATTCTATGTAGCCTGGAGATTGAGTATTTGTTATGACAACATACAGTCGTAAAAATGTTTTCAAATTTTTATGGATCAGTGTATGTCTGGGCAACTGTGAACAAGAATTCTGTCTGTGTTAATGGTTCAGTCTCAGTTCTCAAGGATATTTTGAGCTCTATATTGTAGTTTAAGAATTTGCCATCTGTTGGTTTATGAAAGATAGTCAACTCCTAATACATAATCTTAGCTACCAGTTGGTTATCTTGGAGATATTCAACAGGTATTGAAACTTTTCAGCCTGTAGTGATGTATTGCCCAATTTCTATCATTTCCTTATATAATATACATTGATCACTAAGTGTGGACTCCTTGAAGATAACCTATCTATAATTTCTAATGACAAAGGCCTACGCCTGAATTTCCATGATAAACCCCTATATTTCTATAAATAAATCTGCATAATTCAAAAAAAAATTAGAATTGGGCAAGTTGTAATGACTTTATGAGACATCATGAATCAATCTAAAAAATTCCACAGAATGAAAAAATGTAAGAACATGTAAAACATCTAATGGAAAAAATAACTGATCTGGAAAAACAGAACTATGCCCAAAGGGCAACAAAACTGTGCATACATACCCTTTGATACAGCAATGCCACTACTAAGTTTCTATTCCAAACAGATCATAAAAAGGAGAAAGGACCTACATGTGCAAAAATATTTATAGCAGCCCTTTTCATGGTGGCAAAAATATTGGAAATTGAAGGTATACCCATCAATCCGTGAATGACTGAACAAGTTATGGTATATAAATGTAACAGAACACTATAATGTAGTAAGAAAAGATGAACAGGAAGATTTCAGATAAACCTGGAAACACTTGCACAAAGATATGCAAAGTTAAATGAGCAGAACCAGGAAAATTTTGTACATAGTATGAGTGACACTGTATGAAAATTAACTATGAATGATTAAGATCTTCTCAGAAACACAAGGATCCAAGTACAAAGGACTCACAAAGAAAAATACTATCTATATCCAGGTAAAGAACTGATGGACTCAAGTTGCAGATTGAAGCATAGTTTGTTTTTGTTTTTGTTTTTTACACTTGCTTTATCCTTTCTTATGGTTTTATTTCCTTTTGACTTGTTTCTCCTTCTACAAGTGTGATGAATATGTATAAACTATATCAAATTACCTATCATTTTCCAAGGAGAGGAGTGAAGGGAATGGGGGAGAAAAATTTGAATTCAAAATCTTCTAAACATGAATTTAAAAAATTTCTTGACACATAATTGCGTAAAAATAAAATGATTTTTAAAAGATAACTCAAATAACATTTTAATAAGAAGTCTTTCCCAGTTCTTCCTGATTCTAGTTATTTCTCCTCAGAGATTACCTTCCATCTAATTTTTATATATCTTGCTTGTATATAATTGGTAATAGAAGGTTAGGATAACTTTAACTTTTTTGCATCCTCTGTTCTTAGGCATAATTCTATGAAAAATCAACCTTCTTGAACAAGTGAATTGCATCTTGGCTAGACTTCCATTTTCTTCTAACTTTGACACTTTCTTTGTTGAGAGTATAACATTTAAAAATCTTCTCTACATCTCAAACCCTGGACTAATTTAACCTCTTTAAAATAGTATGTTTTAGCAGATGCCAAAATATAGCTGTTTTGGCTTTGATGGTTGAAACATTCATTATGATGTGCATGTTTCATTATATCTTGTGTATAAGATCACATATGATGTTATTTTTAAGGTACTAAACACAGAGAGAATCATATGAGGGAAGAAAAAAGGGCACTCTTCCAAAGAATAAATAAACCAAAAATTGAGTCCTGTCTCTAACTCACTGTATGTCTCTAGGCAGAAGACTCAGGCAAGATCTCTAGGGTTCCTTCTAGCTCTTATAATCAATGATCTATTTGACTATTTCATGATCATGGTACATTTCCATCTGTGACCCTATTCTTTAAGATCCCTTCAAAGTATAGTCTTCTTTGTTGAACTTCAATTCATCAAACTTTTTTTCTCACATCTACTATACGAATTCAATGATCTGGGTGACCAATAATAAGAAGATAATTCCAAAGCCGTCCATATTGTTCAAGAGGTTACATTCTGCTAAGTCAGATGGGGAGACAGGGTTAATACATGTACATAATTTTAAAATATTCTAATACTTCATGATTTTGTGTGTTCTAGTTTTCTGAAAGATTATGAGTTTCCAAGAAAGTTCTGGCCTGAATTGTTAAAGGGAGTTGGTCAATGGGAATTCCCTACATGTAGGAAAACACAAGTCCAGTCAAAAGTAAGCAAGGAAATAAAAAAAAATAGCAACAGAGCATTGTCCTAATTATCACCTTTGCTAGTTCTGACATTCTTTTTTGTGCTTTCTGTAATTCCATATTCTTTATTATGTTCTTTACTTTTCTAGGTCTAAAATTCTATCTTTTGCCTTCTATGATTCCCCACTTCATTTTTTCTGAACGTTAGCCTTAGTCTTTTCTCAGCTCTTCCCTAAAGCCTTCTCAGCTCTTCCACTTGGTTAATCTCTCCTTTCTGAACTCCTTGCAATATGGCTTTTCCTTGACAATTTCTTTTGGTTTAAACATATCTTGGCCTATTACCCAAGCACATCTTGATGAAATGGTTCTTGCAAAACTGTGAGTCAGATCACAGGCAATCATTAAGTCCAGAATAGCTTTTGTACGTAAGTCACTGTCATCAGACTTTCTTGGCATGAACCCAAACAGCCTATGTGATGTTTCGGCTGCAATGACTCAGCTTCCTCAGCTTTCTTGACAAATGACTCAGTCTTTGTGTATTTTCACACTATTTCTAAAGTGGCCATCTAAGCTCTATAGTCTATTTCAAGTCCTAGTGACAGCAAATTCAATTTAGGTATGCACACACTTATATACACATATTATGCATATATATGTATATATGTTTACATTATCTATCATCGTGTGTGTGTATGTATATATATATATATATGTGTGTGTGTGTGTGTGTGTGTGTGTGTGTGTGTGTGAATTGGGATAAAGTCTGAATCTGTCATTTTGCTATCACAGGGAACTAGTAGGTGAGAAACTACTCCTCTCAATGCAGATCATCATCCCTTAAAAATTTATTATGTAAGAGAATTGCCTAAAGAACGAAGATTAAGTAACTTGTCCACAATCACAGTCAATAGGCCTGAGATGAGACTTGAAGCTGAATTTTCCTAATTTCAAAGTCAACTTTCTATTGCTAGGCCATATTGCCTCTCTTTGAATGTATGTCTATGTATAGGTATATATGTATATATCTATGTTTCTAAATGTGTGTATGCATAAACATCTACAAATACACATTGTATACACATACACATATCAGCACAGCAAAATGCTAATCTTCATAAAAGAAAGGGTATTCTTAACCTGTAACTCAAGTATATTTTTGACCACCCTTCCCATAATGATCTTCTCTCGATTAATTTTCTTTCATTTATTCACTAATGTGATGTATGGTATCTGTCTCATATGTCTTTATTGCATGTAATTCACATATACTTTTTCTGATTAAGTGAATCTAGTTTTCCCAATTAAAGTACAAACTCCTTGAAGGCAGAGACTATATCTTATACACCAAATTTTCATAGTAGACATCAGTTTTAAAATTTTATATAGGTAGTGGAAAGACAAATATATAACACACCAAAAAACCCTAGTTCTTCCTTATTTCTTCCATTTATTAGAGGGTGTGAAAATATGAGTTTCATTTTTATAATTTTACATTGGGATGATCATAATAATTGTCCTAACTCCTTCATATGGTGATGAGGATTATAGACAGTCCTGTTGTTCACTCATTTTTCAGTCATGTCTGACTCTTTGTGACCCCATTTGGGACTTTCTTGAGAGAGATACTGAGGTAGTTTCCCATTTCTTTCTCTAGTTCATTTTACAGATGAGGAAATTGAGGCAAATAGGCTTAAATGACTTACCCAGGGTCACACAGTAAGTAAAAGTCTTAGACCAGATTTGAACTCAGATAGATGAGTCTTCCTGACTCCAGTTCCAGCTCTCTATCCAGTGTACTCCTAGCTGACAATCCTGTAAGATCTTTTATAAGCCATGTATTTCAACCCCCACATTTTGCTAGTTGAGGAAAATGAGATCCATAAAGGTTCCATTATTTTTCCATAATTATACATGTAGTAAATAGCAGAAGTGGTGTTTGAAGCTGAATCCTCTGCCTGTAGATGCATACCATTTGCATTAGTCAGTGCAGGGAGAGACCTTAGATATCAAGTCTAAACTCTGACATTTAAAAATTAAACCTGAGACACAGAAATTAAGCGCCAGAACTGGTATTGGGACACAGGTTTATTGACTACAAATACAGAGCTTTTCCCCCTGCTAGATCACAGTCTATTGAGCTTTCCCCCCTTTTCATTAACACTTTGTAAGAATGCATTGCTTTGTAACTTTGAGTTATAATTATTTCAATAAATTTAATCTCAATGACCCACCCAGCAGGTGGGGTTGGGAGAGGGAATTTTGCGACATTCCCAGGGTTTAGTCTCTAGGACGAAATCATTTTTCACTTAGGGAACTTGAATCTTCCAATTGAGAATGCTGAAGCATTAGACTTTGCTCCTTCCATGGTATGGAGACTTAAGAAGAGGGATGGGGGCAGGGAATTGAGGTTAGTTTGTCTGAGTGAACTAGAATCATCTGTTAGTTGGTTTGTGGGCTACACATTTCCTTTTGCTGAGAGCCAGCTGTGCAATTAGTAAAGGGAAGTATAAGGGAAATAACATGGTCAGGACTTGGAGCATGGGGCTCGTGCCACCCATGTCTGAGGGTTGGCTGATCCTTCTGGTTTGGCAAGAGATATGCTTCTATCTGGAGAATGAACTTAATGGGGTCTTATTTTATATTCATACCTGAATAGGTAGCTTGAAAAATGTTAATTTAAAAACATTTTTTTCAATTAACAATCATTTATTTTCTCTCTTCTACTTCTACACTGACTATTGGGAAAAAAGAAAAAAAAAGAAAAGAAAAAAGCTAATCCTCGTAACAAATATTCATAATTAAATCAAATTCCCATATCTGCTGTGTCTAAAAATACATGTCTTTTTCTGCACCTTATTGCCTTTATTTCTCAAGAAGTACATTGAATGTTTCATCATAGGCTCTCCCTGTGATCATAGTTGATTATTCTATTGATCAAAATTCTTAAATCTTTCAAAAGTTGTCTTTGCATTATTGTTACTATATAAATTGTTCTCTTCATTCTGCTCAATTGACTGCAACATTTCACTTAAGTTTTTGGCAGTTTAGTTAGTGGAATATAATCTTATTGTCCCCTTCTAATTATACAACTTTTATTAATATATTTCTTGCATTGCATTAAATGACTACACAATTTCTTTTGCAGGAATCAATATTCTTTTGGAACACTCACACACCCACAGAGAGACAGAGACAGAGACAGGGATGGAGACAGATTTGGGGGAAGGTCACAAAACAAATCAAAGATGTTAGTGTTATCTGATAGTATTCTTGTTATTCAATTCTCATAAACACTCACTTGTACGAAGATAGGAGGAAGATTAATTTTTTCATCTTTATTTTGAATATAAACAATTGTTATACAGCATTTGATTTTTGTTATTTTATGACATTTATATTGTCAAAATTATTTGTAAACTATTTTCAAAGCACTGCCTACTTCGCTCTCTATCACTTCATACATATCTTCTCGTTCTTCTTTGAATTCTTCATATTAATTATTTCTTTCTCTTTTTTTTTGCCTTTTGGAGGGAAATTGGGGTTAAGTAACTTGCTCAAGGTCACACGGCTAGGTTTTTGTGTTTGTGTTAAGTGTCTGAGTTCGGTTCCGAACTCAGGTCCTTCTTACTCCAGGGCCAACGCTCTACTCACTGTGCCACTTAGCCGCCCCATATTAATTATTTCTTAGGAATATTTCCTCATATGCTTGTATACAATTTGTTTAGCCATTACAAAATTGATATTAATATTTTATTTTTAAATCATGTTGGCATGATAGAGTGATTCTGTTCTTTAGAAGGCAGGGTACCTGATTTCCTATCATATGAATTGGGAGATGTTGGCTTAGTTCTTAACCTTCTTTGGGCCTTAGGTTTTGACTCTTGTATGATGAAAGGGTTGGATTAAATGATCTCTAAACACCCTTCCACCTCTAAATCTTGGGTGAAGCTTTTCATTCAAGAAACTGAGTGAGAAAAGTAATCTAGAACCTCACATACCATTATTTTTGGCTGCTAAATAGCCACAGCTGCACTTATCTGTTAACACACTAGATAATGACACTGTTTCTTATTTCATCATCGTATCCCTTCTCTATAAACTACAAATTCCTTGAATGAAGGCAAACTTTGCATAATGCACTGTGCAGAGTAGGTGTTTAAAAAGTGTTTTTAAAATAGTTACAAAGTGACAGAGAAGTGAAGCAAAAAATACAAAAGGAGTGGATTTCCAGTTAGAGGAAGTTAATTCGAATTTCCAGGCTGACATAACTATATTTACCAGTACCAGATTATTTTCCTGATTACCACTTTGTAATTCAGTTTGAGACCTGGTACTGTTAGGCCACCCTCAGTTACATTTTTTTTCTCAGATTCCCTTGTTATATTCTTGCTTTTGTGTTATTCCAGATGCTTTTAGGTGTATTTTTTTTTCTTGTACATCATTTTAGATAGTTTGATTTCTATGACACTGAATAAATTAATTCAGGTAGAATTGTCATTACATTGGCTTTGTCTACACACGAGCAAACAATGTATCTCTAATTGTTTGGATCTATCTTTGTGTGAAAAGTGTTTTGTAATTTAATTCATATGGTTTTTGTATTTGCCTTGACAGGTACCTTTGACTAGGTAAATAGGTCCTTCTATGCCTTATTCCTTAGGTAGCTTTAACCACTGAATAAGTGCTGCCTCAGTTAAACTGGGACCTGTAAAAGACCTTAGTGTAAAAAAGCCGTGGTGTCCAGCTGGATCTAGGGTCATCTTGAGTCATCCTGATCTATATTTAACTACTGAAACCAGGTATCTCTAGAGGGGAAAGTGAGGCAGATGGCTTTGCATAGCCTTTCCTCACTTAAAAACAATTCACTTGAGTGTCATGACATTACCTCCCTGATGTCATTGTCATCTTTGAGAATGCCAGACAAGTAACAACATCTGTAAGTAGAAAATACGTGTTATCCCACTGAGGATCCAACTGGAACTGGCAGTAAGGAAATACAACTCTCTTTTTCTCTTTCTTTCTTTCTTTCTTTTCTTTCTTTCTCTCTTTCTTTTTTTCTTTGTTCCTTCTTTTTCCTTCCTTCCTTCCTTCCTTCCTTCCTTCCTTCCTTCCTTCCTTCCTTCCTTCCTTCCTTCCTTCTTTCCTTCCTTCCTTCGTTCCTTTACCACTGAAAACTTTTTCTTATAGAACATGTCTTAATTCCAAATTACTTTGGCTCTCATTGATTGATCACCAACAGATCCCAGGCCTAGCCTTGCCTGGTCATTGTTTGGGCCCTGGCTGGCTCAGAGTTAATGTAATTAATAATTGTTTCTGTTTTGGCAAGAAACCATGAGGTTTTGGCAAGAAACACTGCCCCTCTCATATTGGTATTTTTTGAGTAGGTAAAAAGTCTATTCTCTGCCTCATTTCTTAACTAGCCCTAATCACTGGATGGAAATTACTTCAGTCAAATTGAGACCTATTGTTAAAGAACTTAGCTTACAAAACCAGGCCATCTCCAGTCATCCTGATCTATATCTCACCACTGGACCCAGATGGAGGAAAAAATGAGGCAGGTGACTTTTCATAGCCCTCCCTCACTTAAAAACAATTCACTTACATATCATGACATCACCTCATTGATGTCACAGTCCTTTTTGAGAATAAAGGACAAAGAACAAGAATCTCTGTGGAAGGTAGACTCTGAAGTATTTTATAATATATGCAGTTATTTGAAATGATTTTTTCTCTTTCTCTTGATGGTGGATTTTGTTGGTAATACATAGAAGTGTTGATGATTTATGCTATTTTATATCCTATAACTTTGATAAAGTTGTTTATTGTCTCAGCCTGTTTTTTACAAGATTGTCTAGGAATCTCTATGTATACCACTGTTTCATTTGAAAAGAGTGATAGTTTTGTTTCTTCGTTGCTTATTCTTAACTCATTCTCCTCCTTATTTCTCTTATTTCTATAGTTAACACTAGCATTTTTAATACAATATAGTAATAGTAGTGCTTATATGTATCATTGCTTCACCCCTAATTTTATTGGAAAGGTTTCTAGCTTATTCTCATTACAGAAAATGTAGGCTCATGGTTTTAGATAGACACTACTTATTTGAAGAAAACCTCTATTTATTACAGTATTTGAGAGCATCTTTTGTTGGAATGGGTATTGTATTTTATCAAAAGCTTTTTATGCATCTATTGAAATAATCTTATGATTTTCATTGTTTTGGTCTTTGAAATGGTTAATAATGCTGCTATTTTTAACTAATATTGAATCAGCCCTACATTCTAGGAAAGAATCTTATCTGGTTACATTCATATCTTTGAGATGTCTTGCTATAATCTCTTTTCTATTTTATATAAAAATTTGCTATCAATATTCATTAGGGAAATTGGTCTAGTTTTCTTTCTCTGTTTTTGTTGTTCTTGATTTAAATATCAACACTTTTTTGTTATAAAAGTTTTTTTTTCACCTCCATTGCCTATTTTTCCTAATAATTTATGTTGTGTTAGAATTCATTGTGCTGGTTTTTGTTTTTGTTTTTTGGCCATGCAATAGGAAAAGTGCTAGGATTGAAGTCAGGAAGACTCATTTTCCTGAGTTCAAGACTGGTCTCAGATACTTGCTGACTGGGTGACCCTAGTCAAGTTTTATATTCCTGTTTGCCTCAGTATCTTCATCTGTAAAATAAACTTAGAAGAAAATGGTAAACCACTCTAGGTTCTTTGCCAAGAAAATCCCAAATGGGGTAACAAAGAGTCAGATGCAATTGAAAACACTGTAACAAAAACAGAATTCCTTTGTTAATCCTTCTGGAAATATAATTTTTTTCTTAGCAAGCTCATTTATAGCTTATTCATTTTCTTATTCTAAAGTAGGTCTATTTAAGTATTCTATTTCCTCCTTTAATCTGTTAAATTTGTATTTCTGCAAATATTAATTTAACTTAGACCGACAGATTTATTAGAATGTATTTGGGAAAAATAGCTCCTAAAATTAATTTAACTTCATTTTAATTGTTTGGGAATTTACTCTTTTCATTGTTGATACTCATACTTTAATCTAATTTATTTTTCCCATAAAATTAGCTTCTAGTTTTATTTATTAATTATTTATTTACATTATATATAAAGTAATAAAATATTTTACTTTCAATGTTATTAATCTTTCTTTTGATTTTCAGGATTTCCAATTTGTTCTTTAACTGGTGATTTTTAATTTGTCCTTTTTTCCATTTCTTGAAAAAATGCATGGCCAATTCATTGATCTGCTTATTTTCCTCTATTTTATTTGTGTAAGAGTTTAGAAATATATATATTTGTGTGTGTTTGTGTGTTACCCCCCACAGGGTCTACTATGTCTGCATCCTATAAATAACATCAATCATTTTCTTTAATGAAATTATTGTTTTTAGAATTTGTCCTCTGACCATCTCATTCCTAAGATTACTCCAATCATCTTGATGAATATCTGGTCACTGAACCCTGATGACTCTGGAGGAGAAAGTGAGGCTGGTGACTGTAATGTAAAGGGAATTTGAAGATCCTCCCTGCCCCTTAATAGGCCCATGTGACCTGCTTTAAGCTTTGTTCTAGCCCATAGTTTGAGTCACATGGAGCCCACTTTGGAAGGAGTTTGCCAAATGGGTGGAGCAAGAACTGTAGAAAAGGCTTAGAGAGCATGACGTAGGTGAGAGAGAATGAGGTGGATCTGGGAGATTGCTGAGGCAGAGAAGCTAGCATGAGGGAGAGAGGGAGGAATTTTGGCTAGGGGAGTTTGTTTATGGGGGACCTAACAGAGGGAAAGCTTAGGTATGTTGGCACTTCCTGGAGTGGTGATGTATGTGAACTTGTTTATTACCATGGTGGAATTGGCTTTCTGGTATCTGAATAAAGATCTTGGTTTCATCTTTGAAAAACAGAGTTTGTTATATTTTACAATTCTAGCCTGGAAATATGTCTTAATATTCATAGCAGCTACTATTGGTATCACATTGAGGTTATTTTGACATTGCACAGCCTTCCCTCACACAAATCAAAGTCAACTGTGAGTCATGTCATCACCTACCTGATGGCGTGTTCCTCTTTGAGAATGAAGGACAAACACAACCCATAAATAGTCCAAGTTGCTTGAATGGGGACCTGTTCAACTGGGTAACTCAGGTTATCCTTTTCCTCTCCTTCTCCCCCTCCATTTCCTCTCCAAAGGAAGGTAAATTTTGATAGTCAAAAGCTACCTACCTATTTTGGGGTATAATGGCTACATTCCTTTCTCAAAGACCATACCTTAATCCCATCTTACTCTGGAGCTCAAAGATTGGATAACAATAGGTCCCTGCCCAAGTACCACTTATTGGCTATTTTGGGGCCCTTCTTGCTCAGAATGAATGTAAATAGAAACTCTTTTTCTTTTGGCCAGCAACCCTGAGGGTCTTCCACTCCGAGTTATCATCATCATCATCATCATCATCATCATCATCATCATCATCATCATCATCATCATTACTATTATTAAAGGGGCTATCCCTTGTACCACTTCTTAAAAAGGACTATTCACTGTATGGGCATTACCTCACTCAAAGGGAGAAGCAGAGAAAACCTTAGCCTAAACGGTTCAGAGTCTCCCATTTCATCCTCGGCCATCTTCAGTCTTCCTAATGAATATCTGGCCCCTAGATCCAGATGGCTCTGGAGGAGAAAGTGAGGCTGATGACCTTGTGCAGTCCTCCATTACTCAAACCAAAGTCAATTGCAAATCATGTCATCATTTCCCTGATGTCATGGTCTTCCTTGAGAACCACAGACAAACATAACCTTTAGTATTAGATTATTTAGCTTCCAATGAGTTTTGAATCTATATTTTCATAACCCTTTGTGGAATGCAATATTTAATGCATTACCATCTAAAAAGGGTGTATTTATTTATTTATTCTTGCATTTTTTGAGAGATTTTTATGTCCCAATATACAGTCTATTTTTGTGAAGGTGACACATACAACTGAGAAAAAGTATATTCTTTTAATATTATCTTTCAATTTTCTCTACAGTTCTTTCTTTAACTTTTCAAAAATTCTTTTTATCTTTCTAACATTTTCTTATTTACTTTATGGTTAGATTTATCTAGTCCCATGAGTGGGAAGTTGAAGTCTATAACTAATATAGTTTACCAACTATTTCCTCCTGTAACTCATTCAACCTTCCTTTTAAGAATTTGGATGCTACACTATTTGGTACATATATGTTTAGTAATTATATTACTTTATTTTCTAGGAAAGTCTTTAGCTAAATGCACTTTCCTTCCTAATCTCTTTTAATTAGGTCTATTTTTGCTTTGGCTTTGTCTGGGATCATGATTGCCACCCCTGCCTTTGTTTTAACTTTGGCTAAACCATAATAGATTCTTCCCCACCCCCTTATTTTTTACTCAGTATGTATTTATCTGTTTCAAGTCTTTTTTTTAATTGTAAAAAACATTTTGTTGGATTTTAGTTTCTGATTTATTGTGCTAACTGCTTCTGTTTTATAAGTACATTAATTTTATTCACATTTGTCATTGTGATTATTAACTATTTCCCTCCATCTTCTCTCTCCTCTCTTTCCCTCCCTCCATTCCTCTCTAAAATTCCATTTTTCTTCTGACCACTACAGTCATTAATCTACCCTTCTTCTATGATTATCCTTCCCTGACTTTCTCCTATCCCCTTTCCATTGTACTTCCCTTTTGTGTAAGACAGATTTCTACACCCAACTGTCTAGGAGTGGGGAACCTGTAGCCCCAAGGCCAGATGTAACCTTCTAAGTGCTTGGGTGTGACCTTCTGACTGAGTCCAAGTTTTACAGAATAAATCATTTTATTAAGCAGATTTTTTTCTGTGAAGTTTGCATTCAGTCAAAGGGCCACCTTTAAGGACCTAGAGGGATGCATGTAGACTTGAGGCTACAATTTCTCACCCTTGTCTTGTCCCTATTTTAATCAATTCTGATGAGAATGAGGTTCAAACTTTGCGTGCAAACCAAATTTCCTCTCCACTGTTGTGGGCCTCCTATATTTGACATAATTTTCCCCCATTCTTCCTTTTTCTTCCCCTTCTCCCAATGTATCCCTCTTTCTCATCTATTCATTTTCTTTTAAGATCACCCTGTCATAGTCAACTCACACCCATGCCCTCTGCCTATGTATACCCCTTTAAATTGACCTTATAATAATAAACCTTTTTAGGTGTTGCAAGTGTCTTCTCGTATAGGAATAAAATTAAAAGCAAAACCAAATATTTTGTACCTTATGCCTTCTCTGTCATGTTTAGCTTTCTGTGCTTATCTTGAGTCCTGTATTTGAAAGTCACATATTCTGGTCAAGATGATGGGGAGAAATCATGATGTTGTGTGAATTTTACCCTGGAACAACGTTAAATTAAGCCTCTAAATGGATTCTCTAGTGATGGAATCGACAAAATGATGAATTGAAACAAATCTCCAGCTTAAGACAATTTAGAAAGACTTCAGGGATGTTCTGTCTCACTTGGGTAAAAGGGAGAATAACCCAGTGCAAATTGTGTCCAGGCAAGCCAGGAGGTGTTCTAAGCTACAGCACAGATCAACAACCAAGGGATGATGGTTCTGGCTCAGCAGGCCAGCACTGAGGACACCAGCTCCATTAAAGAAGGCAGATTTTGACCCTCAGATCCCTAGCAAAACAGGTATGACTAAACTGGGCAACCCCAGTGTTATGGGCAAGCTGCAAGTACCAGAGGCCCCAGAGCAGAAAGACAATGACCAGGTTTCTTTCCCTGAGCATAGGAAGCTTGGGAGAGTACCCTTTGTGTGCCAGAAGCAGAGCTCAATTGTAAAAGTTATGAAATAGGCTGAAAATGAGTTAGAAACAGAAGAAAGTTCTGACCATAGATAGCTACTATGGTAACAGGGAAGATCAAAATACAAACTCAAAAGAGGCCAACAATGTAACACTGTCTATATGTGAAGCCTCAAAGTGGAATATGAGTTGATCTAAAGCCAAAAAAGTCATCATGGAAGAACTGAAAATTAAATAAAAATTAAATTAATTTGTTTCAATTAAATTAAATAAAAATAAATTTAAATAAAAATTGAGAGTTGTTGAAAAAAGTTGGGAAAATATGAGAGTTATTCAGGGCAATCATGAAAAAAGAATCAATAGCTTGGAAAAGGAAGGAGGAAAACAGAGTGAAGAAAATAACTCCTTAAAAAATTTAATTGGTCAATTGGAAATAAATCGACTGAAGAAAACAACTCTTTTAAATGTAGAATTGACTAAATGGAAAAGGAGGTAGAAATACTAACTGAAGAATAAAATTACTTAAAAATTAGAATCGGACAAGTGGAAGTTAATAAATCGATGAAATATCAATAGTCAAACAAAATCAAAAGAATGAAAAAAGAAGAAAATGTAAAATTCCTCATTGGGAAATTAACTGACCTAGAAAATCGATCCAGGAGAGAACATTTAAGAATTATTGGACTACCTGAAGACCATGATCAAAACAAGATCCTGGATAGTATCTTTGAAGAAATCATGAAGGAAAACTTCTCTGATGTTCTAGAACTAGAAGGAAAAATAATCATTGAAAGAGCCCACCACCTCCTAAAAGAGATCCCAAAATGAATAACCCAAGTAATATTGTAGCCAGATTGTAGAATTATCAGGTCAAGAAGAAAGAATTACAAGCAGGAAGAAAGGAATAATTCAAATAACAAGGAGTCGCAGTCAGGATTACCAGAATTTAGTGCCTTCTATATTAAAGTATAAACAGGCTTAAAATAAGATATTCTGGAAGATAAAAGAGCTCAGATCATAGCCAAGAATCAACTACATAGCAGAATTGAGCATAATCCTTCATGGGAAAAGATGGACAGTAAATGAAATAGGGGACTTTCAAATTTTCTTGATGCTTGGAACAGAGCTGAACAGAAAATTCAATCTTCAAACACATGATTCAAGAGAAGTATAAAAAGGTAAATGAGAAAGAAAAAAATATCATTCTATAAAATTAAACTGTTTCCATGCCAACAGAGGAAGACGATACTATAAAGGCTTCCATGAATAAAATAGAGAAAGAGGAGATCAATGAATTGGATGTATAATCAAAAAATATCTAGAAAAAGATCAAATTTTAAATCCCCAATTAAATAACAAATTAGAAATTCTTAAAATGAAAGGAGAGATGAATAAAATTGGAAATAAGGAAACCATAGAACTAATAAATAAAACTCACTACTGGTTTTCTGAAAAGTTTTTAAGAAGACAATACAATAAATAAACTTTGGTTAATTTGATTTTTTAAATGACAGAAGAAAACCAAATTACTAGTATCAAAAATTAAAAAGAATGAATTTACCATCAGTGTAGAGGAAATTACAGTAAAAATTAGGAGTTATTTTGTCCAAATCTTTGCCAATAAATCTGAAAATCTCATAAAAAGGGTGAATATTGACAAAAATGTAAATTGCCCAGTTTAACAGAAGAGGAAATAAAATATGTAAATAATCCCATTTCAGAAAAAAAGAAATTGAATAAACCATCAATAACCTTCATAAGAAAAAAAATCTCCAAGGTCAAATGATTAACAAGTAATTTCTACCAAACATTTAAAGAACATTTAATTCCAATACTATATAAATTATTTAGAAAAATCTGTGAAGAAGTAATGAGTCCTATGAAATTCCTGTTATGACACAAATATGGTGCTGATACTTAAAACAGAAAGAACCAAAACAGAAAAAAAATAATTTGTAGATCAATTTTCCTAAAGAATATCAATGCAAATATTTTAAGTTAAATATTAGCAAAGAGATTACAGCAGGATAATACAGTGCTAGCAGGTAGAATTTATACCAGTAATGAAAGACTGGTTCGATATAAGGAAAACTATCAGCATAATTGATCATATCAATAATAAAACTAACGAATTATATTATTATCTCAATATATGCAATGAAAGTTTCTGACAAAATTCAGGACACATTCAAATTAAAAACTTTAGAGAGCACAGAAATAAATGGAAAATTCCTTAAAATAATAAACAGTATCTATCTAAAACCATCAGCAAGCTTTATATATCATAGCGATATACTAAAAGCATTCCCAAAAAGATCAGGGGTGAAACAAAGATGCCCATTTTATCACCACTATTATTCAGTATTGTAATAGAAATGTTATCTTTATCAAGAGAAGAAAAAGAAATCAATTAGACTAGGACTGTCAGTGAGGAAACAAAATTATCATTCATTTCAGATCATATGAAGGTATACTTAGAGAAAACTAGAGAATCAACAACAACATCAACAAAAAAGATTTGAAACAATTAACAATTTTAGCAAAGTTGCAGAATATAATATAAATTCACATAAACCATCAACATTTTTATAGACAAGGTCCAACAGCAAGAGATAGAGAAGTTCCATTTAAGAGAAATATAGATAATATAATATATTTGGGATTCTACCTACTAAGATAAACACAGGACTATATGAACAAAATTACAAAAAAAGTTCACATAAAAAAGGTAATTCTAAAGGATTGGAAAAATAGAAATTATTCATGGGTAGGCAAAGCCAATTTAATAAAAATTACAATTCCACCTAAATTAATTTACTTATTTAGTGCCATAGAAATCAAATTACCAAAAAGATACTTTATAAAATTAGAAAAAAGTTATAAAAATTCATCTAGAAGAACAAAAGACCAAAAATATCAAGGGAATTAATGAAATAACAAAAAGGAAGATCGCCTAGCTGTACCAGAGCTAAAATTATATTATAAAGCAGGAATCATTAAAACTTTCTGATACTGGCTAGGACATAAAGTTGTGGATCACTTGAAAAGGCTAGGTACAAAAGACACAGTAGTAAATGACTATAGTAATCTACTGTTTGATAAACCCAAAATCTCTAGTTTCTGGGATAAGAAATCATTATTTGACAAAACTTCTGGGAAAAATGGAAAAGAGTATGGCAGAAACTAGGTACAGAGAAACATCTCTCATCCTTTACCAAGCAAAGTTCAAAATAGGTACATGGTTTAGACATAAAGGGTAATAGCATGAACAAATTAATAGAGTTAGGAATAGTTTACTTGTCAATTCTATGAAGAAGGGAACAATTTATGAAGAAAGAGGAGACTGAGAACACTATTAAATGCAAAATAGATAATTTTGATTACATTAAAAAGGTTTTTACATAAACAAAGTCAATACAACTGAGATTAGAAGGAAAACAGTAATCTGGGAAACAAAATTTACAGTCAGCATTTCTGATAAAGGCCTCATTTCTCATATACATAGAGATCTTAGGTAAATTTATATGAATATAAGTAATTTCCCAATAGAAAAAGTGGTCAAAATATATGTAGAGGTAGTTTTGAATGGTTAAATTAAAGCTACCTATAATTATGAAAATCCTTTAAATCACTATTAATTAGCGAAATGCCAAATAAAATAACTCTGAGGTACCACATCACACCTATCAGATTGGCTAATATAATGGAATAGGAAACTTGTGAATGTAGAAGAAGATGTGGGGAAGATGGCGTAATAGAAACAGCTCTTCCAAGCCACTCTGCCCCCAGATTCCCCCCAAACTATGTAAAAGGGGACTCTGAACAACTTCTGGAGCCCCAGCACCCACAGAACGACACAGAAAAGCTAACCTCCCGCTGAGGACAGCCCAGCAGCCCTGCAGGAAGAACCAGTGCAGAGGTCTGGGAGCTGGCAGCACACAGAGTGCAGCGGCAGAGTGCAGGAAGCAGAGCGGAGCTGAGCCCAGGTCCACTTGAGCCGAGGTTTTAGCCCCAGGTCAGCAGGGCCAGCAGCCAGCTGGAGGAACCCCAGAACACCAGCAGCTGTGGCGACTCCAGAATTATCAACATAGACATGCCTAGGACAAAGTAAGAGGTTAGTGTCCTATGGACTTTGGGACCTGTATTTAGGGAATGCGTGGGCTCCAACCCCTGGGGGCTAGAAACCGCTGAGGAGACACACCATTTTGTAGTTTTCAGAGGCAGCGCCAGCTCCAGGCCTGCAATTAATTGTAGGGAGATCCAGTGATCAGTCTTGGGGGGTAATCGCTCTTGCTTTAACCTCCCTGGATCTGAATTGTGATCTAGGGTGGAAGTTGTGGGTGGGTTTACAGCTTGCCAGAAACGGAAGTTGCCCCCCACACGTTCGGGACGAAAATTCCTCTATCTGGCCTTAAAGCCATAGTGTGTCAAAAAGCCCAAAAGTCAGGTAATCAAGTGGCAACATGCCAAGGCAAAGGAAACAGAAAAATGCAACCCTAGACTCCTATTTTGGGGGCATAGAGAGGGAAAAGGACTGTGAGGTCAGAAGTCCTGCTCCAAAAGCCCCGGGGGAAAACATGAGCGGGTTGTAGGCCATAGAGGACCTTAAGAAGGACTTTAAAAATCAAATAAGAGAAGTGGAGGAAAAATTGGAAAGAGAATGAGAAGGATGCAGGAAAAGTATGAAATGAGGGTCAACAGCCTGACTGAGGAAAACAACACTTAAAAAATAGACTGACTCAAATGGCAAAGGAGGCCAAAAAGGGCAATGAGGAGAAGAATGCCTTAAAAAGTCAAATTTGCCAGATGGAAAAAGAATCTCAAAAGTTCACTGAGGAGATTCATTCCTTCAGAGTTAGACTGGAGCAAATGGAAGCTAATGACTTTATGAGAAATCAAGATGCTGTTAATCAGATCCAAACAAACGAAAGATTGGAAGGCAATGTGAAATATCTCATGGGAAAAACCACTGACCTGGAGAATAGAACCAGGAGAGACAGTTTAAAAATTATTGGACTACCTGAAAGCCATGATCAAAGAAAGAACCTAGAAATCACCCTTCAAGAAATTCTCAAGGAAAACTGCCCTGATACTTTAGATCCAGTGGGCAAAATAGAGGTTGAAAGAATCTACAGATCACCTCCTGAAAAAAGATCCCAAAAAGAAAACCCCAAGGAATATTACAGCCAGGTTCCAGAATCCCCAGATCAAGGAGAAAATACTCCAAGCAGCCAGGAAGAAACAATTTCAATATTGTGGAAACACAATCAGAATAGCCCAGGACCTGGCAGCTTCTACACTGAGGGATCGAAGGGCATGGAATATGATATTCCAGAGGGCAAAAGAACTGAGAATGAACCCAAGGGTCACCTACCCAGCAAAAGTGAGTATTTTGTTTCAGGGGAAAATATGGTCATTCAGTGGAATAGAGGACTTTTAAGCATTCTTGAGGAAAAAACCAGAATTAAATAGAAAATTTGACATCCAGACACAAGAAGCAAGAGATGCCTAAGAAGGTAATCAGGGAAAAGAAATCAAAAGGAACTTATCAAAGTTGAACTATTTACATTCCTATATGGAAAAACTATAACTGTGAGTGATGATATCTTTCTCACTATGAAAATAATGGAAGAAGGGTGTGTGGGCATGTGAATACATATGTGAATGTGTGTGTATACGGATAGAGGGCATAGGTTGAATTTGTTGGGAAGGGAGAATACTCAAGGGATAGGATTATGAGGTGAGAGAGGAAAGTGGCAAGAGGAGATGGGGAAAGACAGGGTAGGGTAAACTATCTCATGTAGAAGAAGCAAGGGTAAGTGGTTTCAAGGGAGGGGGAGAATAGGAAGGGAAAAAAAAGGCAAATCCACATTCTCATTGAATTTGGTTCAGGGAGAGAATGACATACATATTAAATGGGATATCTCAACCTGCAGCCGAATAGGGGGAAGGGGGATGAGTGGAGGGATGATTGATGGGAGGGCATCCTTGGGGGGAGGGGAGGTTGGAAGTACCCAGTATAGAAGAGGGACAAGATCATGTAGGGAATGGACCAGGTGGGGGGTGGGATGAGTGGGAGGGAATTATAAGCAGCCTTGTACAATATATCTACTATGATAATGTTTTGCATAGCTAGACATGTGCAACATATACTGAATTACTTATCTCCCAAGAGGGAATGGGTGACAAGGGAGGAAGGAAATGGATCTGAAATTCGAGGTCTTAAGATTAAATGTTTCAAATATATATAAATACTATTATTAAAACTCTTTTGCTTTTAATAGGGAGATAAGATGTGCAGGCATTGGGACACAAAGATTCACCTTCCTCTAATGGAAAAGTTGAAGGGTGTATGGGAGAAGATATTGGAGAGAGCAGATTGGAGGAAGCGATATCTTGTGGGACTACTATTCTGGGAGGTTGGGTAGGGTAATAACGGGGGGGAAATGATTGTAACTCAAAATCTGGTGGAAATGAATGATGTAAAACAGAAGTTAATAAAGCATTTGTTTAAAAAAAAAAGATGTGGGGAAATTGGAACACTAATGCATTGTTGTTGGCTCTATGAACTAATCCAACTATTCTTGAAAGCAATTTGGAATTATGCTAAAGAACAACCAAAATGTACATTCCCTTTGATCCAGCAATACCCCAAAAAGATAATAAAAATTAGAAAGAACCTACTAGTATAAAAGCATTTATGGCAGTTTTTGTTGTGGTGGCAAAGAAATGTAAATTGAGGGGATATCTATCAACTGGGGAATGCCGGAAAAATTTGTGGTATATGAATGTAATGGAATGCTATTTTTCTTTAAGAAATGATGAGCAGGTGTAAATACAAATAGGATAATTTCAGAAAAACCTGTGAAGACTTAAATGAACTGATGCTTAGCGAAGTTGCAGAACCAGGAAAACATTGCACACAATAATACCAATATTGTTTGATGAAGTGTGAATCAGTTTGCTATTTTCAGCAATACAATGATCCAAGACAAAAAGATGAAGCATACTATCAACCTCCAGAGAAAGATTTTAGAGTGATTGAATACAGACTAAAGCATGCTATTTTTCACTTTCTTTTATTTTTTCCTTTTATTCCCCTCTTCTTGTGCAAAATGACTAATATGGAAATGTTTTTACATAATTGCATATGTATAACCTATATATGATTGCTTACCATCTCAGGGAGGTGGAAGGGAGAGATTAAAAAATAGTGAATAACAAATGAACCCACTTATAAAAGAGCCAAACAGGACTGAAAGGTAACAATGTACAAATCACAACTCTAGATTCAGCATACAAAGACTCTACATACAAAATAAATAAGTCTCTGCCCTGTTTTAAAAAATAAAGTATGATGAGACAGTTGGAAAAAGAAATCTGATCTTGGTCTGCATTAAAGAGGCATAATTCCAGGAGCTTATAAGGTGGTATAATCTGTCAATTTTTGGCTACTTTCAGGTCTATTTTGTTGTATTTTGGTTCCATTTGTGGCATTATAGCCTAAGACTGACATTGACAACCTGATGACCATAAGAGAAAGGGGAAAATGATAATGAAGAGTCCATGACATAGAAGGATTAAGAAGAGTATCCAGGGATGTTTAATATTGAGAAGAAAAGATTCAGAAGTAATATAATAACAAGCTTAGTGTATTTAAAGGAATATTATGTGGAAGAGGTATTCAACTTGTTAGAACAAATTGACATGTTTAATCAACAAATAAACATGTATTAAATTCCTACTATGTGCCAAGCACTGAGCTAAGTGCTTCAGACAAAAAAAAAAGGAAGCAAAAGGCAAGACAGAGCTAGGAGTAATTGTTAGAAGGTATAGAGAGATAAATTTAGATTTAATGTCAGGAAAAAACAACAACAACTACTTGGTAATATTAGATATATATTTTAATTAAATGTGATTCCTCAAAGGGTAATTAGGAAAAATTGAGTAGCAAAGACAAGATGGCAGAGTACATGCAGAAACTTAGCTGAATTTTCTTAACATTTCTCTCCAAACAATTTTATAATAATGCCTCAAATCAAATTCTGGGGTGCTGGAGGCAGCAAAGGGACAGGGTGAGATTATTTTTTTTCCACATCAAAACAACTCAGGAGGTCAGCAGGAGAGATCAGTGACCATGAAGAGAGGGACTACCTCATAGACTAACTCAGTCTATCATAACAGTATCTGCAAGTCTTGGAGGCAGCTGAAACACAAGCAATAGGATCTTTAGGAATTCTCAGCCAAAAATATGGGTGAAATAAGTCAGAAAGAAATTACAGGGAACACTTTGCTGCTACTAGGTGCTTTAGAACTCTGTTTCATTGCTCATGTACTGTTCTGAGTCACAGTTACAGGACAAATAGAAGCACTTACACTTGTGGCCACAGAAGAGGAGGGACCTTAATCACAGTTGCAGGGTAAAAAAGAGTATTACCACTTGTGACTGTAGGGGAATAGGGAACCTGGTAAGAGTTACATGGCAGAAAAGAGTCTTCTGGTTATTCACAAGGTATTGGGGCCCTAGTCCCATTTTCAAGGCAGAAAACTTATGGCTACAGGAGAGTAAGGGAACTGGTCAAAAATGCAGGGCCAAAAGGAGTGCTAGCATTAGTAGTAGCAGAGAACCATGGTCCTTACTGGGTAAAGAGAAGAGCTGTCCAAAAGAGGATTGATCATACCTTTCCTTGGATAATACTACCTTGGATGCATCAAAAAAAAAAAAAGAACTAGCTCTGAAAATGTCAGCATGAAAAACTTGAAATTTGAAACAGGAAGAACAGAACCTAACTTTCTTCACTGGAAGAACAGAACGTAACTTTAATGTAACAAAAGGCAAGGGATAGGCTGAAAAATGAGCAGACAGTCACAAAAAAAACCTGGTCATAAAAAGTTACCATGGTGACAAGTAAGAACAAGACACAAAGTCAAAGAAGACAATGAAGTCAAAACAGCTATAAGCAAAGGCTCAAAGAAACAGGCTAATAAACAAGCCAAATAATTCCAGGAAGGATTAAAAATGGTTTTGAGAATGAAATAATAGAGATAGAAGAAAAAAATGGAAATGAAGTGAGAGTGATGCAAAAGAATTAAGAAAAAAAGTCAAAATTCTGAAGAGAACTCTCTAAAAACAAAATTGGCCAAATAGAAATGAAAGCATAAAAGCTCACGGAATAACAAAATTCCTTAAATATTGGAACTGGAAAAGTGGAGGTTAGTAAATTTATTAGACATAAAGAAAAAAGTAACAAATAAAAGGATAAAAAGAAAAACCCTAGAGAATATATAAAATATCACATCAGGAAAAAATAAAACAAACAAAAAAACAAAACAAAACAAAAAACAACTGAGCAGAAAATAGGTTGAGGCAGAGGAGGCAGGAGAATCTTCCAGACAAGTATATATCAACAGATATTTGGCAATAGGTAAGAAAATTGTTTGTTATTCATGCATGCTTTTCCGTGACTGAAGTCACAAGAATTAGGCTAAAAATATTTTCTGGGATCTCTGATACAGAATGTAGCTGGATGAAGATTCTTTAGCTGGACTGAGCAACCACCATTTGTGTACAGCACTAGTCTCAGATCACTAATATCTGAATCAGATTGAATTGTATATTGAGTAGTCCATATGAAAAATAAGCTATTATCCTTCTAGACTTCAGAATAGAATATTTAACAAGGGCTCCTATTTTTAAGCCTTTTGTAAAATGAATCTAATTAAGTACATTTCTTCAAACCCTTCCCTTTTTGCTCCTCACTAATAGCATACATTTATGCACCTAAAAGAAAATTTAATTGAAGGGACCTTACAGACCATATACTACTATCACTTTTTAGATGGGGAAACTGAGGCCTAAGGTCATAAAGTGACATTCTTAAGGTTATATAGATAGTAAATAGCAGAGTTAGGATTTGAACCTGATTATATATTTACTAAATCTCACTGGTTTATGATAGTGTGAGGACTATGTTTTTTTTAAGTTAATGTTTTTATATCTTTATTTTTTTTTTAAAGCAATTGGGGTTAAGTAACTTGCTCAAGGTTACACGGCTAGTCGTTATTTATGGGTGGGTGCTCATTTTCTGAGGCCGGATCTGATCTTGGGTCATCCCAACTCCGAGGCCGACGCTCCTACTCACTGCGCCACCTAGCCGCCCCTTTAGGGCAATTGGGGTTAAGTAACTTGCCCAAGGTTACACGGCTAGGTTTTTGTTTGTATGGATTAAGTGTCAGAGGCCGGCTCCGAACTCAGGTCCTTCTGATTCCAGGGCCAGCGCTCTATTCATTGCGCCACCTAGCCGCCCCTCCTTATTTTTTTAAACAAATGCTTTACTAACTTCTGTTTTACATCATTCATTTCCGCCAGACCTTGAGTTACAATCATTTTCCCCCCTGTTATTCCCCTACCCACCCTCCCAGAATAGCAGTCCCACAAGATATCACTTCCTCCAATCTGCTCTCTCCAATATCTTCTCCCATACCCATTTCGACTTTTCCATTAGAGGAAGGTGAATATCTGTGTCCCAATGCCTGCACATCTTATCTCCCAATTACAAGCTAAATAGTATTAATAATAGTATTTATATATATTTGAAACATTTAATCTTAAGACCTTGAATTTCAGATCCATTTCCTTCCTCCCTTGTCACCCATTCCCTCTGGGGAGATAAGTAATTCAGTATATGTTGTACATGTCTAGCTATGCAAAACATTATCATAGTAGATATATTGTACAAGGCTGCTTATATTTCCCTCCCACTCATCCCACCCCCCACCTGGTCCATTTCCTACTTGATCCTGTCCCTCTTCTATAGTGGGTACTTCCAACCTCCCATCCCCCCAAGGATGCCCTCCCATCAATCATCCCTCCTCTCATCCCCCTTCCCCTATTCTGATGTAGGTTGAGATATCCCATTTATTATGTATATCAATCTCTCCCTGAACCAAATTCAATGAGAATGTGGTTTTGTGTTTTTGCTTTCTTCCTGGCTGCTTGTAGTATTTTTTGCCTTGATCTGGGGATACTGGAACCTGGCTATAATATTCCTGGGAGTTTTCGTTTTGGGATCTTTTTCAACTGGTGATCGGTGGATTCTTTCAACCTCTATTTTGCCTTCTGGATCTAAAACATCAGGGCAGTTTTCCTTGAGAATTTCTTGAAAGGTGATTTCTAGGTTCTAGGTTTTTCCCATGAGATATTTCATATTGCCTTCTAATCTTTCATTTGTTTGGATCTGCTTAACAGCATCTTGATTTCTCATAAAGTCATCTGCTTCCATTTGCTCCAGTCTAACTCTGAAGGAATGAATCTCCTCAGTGAACTTTTGAGATTCTTTTTCCATCTGGCAAATTTGACTTTTTAAGGCATTCTTCTCCTCATTGCCCTTTTGGGCCTGCTTTGCCATTTGAGTTATTCTATTTTTTTAAGGTGTTGTTTTCCTCAGTCAGGCTGTTGACCCTCATTTCATACTTTTCCTGCATCCTTCTCATTTCTCTTTCCAATTTATCCTCCACTTCTCTTATTTGATTTTTAAAGTCCTTCTTAAGGTCCTCTATGGCCTGCAACCTGCTCATTTTATTCCCCTGGGGCTTTTGGAGCAGGACTTCTGACCTCACAGTCCTCTTCCCACTCTATGCTTCAACCCTATTTGCCCCCTAAGTAGGAGTCTAGGGTTGCATTTTTCTGTTTAATTTGTTTCCTTTGCTTGGCATGTTGCCACTTAATTACTTGACTTTTGGGCTTGTTGCCACAGTATGGCTTTGCTGCCAGATAAGGGAATTTTCGTCTCGAATGTGTGGGGTCAACTTCCGTTTCTGGCAAGCTGGAAACCCACCCACGACTTCCACCACATATCACAATCCAGATCCAGGGAGGTTAAAGCAAGAGCAATTGCCCCCCAACACTGTTCGCTGGATCTCCCTACAGTTCACAGGCCAGGAGCTGGAGCTGCCTCTGAAAACTACAAAATGGCGTGTCTCTACAGTGGCTTCTAGCCCCCAGGGGAGGAAGATGATGCGTTCCCCAAATACTGGTCCCAAAGTCCATAGGGCACTAACCTCTCACTTTGTCCTAGGCATGTCTATGTTGATAATTCTGAAATCTCCACAGTTGCTGGTGTTCTGGGGTCCCTCCAGCCGGCTGCTGGCCCTGCTGCCCTGGGGCTAAAACCATGACTCAGGCGGACTGTGCTTGGCTCCCCGTGCTTTTCTTGCTGCATTGCCAGCTCCCAGAGTGCTGTGCTGGTCCTTCCTGCAGGGCTGCAGGGCTGTCCTCAGTGGGAGGTTAGCTTCTCTGTTTCTTTCTGTGGGTACTGGGACTCCAGAAGTTGTTCAGAGTCCCCTTTTACATAGTTTCGGGGGAATCTGGGGGCAGAGTGGCTTGGAAGCACAGTTTCTACTCTGCCATCTTGGCTCCACTGAGATCTATGTTTTTATGATAAGAGAATAATCAAATTTCAGTTGAAAGAAATCAGTGCATGGATTCTCAATTTGTAATCCTTCACTCATAAAAATGTTTTGATAATTGTATTTCAATGAAATTGGTTTTCTTTGTAATCATATTTTATTTAATTAATTTAAAAACATTATTCTAAAAAGTGCATAGGTTTCACCAAGCTGCTATAGAGATTCTGGGCAGAAAAAGTGCTAAGAACTATCAGTCTAAAGACTTCATTTAGGGGGTTGGAGCAAAGGTGGTGCAAAGGAAGCAGTAACTTTTCTAAGCTCCTCTGAGAATCCTGTCACTAAACTTTAAAAAGTGAATCTGAATGGATTTTAGAGAGACAGAATCCACTGGGAGATGGAGGGTGGCAGAATTCAGCCAAGGCAAGTGCCCACATGGGTCTCAGTAGGGGGAGTGCAGAGCAAGTGGGGCCTGAACCAGCCCGGAAAAATAGCAAATTACAGCAGAGTAAGAAGGAGCCCCAGCCAGCAGATTCACCCGCCCCAAAGGCAATAGGCAGCTAGCTCATCAGTGTCTCAACAGGGGTCCAGAGGGTTCTTCCAAGCTGGGTAAGAGAAAGCACAGGGCCCAAGGCAGAGATAGCAGCTTTTCCTGGGGCTATCAGCCCACAGCCTGGAAATTTAAAATTCACCCACTTGATTTTCCAGAGGCCAAGATGGCCAAGTAAATTCTAGCTGCTCAGATTCACCCTCCCTGACCTAGAAAAATCTGAGATAAATGCCCCACTCAGAGTAAAATGCCAAAATAGTAGAAATAACCTCAGGCTTAGGAGTCACTGAGAAAGGGTGTAACTGAGGCAGTAAGGAGTTTGAAGTGAAGGGTGGGAGGTGCCCCAAGAAGCCCCACCTCATCTGACCAGCAAGAGCTCCCAAAGTCTACAGGTTGGAGCCAGCCCTAACAACATAAGCCTCTATGGATCTCAGCATTTGCAGGGGAATCTATAAACTCAAGCACTAACAGCTGCCAGCTTCTGAGCCTTCCTGAGCTGTAGCCCAAGAGCATAGATGCAGCAATCTGAAGAGACCAGACCACCCCTCCCCCACAGGTTATTCTGTGAGCCTCAAGGTAACTCAGGGGAAACTCTGAGAATCCTGGCCTTGGACTCAGTCTAGATACCCAAAGGATACAGAACACAAAGTCAACAACCAGGCCCTTAGATCCTAGCCTGAGAATATAGAAAATAAGAAATTACACTGGGGCCACTCTGCCCCCACATTCCCCCCAAACGATGTAAAAGGGGACTCTGAACAACTTCTGGAGCCCCAGAACCCACAGAACGAGACAGAGAACCTAACCTCCCGCTGAGGACAGCCCAGCAGCCCTTCAGGAAGGACCAGCTCAGCGGTCTGGGAGCTGTCAGCACACAATGCGCAGCGCACAGGAAGTGGAGCCAAGCGGAGCCCAGGTCTGCATGAGCCAAGGTTTTAGCCCCAGGGCGGCAGGGCCAGCAGCCAGCTGGAGGAACCTCAGAAAACCAGGAGCTGTGGTGACTCCAGAATTATCAACATAGACTTGCCTGGGACAAAGTAAGAGGTTAGTGTCCTATGGACTTTGGGACTGGTATTAGGGAATGGGTCGGCTCCCTCCCCTGGGGGCTAGAAGCCGCTGAGGACAAACGCCATTTTGTAGTTTTCAGAGGCAGCTCCTGCTCCCAACCTGCAAATTTGTAGGGAGATCCAGCGATCAGTCTTGGGGGGTAATTGCTCTTGCTTTAACCTCCCTGGATCGGGATTGTGATCTAGGGTGGAAGTCGTGGGTGGGTTTACAGCTTGCCAGAAACGGAAGTTGCCCCCCACACATTCGGGACGAAAATTCCTCTATCTGGCCTTAAAGCCATAGTGTGACAACAAGCCCAAAAGTCAAGTAATTAAGTGGCAACATGCCAAGGCAAAGGAAACAGAAAAATGCAACCCTAGACTCCTATTTTGGGGGCATAGAGCAGGAAAAAGGACTGTGAGGTCAGAAGTCCTGCTCCAAAAGCCCCAGGGGAAAACATGAGTGGGTTGCAGGCCATAGAGGACCTTAAGAAGGACTTTAAAAATCAAATAAGAGAAGTGGAGGATAAATTGGAAAGAGAAATGAGAAGGATGCAGGAAAAGTATGAAATGAGGGTCAACAGCCTGACTGAGGAAAACAACACCTTAAAAAATAGACTAACTCAAATGGCAAAGGAGGCCCAAAAGGGCAATGAGGAGAAGAATGCCTTAAAAAGTCGAATTTGCCAGATGGAAAAAGAATCTCAAAAGTTCACTGAGGAGATTCATTCCTTCAGAGTTAGACTGGAGCAAATGGAAGCTAATGACTTTATGAGAAATCAAGATGCTGTTAAGCAGATCCAAACAAATGAAAGATTAGAAGGCAATGTGAAATATCTCATGGGAAAAACCACTGACCTGGAAAATAGATCCAGGAGAGACAATTTAAAAATTATTGGACTACCTGAAAGCCATGATCAAAGGAAAGAACCTAGAAATCACCCTTCAAGAAATTCTCAAGGAAAACTGCCCTGATGTTTTAGATCCAGAGGGCAAAATAGAGGTTGAAAGAATCCACTGATCACCTCCTGAAAAAGATCCCAAAAAGAAAACTCCCAGGAATATTATAGCCAGGTTCCAGAATCCCCAGATCAAGGAGAAAATGCTTCAAGCAGCCAGGAAGAAACAATTTCAATATTGTGGAAACACAATCAGAATAGCCCAGGACCTGGCAGCTTCTACACTGAGGGATCGAAGGGCATGGAATATGATATTCCAGAGGGCAAAAGAACTGGCAATGAACCCACGGGTCACCTACCCAGCAAAACTGAGTATTTTGTTTCAGGGGAAAATATGGTCATTCAGTGGAATAGAGGACTTTCAAGCATTCTTGAGGAAAAAACCAGAATTGAATAGAAAATTTGACATCCAGACACAAGAAGGAAGAGATGCCTGAGAAGGTAATCAGGGAAAAGAAATCAAAAGGAACTTATCAAAGTTGAACTATTTACATTCCTATATGGAAAAGCAATAACTTTGACTGATGATATCTTTCTCACTATGAAAATAATGGAAGAAGGGGGTGTGGTCATATGAATACATATGTGAATGTGTGTGTATATGGTTACAGTTATATATGGATAGAGGGTATAGGTTGATTTTGTTGGGAAGGGAGAATACTCAAGGGATGAAATTATGAGGTGAGAGAGGAAAGAGGAAAGAGGAGATGGGGAGAGACAGGGTAGGGTAAACTATCCCATGCAGAAGAAGCAAGGGCAAGTGGTTGCAAAAGAGGGGGAGAATAAGGAAGACTAAAAAGGCAAAACCACATTCAAACTGAATTTTGTTCAGGGAGAAAATGACATCCATAGTAAATGGGCTATCTCAACCTGTAGCAGGATAGGGGGAAGGGGGATGGGAGGAGGGATGATGGATGGGAGGGCATGCTCGGGGTGAGGGGAGGTTGAAAGTACCCACTATCAAAGTGGGACAGGATCATGTAGGGAATGGACCAGGTGGGGGGTGGGATGAGTGTGAGGGAATTATAAGCAGCCTTGTACAATATATCTACTATGATAATGTTTTGCATAGCTAGACATGTACAACATATACTGAATTACTTATCTCCCAAGAGGGAATGGGTGACAAGGGAGGAAGGAAATGGATCTGAAATTTGAGGTCGTAACATTAAATGTTTCAAATATATATAAATACTATTATTAATACTCTTTTGCTTGTAATAGGGAGATAAGATGTGCAGGCATTGGGATGCAAAGACTCACCTTCCTCTAATGGAAAAGTCGATGGGGGTATGGGAGAAGGTATGGGAGAGAGCAGATTGGAGGAAGCGATATCTTGTGGGACTGCTATTCTGGGAGGTTGGGTAGGGGAATAATGGGGGGGGAAATGATTGTATCTCAAAATCTGGCAGAAATGAATGATGTAAAACAGAAGTTAATAAAGCATTTGTTTAAAAAAAAAAAAAAGAAAATGCCAGCCACATCCAGAGAAAGAACTATGGAGTTGAAATGTAGAATGAAGCAGATAATTTCCTTTTTTTGTTGTTTTATTTTGGGGTTTTTTTCTTTCTCATGGTTTTTCCCATTCGTTATAATTCTTCTATGCAACATGACTAATGTGAAAATATGTTTAATAAGAATGCATGTGTGGAGTCCATATCAGATTGCAAGCCATCTTGGGGAAAGAAGGGAGTAGGAGAGGGACAAAATTTAAAATTTATGGAAATAAATGTTGAAAACTAAAAATAAATAATTTTTAAAGTAAAAAAAAAGAAATTACACTGGGAAGGAAGGAAGCTGAGGAGAAGGGGAAGGCAAGAAAATCTATCCAAGCTTATTATAGCAAACAAGAACAACCAAATACAGAGGACAACATGGACTCTGTACTCACACCTGAGACCACTGAAGGAAATATCAACTGGTCTCAAGCTCAAAAAGCATTCTTGGAGGAGCTCAAGAAAAAATTTAAAACCAAATTAGAGAGCTAGAAGATAAATTTAAATATACAGGGACCAAATTAGAAAAAAATTTTCACTGAAGAAAACAAATCCCTAAAAAGTAATATTTATGGACTGGGAGAGAAGGCTCATAATCGAACTGGAGAAAATAACTCTCTAAAAAAGGAACTTCAGAAATTAACCAAAGAAAGTAATTCATTATTTTTTAAAATTTATTTGTTTTTATTAGTTTCCAAGATTCAATTCCATAGCTCCTTGAGTTTTAAATTCCCCTTCACTCCCTCCCCCACCCCCACAATGGCATATAGTCCAGGATAGGATCTGTAAATACTTTCACAATAGACATTAGTCAAGTTAAAAAGGCATATTGTACTAGATGGGAAGAAAAATGGTAAAGAAGAAATAAAACCAAACAATGAAAAGAGAAAGATCAATTAGTTTTCTTCCATCAGGATTCAAGCTCACTTCTTTCTAGTTCTTTCTCTGGATGTAGGCATTGCTCTCCTTCATGAGCCTTTTGGGATTGACTTATATCACTGCATTGCTGAGAAGAGTCCAGTCTGTCATAATAGGTCATCACGCATATGTTGTGTCTATGATTGTATACAAATTACTCCTGGGTCTACTCTTCTCACTCAGCATCAGTTTGTATAAGCCTCTCCAGGTAAATATGAAAACCATCTCATCCTCATTTCTTATAGCACAATAATATTCCATTACATGCATATACCACAACTTGTTCAGCCATTCCCCAATTGATGGGCACCTCATTAATTTTCAGTTCTTTGCAACCACAAAAAGAGCTGCTATAAATATTTTTATACATATGGGTCTTCCTCCCTTTTCTATGATCTCTTTGGGATATAACACTAGAAGTGGTATTGCTGAGTCAAAGGGTATGAAATTATTTATAACCCTTTGGGCATAATTCCAGATTGCTCTCCAGAATGGTTGATTAAGTTCACAACTCCACCAGCAATGCATTAGTGTTACAATTTGCCCACATCCTCTCCAGCATTTGTCATTTTCCTGTTTTGTCATCTTAGCCAATCTGACTGGAGACATGTGGTACCTCAGTTGTTTTGATTTACATTTCTCTAATCAATGGTGATTTAGAGCATTTCTTCATATACTTATAGATATCTGTAATTTCTTTCTCTGAAAACTGCCTGTTCATATCCTTTGAGCATTTATCAATTGGGGAATGACTTGTATTCTTATAGATTTGACTCAATTCTCTATATATTTTAGAAATGGTTCCTTTATCAGAGACATAGGTTGTAAAAATTCTTTCCCAATTTCCCATCCCTCTTCAAATTAGTTACATTGGCTTTGTTTGTACAGAAGCTTTTCAATTTAATGTAATCAAAATTATCCATTTTGCATTTTATAATGCTCTCTAATTCTTGTTTGGTCCTAAAGTCTTTCCCTCTCCACAAATCTGAGAGGTAAACTATTCCTTGCTTTCTCAGATTGCTTACAGTATCATCCTTTACACCTAAATAATGCTCCCATTTAGACTTGATTTTGGTATATGGTGTTAGATAATGGTCTATGCCCAGTTTCTGCCATACTATATTCCAATTTTCCCAGAAGTTTTTGTCAAATAATGCATTCTTATCCCAAAAACTGGGGTCTTTGTGTTTATCAAACAATAGATTACTATACTCATTAGTTGCTCGATCTCATGTACCCAATCTATTCCATTTATCCACTACTCTATTCCTCAGCCAGACCAAGCAGTTTTGATGATGGCTGTTGTATAATACAGATTAAAATCTGGTATAGCTAGTCCACCTTCCTTAGCATTTCTTTTCATTAATTCTTTTGATATTCTAGACCATTTGTTCTTCCAAATAAATTTTGTTACTCTTTTGTCTAACTCTATAAAGTAGTTTTTTTTTTTAGTAAGTTGATTGGTATGGCACTATATATATATAATTTACTTTTGGGTAAAATTGTCATTTTTATTATGTTAGCCCGACTCAGCCAAGAGCAATTGATATTTTTCCAATTAGTTAGATCTGACTTTATTTGCATGAGAAGTTTTTTGTAGTTGTGATGATATAGGTCCTGGGTTTGTTTTGGCAGGTAGAACCCGAAATATTTTATAATGTCTACAGTGACTTTAAATAGGATTTCTCTTTCTATCTCTTGCTGTTGAATTTCATTAGAGATATATAGGAATGCTGAGGATTTATGTGGGTTTATTTTATATCCTGCAACTTTGCCAAATTTATTTATTGTCTCAAGTAGTTTTTAACTTGATTCTCTAGGATTATCTAAGTATATAATCCTATCTTCTGTAAAGACTGATAGCTTGGTCTTTTCCTAATTTGATTCCTTTTATTTCTTTTTCTTCTCTAATTGCTACTGCTAACCTTTCTAGTACCAGATTGAATAAGAGGGGTGATTGTGGAAAGGCTTGTTTCACTCCTGATCTTATTGGAAGGGCTTCTAGTTTAACCCCATTGCATATAATACTTGCTGATGGTTTTAAATAGATGCCATCTAATATTGTAAAGAAGGCTCTATTTATTCCTATACTCTCTAATGTTTTTATAGGAATGGATGTTGTACTTTGTCAAAAGACTTTTCTGCATCTATTGAGATAATCATGTGTTTTCTGCTAGTTTTATTGTTGATATGATCAATTATACTGATGGTTTTCCTAATATTAAACCATCATAGCATCCCTGGAATAAATCCTACTTGAGATAAGTGTATTATTCTCATAATAAGTTGTTGTAGTCTCTTAGCTAATATTTTATTTAAAATTTTTGCATCTAGATTCATGAGGGAAATTGGGCTACAATTTTCTTTCTCTGTATTATCTCTTCCTGATTTAGGAATCATTATCATATTTGTGTGACAAAAAGAATTTGGTAGGACTGCTTCTTCACTAATTTTCCCAAATAATTTGTATAGTATTGGTATCAATTGTTCTTTAAATGTTTGATAGAATTCACTTAGTAAACCCATCTGGCCCTGGGGATTTTTCCTAGGGAGTTCATTGATGGCTTGTTTGATTTCTTTTTCTGAGATGGGCTTATTTAGGTAATTCACTTCCTCTTCAGTTAATCTGGGCAACTTGTAATTTTGTAAATATTCATCCATTTCACTAAGATTGTCATATTTATGTGAATACAATTGGGAAAAATAATTCCTCATTATTTTTTTTTATTTCCTCTTCATTGGAGGTAGATTCACCCATTTCATTTTTGATACTCATAATGTGGTTTTCTTCTTTCTTTTTTATCATATTCACTAAGGGTTTATCAATTTTATTGATTTTTTCAAAAAAAACCTCTTAATTTTATTTATTAATTCAATAGTTATCTTAATTTCAATTTTATTAATCTCTCCTTTGGTTTTCAATATTTCTAAATTACTACTAAATTGGGGATTTTCAATTAGTCCTTTTTCTAATGTTTTCGATTTCATGTCCAATTCATTGACCTCCTTTTTCTCTAATTTTATTCATGTATGACCGCAGGGATATAAAACTTCCCCTAAGAACTGCCTTTAAGGCATCCCACAAATTTTGGTATGTTGTCTCATTATTATCATTCAATTGAATGAAATTACTGATTGTTTCTATAATTTCTTGTTTGACCCACTCATTCTTTAGGATTAAATTGTTTAATTTCCAATTACTTTTTAGTCTACCTTTCCCTGGCCCTTTATTGCATATAATTTATATTGTGTCATGATCTGAGAATGATGCATTTAATATTTCTGCCTTTCTGCACTGAATTGTGAGGTTTTTATGCCCTAGTACGTAGTCTATTTTTGAGTATGTACCATGCACTGCTGAGATGAAAGTAAATTCCTTTTTATCTATATGTTTAACTATTTTTTTTGAGACTAGACAACCACATATCAGAAGAGAAATTCAGAAACCAGTGAGAATAGTGGCTGAATGTTGTTTTTCTCCCTCTTTCTATCCCCTCTACTATAGTGTGTTTTTATGCCTCTTCAAATGGCATGTTTTACCTTTACCTATCTCATACTTTCCTTTTATCCCATTACAGTCCCTTTGATCCCCTTAATAAGGTTATTTTTTTAAGGCTACAGGTTATTGCATTCATACCCACACTCTCTATATATGTATAACACGTTTGAAGGTCATGATAATCATAAAAATTTCAATATTGACAGTTATCAGCTCCTCATACAGGGGTGTGAACATTTTGATCTTTTTGCATACCAAGTTATGTGCATGAGTGCATGAGTGGGTGGGTACATGTATGTATGTGGGAGTCTGTGTTTTCCTTGGTTACCTTTTTATGTCTTTCTTGAGTCTTGTCATTGGAGATCAGATTTTCCATTGAGCTCTGACTTTTTCATCAGGAAAGTCTGGAAGTCCCTTATTTCATTAAATGACTCTCTCCTTGCCTGAAATATTATGCTCAATTTTTCTGGGTAGTTAATCCTTGGTTGTACTCCTAGCTCTCTTGCCCTATGAAATATGAAATTCCAATCCCTCTAACCTTTTAATGTAGAAGCTGCTGTGTCCTGTGTGATTGTAACTGTAATTCCATGATAGTTGAATTGTTTCTTTTTGGCTGCTTGGAGTATTTTTTTCCCTTATCTTGTAAATCTGGAATTTGGCTACTATATTTCTTGGAGTTTTCAATTTGGGATCTCTTTCAGGAGGAGTCTGGTGAATTTTTTGATAAGTATTTTATCTTCTGATTCCAAGACTTCAAGACAGTTTTCTTTAACAATCTCTTGGAGGATGTTGTCCAGGCTGCTTTTTTCATCATGGCATTTTAGTAGACCAGTAATTCTTAAGTTCTCTAGGTCAGTTGTTTTTCCAGTGAGATATTTTACATTTTCTTCCAATTTTTCAATTGTCTTGTTTTGTTTGATTGACTCTTGGTGCATCATAGAGTTCTGAGTTTCAATTTGATTGATTCTAATTTTTAGTGAATTATAGACTTTGGTTAGTTTTTGAAGGTCCTTTTTTAGGTAGGTATTTTCTCCAACTACTTCAGTAATTTTACTTTTTAAGGATTTGTTTTCTTCATTGAAACTTTTTTTCCAAGTTGGTCACTGCCTCCCAGATTTGGTCTTTAAAATCTTTCTTAAGGTCCTCCAGGAATGCTATATGGGCTTGAGACCAGTTCTTGTTTCCTTCTGTGGTCTCAGGTAGGAGTAAAGAGTCCAGGTTGTCCTCTGTATTTGGTTGTTCTTGACCTACATAATAAGCTGGGATCAATTTTCTTGCCTTCCCCTTCCCCTTCTCAGCTTCCTTCCTTCCCATTGTGATTTCCTATTTCTTAATTTCTTGGGTTGTGAGCTAAGGTCCTGGTTGTTGAATTTGAATGCTGTAGCCTCTGGATGTCTAATTTGTGGCTAAGGCAGGAATCTCAGAGAGGTATTTTGATTTGTACAGAGTAGTCTGTGGGGGAGGGGTGGTTTGGCCAGTTCATATTTCTGCCACTATACCCCTGGGCTATAGCTCAGGCAGGCTTTTGCTGGTCAAGTCAGGTGGGGTTCCTTGGGACCCCTCCCTCTTTTCTCTTCAGACCCCTAGCTGTCTCAGTTACACCCCTTCTTGAAGACTCCCAAGCCTGAGGCTATTTCCACTAACTTGGGATTTCAATCTGCATGGGAGACTTATCTTTGGTTTTTCTACTTCATGAAAAAGGGATGAGGGATAGAAGCAACTATAATTTACTTTGCCATTCTAGTCCCTGCTTATACAGGCAGGCAATTTCTAAACTTCCAGGTTGGGGGCCAATAGATGCAGGAGAACCTTCTGTCTCAGTTGCGGGCCCAAGCACTCTCCTACCTGGCTCCAATGATTCCTCCTATTCTCTCATGAGATGAAGGTGAGATGACTATGATTCGTCCTTGGTAAGTCTGCAGGTTGGGGCTTCTTCTGTCTCTGGTGTAGTCTGCTTGTCTGCTCTTAAGTCTGAGCTCTACAGACTGCATATGTTCTACGCTTGCCCTGTCCATACACACTGGGCACTTTCCTGTGCTGGATTCTGCCATGCTCTGTCTACAAGTGGATTTTTTTATTCCAGAATCCTTTCAGATTCACCTTTTAAGGTTTAGTGACAGGATTCACAGAGGAGCTTAGAGAAGTTACTGCTTCCTTTCTGCCATCTTGGCTCCACCCCCCCTCTAAAAATTTGAATCATTCAAATCTAAGCTTAGAACTCTATGATGCAACAAGAGTCAATCAAGCAAAACATAAAGATTGAAAAATTAGAATAAAGCATGAAGTATCTCACTGGACAAACAACTGACCTGGAGAACAAATCCAGGAGAGATAACCTAATAATTATTGGTCTACCAGAAAGCCATTATGAAAATAAAAAACAAAAACAAAACAAAACAAAATAAAACAAAAAAACCAAAACAAAACAAACAAAAAACAGCCTGGACAACATTCTCCAATAGATTGTCAAAGAAAACTGTCCTCAAGTCCTAATATCAGAAGCTAAAATAGTTATCAAAAGAATTCACTAGAATCCTCCTGAAAGAGATCCCAAATTGAAAACTCCAAGAAATATAGTCGCCAAATTCCAGAATTATCAGGTTAAGGAGAAAATACTACAAGCAGCAATACAGAAACAATTCAAATATCATGGATCTACAGTGGGGATTACACAGGAACTAGTAGCATCTATGTTAAAAGTTTGGAGGGATTCAAATTTGATATTTTGTAAGGCAAAAGAGCTAGGACTACAACCAAGGATCAACTACATGGAAAAACTGAGCATAATATGTCAGGCAAGGAGAGAGTCATTTAATGAAATAAGGGACTTCCAGAATTCCCCGATGAAAAAGTCAGAGCTCATCAGAAAATTGCACCTCCAATTACAAGACTCAAGAAAGACATAAAAAGCTAAGCAAGGGAAACACATGCTCACTCACCACATGCACACACACACACACACACACACACACACACACACACACACACACACACATACACTCATGCACACATCCACATAACTTGGGAGGCAATATGACCAAACTGTTTACATCCCTATATAAGCAGCTGATACTTGTCAATATTGAAAAGTATATGATTATCACAACTTTTAAAAGGGATATACTTAGATAGAGTGTGGGGGAATAAATGAACTAGTCTGATGATAAAAAACACCTTATTAAGGGGTTCAAAGGGACGGTAATGGGATAAAAGGAAAGGATGAGGCAGAAAAAGGAAAATTATACCATACAAAAAGGTATAAAGACATACTAGAGTATAGGGGAAGGAGAGAGGGAGATGAACATCGTTTGAACATTATTCTCATTGGTTCTGGTTCAAAGAGAGATCAACACTGCCAATTAAGTTTAAGATTCTAATGTGAAAAGATAAAAAAAAAACATTTTAATAGAGGGAAAGGAGGGAGGGAGTGGAGCACTGTATGAAATTTATTCTCATTCATTTGGGCTCAAAGAGGGAATAACATACTCTGATAAGTATAAAAATCCATTGTGTATTATACACAGTAGGAGGGATAAAGGGGGATAGAAGGTGGGGGTTAGAAGGGAGGGAAATAGTAGTAAGGGGAAAGGGTAAGTAAAGAAGGGAGGTCACAGGGAGGAAATACTGAGGGAAGCAGTGGTCAAAAGTAAAACCCTTGAGGAGGGAAAGGGAGAAGGAAGAAACAAAAACATAAAGGGGAGGCAAAAGGATGGAGGAAAAGAGACAAATAATCATAATTCCTGTGAACGTGAATAGGATGAACACTCCCATAAAACAAAGGAAGACAGCATGATGTATTAAAAACCATAATCCTACAATATGCTGTGTACAAGAAACACATTGGAAACAAGGGGATACCAAGTCGTAAAGGTAAAAAGGCTGGAGTAAAATATATTGTGCATCTGCTAAATTAAAAAAAAAAAGGGGTGATAGCAATCCTTATCTCAAATAAAGCAAAAGAAAAAAAATGATCTCATTAAAAGAGATGAGGAAGGAAACTATATCCTGCTAAAAGTCCCTATCGAGAATGAAGCAATTTCATTACTTAACATATATGCACCAAGTGGTATCGCATCCAAATTCCTAGAGGAGAAGGTAAGGGGATTAGAGGAAGAAATAGGTAGCAAATTTTTACTAGTCATGGAGCTTAATCTCCCCCTCTCTGTACTTGATAAATCTAAACTCAAAATAAACAAGAAAGAAGATAAGGAGGTGAATAATATTTTAGAGAAGCTAGATATGATACATCTCTGGGGAACACTGAATTAGCATTAAAGGGAATATACCTTCTTCTCAGTGCTACATGGCACATACACAAAAATTGACTATGTACTAGGGCATAAAAACTTTACAATTCAGTGCAGAAAGGCAGAAATATTAAATGCATCATTCTCAGATCATGATGTAATAAAAATCATATGCAGTAATTGGCCGTGGAAAGACAGACTAAAACCTAATTAGAAACTAAACAATTTAATCCTAAAAAATGAATGAGTCAACAAGAAAATAACCAGTTAAATGCTAAATTATAAATACTGAAAACCAAAGGAGAGATTAATAAAATTGAAATTAAGAAAACTATTGAATTAATAAAACTAAGACAGATTCCCCCCTAACTATGTAAAAGGGGACTCTGAATAACTTTTGGAGCCCCAGCACCCACAGAATGACACAGAGAAGCAAACCTCCCACTGAGGACAGCACAGCAGCCCTTCAGGAAGGACCAGCTGTAATGGAAATGCAGATTTAAAGATCTTCCCTGCCCCTAGCTTAAGTGCACCTGGAGCTTGTGGTGGGAGGCTTGTTTTTCAGGAAAGCCCATACCTTGATACTTTGTGATTGGGCAGTGGGTCAAGGAGGTTGTTACATTCTCTGAGCCAAGAGAAGGCTATATAAGCCCTGAGGAGAGGCTTTGCTTTGGGGCTCACTTTGAGAAGTGTTGTGTGATTTGACCAGATGAGACTCTGGGAAGCCGTTGTTGAGAGCCCCCCGGCTTTGAAAACCCAGATGTTGATGCTTCCCTCTCTGGTAACTGTGATTTGGTATTGATATAATGGTTGGACAGTTTGGAAGCCTGTCTGTTTGATCTGTAAGTTCTGTAACTCTGAAGTTTGGGGTGCTGACCTTTTTTCCCTGAACTAGGTAATGTATGTTTGTTTGATTAAAGTAAGCTTGTTAACCCATTTTGAGTTGCTTTCCTTTTGAAAAGCAGATCTAAGAACCTGTGTTGGCAGTCACCCTGGGGATATTGGGGTGCTTGCTGCTACAAAATGGCGACGAGGGATGGGATCTGCTGAGTAAAAGGAAAGTATGGGGGCTGGGATAATTGTTTGTTTCCCAGTTGTGGTAGCTGTGATTCTGTGGAGCCATGGAGCAGGAGAGAAGAACGGCCTGCATGCTGACTTCACTGAGCTGAGAGCAGGAATGGTGAGCTGCCTGCATGGAGACCTGTGGAGAAGCCTGGAGCTGCTGCCTTCTGCTGGAGGAGAAGGAACCCAGGAGTTTGGAGTTCAGCCACAGGACAAGATAAGGACTGTGTGGCAAAGCAGGGGCACTGAATGTGTTTCCTTGCTGCATCCCACAGTTTGGGACCCAGGGGGAGGATGGACTTGTGACTATGGTGGGTGGGGTGAAGTGCCATGGACCCCAAGGACCCCACATTGGTTTTGTTGCCCAGCTCCCTCTCGGGAGTTGGAAGCAGGGGCTGGAGCAGTGTTGCGGGAAGGACACACCCCCCTCCTCCCAAGAGAACTTTATGTGATAATGCTTTGTATTTTGTGAATTGATGTGAAAATGCAATGTACTTTGTTTAAGACCCAGTGGCCACTTTGGGAACTTTAGATGTACCTTGGAAATATGACTTAAGAGATGGTTAGTGCTAATTGAAATGTAAATTGTCTATGCTATGGGCATACTTAGTAAGACTTTACTGAATAAGTAACCAATTGTACTTTGAGATATTGTTACAGATAAGAGACTAATTGAGCTAATCAAGACTTTACCCCACAAGTGGAAGACTTGTACTTTGAAAACTGATGTAACTGATTGAGTTAACTTAAGAGTGACTATTTTTTGATTTTACTGATTAGTGGACTGAGTTAACATTTGCCCCATGAGTGGAAGACTTGGACTATTGTATTTTGAGATTATATTGTGATTTTCTTATGTACCTGGAAAATGTGACCTAAGAGATGTTTAGTGCTAATTCAAATGTAAATTGTGTATGCTATGGGCATGAAAGATCTTGGGGCCGAATGTAATGGAAATGCAGATTTAAAGATCTTCCCTGCCCCTAGCTTAAGTGCACCTGGAGCTTGTGGTGGGAGGCTTGTTTTTCAGGAAAGCCCATACCTTGATACTTTGTGATTGGGCAGTGGGTCAAGGAGGTTGTTACATTCTCTGAGCCAAGAGAAGGCTATATAAACCCTGAGGAGAGGCTTTGCTTTGGGGCTCACTTTGAGAAGTATTGTGTGATTTGACCAGATGAGACTCTGGGAAGCCGTTGTTGAGAGCCCCCCGGCTTTGAAAACCCAGATGTTGATGCTTCCCTCTCTGGTAACTGTGATTTGGTATTGATGATTAATGGTTGGACAGTTTGGAAGCCTGTCTGTTTGATCTGTAAGTTCTGTAACTCTGAAGTTTGGGGTGCTGACCTTTTTTCCCTGAACTAGGTAATGTATGTTTGTTTGATTAAAGTAAGCTTGTTAACCCATTTTGAGTTGCTTTCCTTTTGAAAAGCAGATCTAAGAACCTGTGTTGGCAGCTACCCTGGGGATATTGGGGTGCTTGCCGCTACACCAGCACGGCAGTCTGGGAGCCAGCAGCGCGCAGTGTGGGGAGCCGAGCCGAGCCCAGGTTCGCGTGAGCCGAGGTTTTAGCCCCAGGGAGGCAGGGCCAGAAGCCAGCTGCAGGAACCCCAGAACACCAGCAGCTGTGGCGACTCCAGAATTATCAACATAGACATGCCTAGGACAAAGTAAGAGGTTACTGTCCTATGGACTTTGGGACCGGTATTTGGGGAATGCTTGGCTCCCTCCCATGGGGGCTAGAAGCCGCTGAGGAGACACACCATTTTGTAGTTTTCAGAGGCAGCTCCAGCTCCCGGCCTGCAAATCGTAGGGAGATACAGCGATCAGTCTTGGGGGGTAATTGCTCTTGCTTTAACCTCCCTGGATCTGGATTGTGATCTAGGGTGTAAGTCCTGGGTGGGTTTACAGCTTGCCAGAAACAGAAGTTGCACCCCACACGCTCGGGACAAAAATTTCTCTATCTGGCCTTAAAGCCATAGTGTGGCAACAAGCCCAAAAGTCAAGCAATTAAGTGGCAACATGCCAAGGCAAAGGAAACAGAAAAATGCAACCCTAGACTCCTATTTTGGGGGCATAGAGCAGGAAAAGGACTGTGAGGTCAGAAGTCCTGCTCCAAAAGCCCCAGGGGAAAACATGAGCGGGTTGCAAGCCATAGAGGACCTTAAGAAGCACTTTAAAAATCAAGTAAGAGAACTGGAGGAAAAACTGGAAAGAGAAATGAGAAGGATGCAGGAAAAGTATGAAATGAGGGTCAACAGCCTCACTGAGTAAAACAACACCTTAAAAAATAGACTGACTCAAATGGCAAGGGAGGCCCAAAAGGGCAATGAGGAGAAGAATGCCTTAAAAAGTCGAATTTGCCAGATGGAAAAAAGAATCTCAAAAGTTCACTGAGGAGATTCATTCCTTCAGAGTTAGACTGGAGCAAATGGAAGCTAATGACTTTATGAGAAATCAAGATACTGTTAAGCAGATCCAAACAAATGAAAGATTAGAAGGCACTGTGAAATATCTCATGGGAAAAACCACTGACCTGGAAAATAGATCCAGGAGAGATAATTTAAAAGTTGTTGGACTACCTGAAAGCCATGATCAAAGAAAGAAACTAGAAATAACCCTTCAAGAAATTTTCAAGGAAAACTGTCCTGATGTTTTAGATCCAGAGGGCAAAATAGAGGTTGAAAGAATCTACAGATCACCTCCTGAAAAAGATCCCAAAAAGAAACCTCTCAGGAGTATTATAGCCAGGTTCCAGAATCCCCAATTCAAGGAGAAAATACTACAAGCAGCCAGGAAGAAACAATTTCAATAATGTGGAAACACAATCAGAATAGCCCAGCACCTGGCAGCTTCTACACTGAGGGATCAAAGGGCATCGAATATGATATTGTAGAGGGCAAAAGAACTGGGAATGAACCCAAGGGTCACCTACCCAGCAAAACTGGGTATTTTGTTTCAGGGGAAAATGTGGTCATTAAGTGGAATAGAGGACTCTCAAGCATTCTTGAGGAAAAAAAAAACAGAATTGAATAGAAAATTTGATATCCAGACACAAGAAGCAAGAGATGCCTGAGAAGGTAATTAGGGAAAAGAAATCAAAAGGAACTTATCAAAGTTGAACTATTTACATTCCTATATGGAAAAGCAATAACTGTGACTGATGATATCTTTCTCACTATGAAAATAATGGAAGAAGTGTGTGTGGTCATATGAATACATATGTGAATGTGCGTGTAACAGTTATATATGGATAGGTTAAATTTTTTGGGAAGGGAGAATACTCAAGGGATGAAATTATGATTTGAGAGAGGAAAGTGGCAAGAGGGGATGGGGAGAGACAGGGTAGGGTAAACTATCCCATGTAGAAGAAGCAAGGGGAAGTGGTTGTAAGGGAGGGGGAGAATAGGAAGCCTAAAAAGGCAAAACCACATTCACATTTAATTTGGTTCAGGGAGAGAATGGCATACATATTAAATGGGATATCTCAACCTGCAGCAGGATAGGGGGAAGGGGGATGAGAGGAGGGATGATGGATGGGAGGGCATCCTTGGGGTAAGGGGAAGTTGGAAGTACCCACTATAGAAGAGGGACAGGATCATGTAGGGAATGGACCAGGTGGGGGGTGGGATGAGGGTGAGGGAATTATAAGCAGCCTTGTACAATATATCTACTATGATAACGTTTTGCATAGCTAGACATGTACAACATATACTGAATTACTTATCTCCCAAGAAGGAATGGGTGACAAGGGAGGAAGGAAATGGATATGAAATTCGAGGTCTTAAGATTAAATGTTTCAAATATATATAAATACTATTATTAATACTCTTTTACTTATAATTGGGAGATAAGATGTGCAGGCATTGGGACACAAAGATTCACCTTCCTCTAATGGAAAAGTTGAAGGGGGTATGGGAGAAGGTATGGGAGAGAGCTGATTGGAGGAAGCGATATCTTGTGGGACTGCTATTCTGGGAGTTGGGTAGGGTAATAATGGGGGGGGGGAATGATTGTAACTCACAATCTGGCGGAAATGAATGATGTAAAACAGAAGTTAATAAAGCATTTGTTTAAAAAAAAAACAACTTCCAACCATTTCCTAAAAGACAACAATACATAGCCGAAGGCAGAACACCTTCAAGGAGGCAATGAACTCTTACAAATCCTGAGAGAAACTGAGGGCGGCGGGGCTGGGCATCCGGCAGGACAGTGCCAAAAATGAATAAGATGAATGTCACATTGAGTCACACAATTTGTGGAGCTGTTTCCACATTGCTGTACGGAGTTGTCTCTTAGATGAGTTCACTCTGAGGTATACAAGACAAAAAGATATTAATAAAACTAAGCGCTAGTTTTATTAAAAAAAAACAATAAAATTGAATGACTCAGTCAATATGATAAAAAAGAAAGAAGAAAACCAAATTATTAGTATTAAAAATGAAAAGGATGAATCTACCTCCAATGAAGAGGAAATTAAAACAATAAATAGGAATTATTTTGCCAAATTGTATACATATATATTTGACAATCTTGGTAAAATACATGAATATTTACAAAAATATAAGTTGCCTAGATTAACTGAAGAGGAAAAAAAATACTTACCCCAATCTCAGAAAAAGAAATCAAACAAGCCATCAAAGAACTCCCTAGGAAAAAATCTTCAGGGCCAGATGAATTGAGTATCAAATTCTATCAAACATTTAAAGAAAAATTGATTCCAATACTCTACAAGCTATTTGGGAATATTAGTGAAGAAGGCGTCCTACCAGATTCTTTTTGTCACACAAATATGGTACTGATACCTAAATCATGAAGAGGTAAAATGGAGAAAGGAAAGTGTAGAAAAATTCCATCATGAAAATAGATGAAAAAAATTTAAATAAAATATTAACAAAAGACTACAGCAACTTATGACAAGAATAATACAGTTTGATCAGGTAGGATTTATTACAGGAATGCAAGGATGATTTAATATTAGGAAAATGATCAGTATAATTGATCATATAAACAGTAAAACTAGCAGAAAACACATGATTATCTTAATAGATGCAGAAGAAGCTTTTGACAAAATACAACATCAGTTCCTATTAAAAAACACTAGAAAGTATTGGAATGAATTGAGCCTTCCTTAAAATAATAGGTAGTATCTATTTAAAGCAATCAGCAAGTATTAAACATAATGGGGGTAAGCTAGAAACATTTCCAATAATATTAGGGATGGAATAAGGGTGTCCACTAACACACCTATTTTTCAATCTGGTACTAGAAATGTTAGAAGTAACTATTAGTGAAGAAAAACAAATCAAAGGAATTAAATTAGGCAAAGAAGAGATCAAGTTATCACTCTTTGCAGATGATATGATAATATACTTAGAGAATCCTAGAGAATCAAGTAAAAAAACAAAACTAACTGAAAAAATAATTAAATTTAACAAAGTTGCAGGATATAAAATAAACCCACATAAATCCTCAGCATTCTTGTATATTTCTAATGAGATGCATCATCAAGAGATAGAAAGAGAAGTCCCATTTAAAGTTACTGTAAACATTATAAAATATTTTGGAATCTGCCTGCTAAAGCAAAACCAGGACTTATATGAACACAACTACAAAACACTTTTCACTCAAATAAAGTCAGATCTACCTAATTTGAAAAAAAAAATATCGGTTGCTCATGACTGGGTTGAGCTAATATAATATAATAAAAATGCCAATTTTACCTAAATTAAATTACATATTTAGTGCCATACCAATCAATTTACCAAAAAAATTACTTTATAGAGCTAGAAAAAGTAATAACAAAATTCATTTGGAAGAACAAAATGTCCATAATATCAAGCAAATAATGAAAGGAAATTATAGGGAAGGTGGCCTAACTATACCAGATTTTAATCCGTATTATAAAGCAGCAGTCATTAAAACTACTTGGTACTGGCTAAGGAATAGAGCAGTTAATCAATGGAATAGATTGGGTGTGCAAGACTCAGCAGTCAATGACTATATTAATTTAATCTTTGATAAACCCCAAGACAGCAATTTTTGGCATAAGAACTCACTTTTTGACAAAACTTGCTGGACAAACTGGAATATAGTATGGCAGAAACTGGGCATCTAACATTATCTAACACCATATAGCAAAATTAAGTATAAATGCCTGCATTTTCTAGGTATAAAGGATAAAAATGTAAGCAACCTAGGAAAGCAAAGAAAAGTTGACCCATCAGATTTATGGAGAAGAGAAGATTTCATGACCAAACAAGAATTAGAGAGCATTATAAAATGCAAAATGGATAATTTTGATCCCTTTAAATTGAAAAGCTTCTGTACAAACAAAGTCAATGTAACCAAGATTAAGAAGGAAGTGGAAAATTGGGAAAGAATTTTTACAACTAATGTCTCTGATAAAGGCCTTATTTCTAAAATATACAGAGAATCGAGTCAAATTTATAAGAATACAAGTCATTCCCTAATTGATAAATGGTCAAAGGATATGAACAGACAGTTTTCAGAGGAAGAAATTAAAGATATCTATAAGCATATGAAAAAATGCTCTAAATCACTATTGATTAGAGAAATGCAAATCAAAACAAATCTGTTGGTACCACATCTCACCAGTTAGATTGGCTAAGGTGGCAAAACAGGAAAATGACAAATGCTGGAGAGGATGTGGACTATTTGGAAACCTAAAACATTGTTGGTCAAGTGGTGAACTGATCCAAACATCCTGGAGAGCAATCTGGTACTATGCCCAAAGGGCTATAAGTAATTTCATACCTTTTGAGCCAGCAATATCACTTCTAGGCATGTATCCCAAAGAGATCATAGAAGTGGGAGGAAGATCCATATGTACAAAAATATTTATAACATCCCTTTTTGTGGTGGCAAAGAATTGAAAATTAAGGGGATGTCCATCAATTGAGGAATCGCTAAACACATTGTGGTATATGAATGCAATGGAATACTATTGTGCTATAAGAAATGAGGAGCACATGGACTTCATATTTACCTGGAGAGGTTTTTATGAACTGATGCTGGGTGAGAAGAGCAGAACCAAAAGAAATCTGTACACAATTATGGACATAACATATGTGTGATGACCCACTTTGATAGATTGGAATCTTCTCAGCAATGCAGGGTTACAAGTCAACTCCAAAAGACTCATAATGGAGAGAAATGTCTACATTCAGAGAAAGATCTAGAAAGAACAGGGCTTAAAAGCAGATTGAACCAAACTACCTGCTCTTTGCCTTTTTCTTATTTGGTTTTGTTTCCTCTTTCCCATTGTTCATTCCATCAGATACAATCCTTTTTTATAACCTGACTGATGCCTAATGTGACAGTATTTGTAGATCCTATACTTGATTGTATGGCTCCATGGGAGGGGGGAGGACAGGAAGGGGGAGAAAATTTGAAACTCAAGGAATTGTGGAATTGAATCTTGTAAACTAAAAGTAAACAAATAAATTAATAAAGACCAAATTTTTTTAAAAAGAAAAAATTTCACCTAGACTAGTAGCATCAAATGAAAATAGAAACCAGGGCATTAGATGAAATAGAAACCATTGTATATGAGCACTTGTGTGGGCAACATACTGACATAGGAAACCACATATTAACATTATCTATGTTCTATGGCATTTTTATATGTTGTTAAATATTTACCAAATTCATTTTAATGTGATTCAGGCCATACTTGAAGTGTTGTAGGAGCCTGGTTTTTGACACCTCTGATTTAGGCCAACTCAGTGTATGAATTCCTTCTGCATCATTTCTAACAAATATTCCTTAATAATTTCTGGTTATTTCTGCTTACATTAGTCCAGTTTGCTATCTTCCAGGAAACCTGTACTGCTGATAGTTGAACTATCACCTTTAAGATCATTAAAGATTTCCAAGGAGACCACTAAGGCGTTCTTTGGATCTATGGAGGACTGAACATGAAGAAATAAGCTCAAGTTAAAGCTGATAGGATCATGCTTGACAATAGTGAAAAATTTGACTCTGTGGATTCTTACATAAAATATATAAGAAAATTATGGAATATTTGACCTTGGGGAGGTATTTGAGTAGTTTGTATATTAATATGCCTAAAGCAAGAAAATGTAACTATCTATTGATTTATATTAAGCTGGGTAAAGAGACTTAAGATGTTGACATTCGAGGATCAGTTAAAGGGACATTAGGTGTTTAGTCTGGAGAAGTGTAGACATAGTGGGGACTTGATAGCTATCTTTAGCTATTTGAGTGATTGTCATGTGGAAAAGGTATTGGAATTGTCCTCTGTGGTACCAGGGGATAGAATTAGGAGCCAGAGATAGAAGTTTAAAAGACAGAGAGAGACAGACAGAAACAGAAACAGACACTCACAGAGAGACAGAGATAGAAACAGAGAGACAGAGACGGAAGGAAAAAAGTGACAAATGCAGAGAGATATATAGATATTGGCTCAATATAGGGTAAAGTTTTCTGACCATTACCCTTGTCTCCAAGTGGAATTGGGTTGCTATAGAGGGTAATGAAAGTCTTTAAGCAGGGGTGGCTAGGTGGCACAGTGAGTACAGTGCCAGCCCTGGAGTCAGAAGGACGTGAGTGCAGATCTGGCCTCAAACACTTAATGCACACACAAACGAAAACCTAGCCGTGTGACCTTGGGCAAGTTACTTAACCCCAATTGCCCTCCAAAAAGCAAAAAAAAAGCCTTTAAGCAGAAGCTGAAAGACAGCCTGTCAAAGTTGTCTAAAGGGTTTCTTATTGAAGCATGGGTTGGAGTTGATGACCTCCGAGGACCCTTAGAACTCTAGTTCTGCAATTATGTGATTCTGGAGCTAAAGCAGCTTTTCTGTAACACTTTATGCTACAGGACCACTCCCAAGGGGGTTAAGAACCCTCCTTGTGCTGAGGAAATGAAGTTAACCAAATCCACCTAAACTTAAGCCTCTCCTCTCTCCCTTCTCATCTGATTTAAGAGAGGTGTTCTCCTACAGTACATGAGTCCCAGCTGAAACTGGAAAAAATATTCAGTGATGAGTCACTGCCAGATTTCAACATACTTGTCTCCCCCACTATAATGAAAGAGTTGGGAAAGCACCATCATTACCACTCAAGGTGCCATGGCACAGAGTCAGGCTGACAAGTGGAGGCAAGGACAATTTAGGGGCCCTTCGCCAAAAGTCTAGCAGGGCCGGTAATCAGCCAGATGGAGAGGAAATGAAAGCTCTGGGTGGGTGTCCAACCCCTGTTAACTTATATAATCATATAAGACATATAATCTGAAAGTTTGAAGAGAACATAGAGGTCATTTAGTCCAGGCCCCTGCCTGATGGATGAATTTGCTTTATGGAATATTGGCAGCCTGTCTGAGTCCCTCCAGTGATAGGGTTCCCATTGTTTCTTGACCTACTACTTCCATTCTGTGGCTGAAAAATTCTCTTAATTATGTTTTTAAATCACGTACCAATATTATACAGGGTGTCACAAAACTCTTAGTGAAATTTTAAGCTATGTAATGTTAAAGTTTACAAAGATATTCCCACAACAACCCCATGAGTTAGATAAAGTTTTATTACCTCCATTTTATAGAGGAGGAAATTGAGGCTAAAAGAGTCTCAATTAATTGCCCAGGGTTAATGTGCTAGTAAGCATCAGACTTGGGATTCCAACATAGGTTTCTCATAATTCTGATCTGGTTAAAGGAAATATCAAAGAAATGACCAAATAGGTCCTGATTCAAGGTCTTGTCTAAGAACAAAGAGGATTATAGCAATTATACTACAATGAATATCCTGAGATTTCTTATAATGGGCAAAATTGTGCCATTCTATAATCCTTCTCTTATTGGTTATAATCCTCTCTTTTGGAGAAACTCTGACCTATAGGTTATTATACAATTCTTCTAATATCAATTCATCTGTAATATTCCATTATAACTTCTCATTGTTGAGAAATGTTATTTGGCAAAGACTTTTGTGTCTCCATTTTGTCTTTGGGGACCCTTTCCACCCTTAGGGTGAATATGCCTGAGTCAGGAGAAAATGCCCTGAGATTCTGGCATTTGGCATTAGGCCATGTATTGTTGGCTCCTTTAACATGTGCCACCCACAGTGCTTGCAAACATAATAGATATCTGATGAATGTCAGCTAACTGAATGATCAAGAGGTGGTGCTCATTAGCTTCTACTCTGGCCAAACTATAATTCCTGATGAGGCTGTAAATGGATATAGTTTACCTCAAGTGCTTTTCCACCCAAGGTCTTTTGACAGCTGGGATCTGGAAGCTGGTTAATTGACTGCCCCCCTCCATTCCAGCAGTGGTGAGCCATTTGGAGAGTCATGTTACTCTCCATGAGAATGATGAACATCTAACCAGTTTTTGGCTTAGATATACTCAGAAGTAACTCAATAAAACAAGATTCATGCTTCATCTAAGGAATGCACCAGATAATCTTTAAGGTCCCACAATCAGAATTTAAAACGTCTTTAAAGGTATCTAATGTAACCTATAATCAGTAAAGCAATCTCTTTAGAGAATCCCCAACATGTGGTCTTCCCTTCCTCACTTGAAGGTCACTGGTAAGGGGGATCCCACTCCTCCCAGAGGTATCTTATACATAACTCATTTTAAGAAGTTTGGATTTGTTTGTTTGGTTGTTTTGATTTTCTTGTATCAAATTCTCCATTTCTGCATATCCTTCACATCGTACTCATTATTGCCCTTTGAAGTGAAACAGAAGTCTAATTTCTTTTTCATAAGTCTTTTAGATACTGAAGATAGCTATCATGCCATTCCAATGTATCTTTTCTCCAAACTAAACATTCTGAGTTACTTGTTGGGCTCCCATTACAATTGCCATCCTAAAAATTTAGCTAATTAAATGGGTTGACTTTGATCCCAACCCCAGATGTTGATATACTGCTACCAGATATATATGGTAAACCACCTTCCCCTCAAGATCTGGGGGTCAATAAGGGAAGAAGACAAACATTTATTAAGTGCCTACTATGTGGCAGGTACTATTCTAAATGCTTTCCAAGTGTCTTATTTGATTTTCACAACAACTCTACATGGTAAGTGTTATTAATACCCCCATTTTATAGAAGGGGAAACTGAGGTAAACGGAGGTTAAAGGACTTGCATAGGAGTACATAGCTAGTATCTTAGGCTGTATTTGAAATAGGTATTGCTGATTCAAAGTCCAGTTCTCTCTCCAATATGCTATCTAAATGATTGATAAATCATTCTAGTCTTTTGTTTCAGATAGCACAACAACTAATAATAATTACATATGGCAAAATTTGAACCCTTTCTATATCTCAGGGTGCTTTAATATCCACTGTTAAATTTAACTCCACAATTTTATGCAAAGCCAGGACAGGAGCTTATTTATCTCCATCTTACAAAGAAGTCTTCTGATTCCTGTTTTGTTTTGTTTTGTTTTTCATCATAACATATTATTTCTACAAAGTATTATCCCAGTACTGATGCAACAAAAAGCTCAGTTCAATCTAAGAGATATTGCCTCCCCCCCCAAAAAAAAGAAAAAAAAAGTCTACTTATTTGTTCAGAATATAAGACCAAATGCATGGAAATCAAAGGCAAGATACCTGAATTCCAGTCCTGATACTGTAACTAGTTATCCATGTGACTAAGTTATTTCATTTTTCTGATTTTCATTTCTCCTTTGGAAAACAAGAAGCTTGAAATAAATGGTTGATCACTAAAATTCCTTACAGCTAAAGGTTTTTTCTCAGGGCCTAGATGATATATTCTGTAAAGTTAGGCTAGAGTTTGGGCTCATCCATCTGGTGGTAGTCATCTTTTAAGAGGCAGGCTTAATTGCAGAAAAGTACACCTACTAACAGGCAGTTTCGATTGAGAGACCCAGGTGTACCTGACCTACCAAACTCATCAAGTTTCCTCCAAGACTGGAATCTTCCATCTTATTTTTGCTCTCATCTGCTGATTGGTCACGTACCAGGGAGGAAAAAAAAAGAGACCAACAACACAAAGCATAGAAGTAGCCAGGGACTAAAGATCTATGGATTATACTAGATTTCTTATTCAACCTGGGGCTTTGAAAGGCATAAAAGGGAAAATAATTTATGGAAAAACTAGTTATTTGTAGTCTTTCCATCTTGAAATCATAATTTTTTTTCTCTGTGTGAAAAATATATCAAGTAATAAGTCTCCTTGGGTTTGTGGAAAATATCTCAATGTAATCTGTTTTCTGTGCTCTCATCCTAGTGGTTTCTGATAACATAGGAACTTCTGCTGGAGTTAAAACAAAATTGGTACAATAATTAGGAAGTTCTTTTGCATTGTGTGAGCTAGCTTCTTCTCTATTTTTTCTAACTGCCAGGAAAGTGGTAGGTTTGTTTCAAATCATCAAGCAAGTCTATTATTTCCTTGGTACTGTTATCTCTGGATTCCCTTCTCAAGTGTAACTGCTAATTTCTAGTTTTAAACTTATTTCTTAATTAGCTGTGAGATATAGTAGGATTTTAAGAAAAGGGTAGGGAGGAAGAAAGAAGCAAAAAAAGGTTTGAGAAAGAAGGGAAAGCAGGTTGGAGAAGGATAAGAAGACTCCATCCACACATTTCATAGCACACATCATATATATATATATGTATATATATATATATATATATATTACTGGGGATATCTTGATTTGAAACATTACTGTTTCCTAGAGATCATGCTCTCAAAGAAACTTTGCAGAATAGAGTATGTAGAAAGGCTCGATTTCCTTAAAGGACACACAATGTGTTGTTCATAATGTCCATCATGAATGATTGCCTCTTTAAGCTAGGTAGCCAAATTAATTTTTAAGTTTGAATCCAGTAGCCAGGAAAGGAATATATTTAAAACTTATTTGGCATTTTCCAACATTTATAGGAGTCAACATTGTTAAGAGAAGTGGAAAATGCAATTATTCCATAAAGCCTGTCATTCAGACATCAGAGGGGATATAAGGAAAAGAAAGCCATTCCAAAAAAAGAAAAAAAAAACCTGCTGCCCTAATTTTGCTTCATGGCCCCTATAAAAAGTGTTTCGTAATTAATGACACCCAGAAAGAAAGAATGGAAAGGGCCTTTAAGTTCTTTCTCTTACAATAACTGGCCCTCTAGAAACAAATCAATCCAACAAACATTTAATAAGCCCTAATGTTGTACAAGCCCTTTGCTAGGTGTATAAATATATAAATGAACAAATAAATCAATAGATGGATACATAAATAAATATTCTCTGTCCTTCAGGGAGCTTATATTTTATTGGCTCAGAGGTAATACACTATGTAAATAGGTTAATATGTATCCTAATTAAAGGAAGGGTATCAGGAAATGTAGAAAGAATGCCTTCCAGATTCAGGGAACAATTTGTGTAAATTCACAAAGCCCAAAGACATTTTAAGTTTGGAGGAAAGAAAGACCAGTGTGATTAGTACATAAAATGTGTAAAGAGGATCAGTGTGACAGAAAACAGTTAAGGAAAGCTGTGCCCACCTTAGGAAGGGCTCTGAACACCACATTGATATATTGTATATTTTTGTCAAGGCAAAAGGGAACAATTGATGGGTTTCAAGTGGGGGATGACATGACTGAACCTGTGCTTTAGGAAATTTGTTTTGGCAAATATAAAGGACAGATTAGTAATGACAGAGATTAGAATCCAATCTTTGGATTAGGATTGAGGTGCCAAAGGTAATTGGTAATGAAGACTTGAACCATGGTGCTAGTCATATAGATGGAAAGAAGGGGATAGATGCAAGAGCTTTCATGGAGGTAGAATCAGTAAGACTTAGCAATTGATTGTGAATGAAGATAGTGAGACAAGTAATGGAGTTAAGGATAATTTTGAGGTTGCAAATATGGACGACTAGAAAGATGGTAGTACCCTCAGTAGAAAAGGAAGAGTTCGAAGGGGAATGTGTTTAGAGGGGAAGATAATGAGTTACATTTTTAACCTTTATTGAAAATGCTTGTGGGGCATGCAGCTTAAGGCATGTAAGAAGAAATTTTAGTTTCTAGAAGAAAGTTGATGAGAGACTAGCACTCGATATAAGTTTGGGACTCAATTTTATAAGACTGGAAAACTGAATCCATGAAAGCTAACTAGATTTTCAAGAAAGAGACAGAGACAGAGACAGAGTATTGAGAAATAATAAAAAAGGACTCAAAACCTAGTTTTGGAGACTACCTATCATTGGTTAATATGAAATGAATGATACTTGATTTAACAAAGGGTGCTAAGAATAAGCATTTAAGACAATAAGAGGAGAGGCAAAGAGGGGGAGGGAGGTGGGGTATTATGAAAATTTAGAAAGGACAGGAGATCCAGAATAAAGGGAATAAACAACATTGTCAAATGCTACAGAGGGGTAAGGAGGGTTGATAAAAATGAAAACAAATTTTAGATTTAGAAAATGAGATGAATGCTGACCTTGGAGACAAAAGTTTTAGATGAAAGGTGAGATCAGAATCTAAGTTGCAAAAAAGTGAGTTGTCTCATTTGTTTTGTTGTCAAAATTGTTTGGTACTAGTTACAAATGGTAAATATAGATAATTTAACAGAAAAAGTAACTAAGACATAGGATTCATAAAAATTATTGTGCTAAAAAGAATGTTTAAAAATAAACAATATAATTGGGGAATAAATAAGGATTACTGCAAAAAACTAGAGAGCAGATTGCCAAAAACTAGGTTTCCACTAACAACTTACCTCATATAAGATAGTAAGTCCAAAAAGGACAGTCATTCTGAATATCAAAGGTTATACATCTTAAAAGTAAAATGAAACTCAAACACGAGTATGTACTTTACAAACAATGGCTGGGGAGAGGAGTAGAATGCTTAATCAATAAAAGAACCTTTTCAAAAATATATTTAGACTGCATATCCAATTGGCCCTAATTGTGACCCATGGATTAAGATCTTTTCTAAATAGTTTTTGAAAAACAAAACAAAACAAAAACACCTTTTTGAATAATTATTGTATGATAAGGAATCATTCCCCAGACATCTTAAATTCCTGAGTTCATTGAACAGTAATAGGTTTCTGAATTTCTCTTCTGATATGTGGTTGTCTAGACTCAAAAAAATAGTTAAATATATAGATTGATAGGTGAAACATTTACTAAGTGCTTCCTATGTGCCAGACACTAGAATATATAAATGCAAAAAAAACAAAAAAATCTGTTTCTTACATCAAGAAGGTTACATTAAAATGGTGCGATCAGGGCGACTAGTTGGCGCAGTGAGTAGAGCGTCGGCCCTGGAGTCAGAAGGACCTGAGTTGGGATCCGGCCTCAGACACTTAACACACACAAACAAATACCTAGTCATGTGACCTTGGGCAAGTTACTTAACCCCAATTGCCCTCCAAAAATAAATAAATAAATAAAATGGTGCGATGTTTTCTAAGTTAGAAGTGAGACTTAGTAGTGAGTGAAAAATTGAAATGAATAGATGAATGAATGAATGAATGAGGGAAAGCATTTATTAAGTGCCTACTATGTGTCAAGGACTGTATTAAGTGCTAAGGATAGAAAAAGAAAAATCAATATAGTCCCTGCTCTCAAGGACCTCATACTCTAACTGGCAATGACAACTCATAAAAGAAAGGTCAGATGCAGGCTGTGTGGAAAAGTTTATAAGTCCTAAAGATGCACTGTTGCCTGGATGAACAGAACCAGGTTATATAAGTAGTTCAGATGACAGTGATCAAAGATTTTATGATATAAAGGCAGGATAATTAGTAAGGTCTACTATTACATAGTTATTAATCCCTATCTCATCTAAGACTTATGAACAGTTAAGCAGCTCAGGCAAAGGAGAGAACTAATAGGGGAGATTACCCCCCACGAATTTAGCACCTTCTTGGCACCCAGAAATCCTCTATGGGTTCTGGGATAATCCAGACATGTAGGAGAGTGGGTGGGGAGAAAACAAGAGAGAATGAGTACCCCTAGAAATTGTAGGTCTTCTACCCAGTTCAGTAGTCCTATGTGGGATATGAGTGGTAGGAGACATTTTTTTTCCTCCTAAATTGGCTAATTTTCCTTTTATATAAATTTTGTTCACAATGTTGTTATTTTTAAATTTAATTTTATTGTATAAGAAACATACAGAGAGAGAGACAGACAGAAACAGAAAAACATGCAGAGAAAAGGAAAAAGAGTCAAAGATAGGCAGAGATAAAGAAAGATAGGCAGAGAAGCAGAAACAGGGGGGAAAGACAGAGAGAAAAAGATAGAGATACTTCTGTATGCAAAGTTGATAAAAATGTTATATGTGGAAGTCTTAATCTTAGACTTCATTGTATTTTAAATTGTATAAAAATCCAATATATTACATTCAAAGTTCCCCAACTCATCTGTTTCCTTCTGAACTGCCTTCAGTTCTCTTCTACACATTAAAAAAAAAGTTTACATGAAAAAGTGAAGGAAAGGTTGGAACCAAGAACCTATTACTCCATATTTAACTCTCTTTCCACTATATTATTACACTGTTTCCTTAGACTAAGGACAATCCTGCAGTGGACAATGAATAAATATTTCTGGAATTGACCAAGGATGGACTAGAACCAACTAAAACCAACTTGAGAAAGGCAAATATTTATTTTTATTGGGAGCATCGGCACCTCACACATTAGCAAATAATACAAACCAGGGGTTGAATTGGTCTTTTGCTGTTTTTCTTAATTAAAATGATGGAGAAAAGTTAATAATACATGTTAAATTTAAGAGTGTGTCTTGTGTACATTTTCTTTTTTCTGCAGTTAGATGTTAAACATTTGTCATCAAATCTCTGGATTGAATTGAATTGCAAGTAGGATATGTAGTATAGTGGCAAGAGGGCCAACCTTCCAATAAGTGATCTGAGTTCAAATCCAGATCAAACTCTTAATAGCTTTGTTACTCAAGTCCCTTCACATTTCTTCCTTCGTGTACAAGACAAGAAATAATACTTGCTCTGAGAATCAGTTTGTATAGTGAATAGAGGATTTGCATTGAAGTCTTCCTGATGACACTTATTGAGTAAGCTCCTTTCTAGACAGAATTGTATGATACTGAACCACTCATTCATTCATTCAAACTCTCACTGCCCCAGAAAATTCTCTAATACTATATGTTGCTGAACAGTTGAGAATTTGTATTGGAAGAAGTTTCCTCACTGCCTATTCCCTATGCAAATGAAATTATTGGACATCCCCCACCCTCAAAAATGTACTACTTATCTCATAGTTCCATTTTGGGGGAACATACTTTATAAACTTAAAGAGAGATCTAAAAAGAAATTATCAGTACATTTTATCCCTATAACATAAAAGACTGTTCTATTTGAGGAAACTGAGAATTTTTTTTTTTTGCTCTTTGGAAGGGGGGAGGCAGGGCAATTATGGCTAAATGACTTGCCCAAGGTCACACGGCTAGTAAGTGTTAAGTGTCTGAGGACAGATTTGAACTCGGGTCCGTTTGACTCCCAGACAGGGGCTCTATTCACTGTGCCACCTGGTTGGTGCTCTATTTGCTGTGCCACCTAGCCTCCCCTAAACTGAAGATTCTTAAATGCCTCTCTTCTCAATCAGGGTATACCCTTCCCCCCTGCCCCCCATGTCCACACATTACTGATATAACTCGTTCAGAAATAGTTTAAATCGTATGTGTTTTATATATGCTTAAAACTCAGGTCCACCCCCTCATCCCACACCTTCCACCCAATGTTACTAATCACACATTCGTGTTGTAGGAGTGACTTAAGGCCACAATCACTGGTTGCAGATGCAAGTTTCTCACCCCTCTCAGTTCCCTCTCTCACCTAATCTTCTCTCCCTTTTCATTTCATTGACTAGGAAAAGAAGGCCCTAGTCCCAGCTCACAGTAGAAATCTCAGTAGTGAAGCCAAGTTTCCTTGGCTCTGAAGGACTTGCCCTCCCAACTCAGTGCACCGTGTACCAAAGGTAATTAGGGCAACTTATTTAAAACTTACGATCTAATTAGTGGCTTTTTAATGGCATTTAATTACATTGTGAGCAACAAAGCAGTTACATTTCCAACTAAGCTCCTTTCTAGACAGAGGTGCAGGTATTTATCTGGGGCCATAAAGGAGAGGGGATACCACACTTAACATCTAATTACACAGAATTGTCCCAGGTAATTATGAGCAATGTGATTTTATTTATCTGCCTTAATTGTAGGGGCTCTGCAAAGTCTCTGACCTGGGTGACTGGTGAGGTAGACAGAAGGAGAATTAAATAGCCTGCATTGCTTGGGCACACTTCTAAAATTGTCCACAGGACTGCCAAGGTGATATAGACAAAAAAGCAAGAAGGTCTGAAGAGAAAGGAAGTGCAAAAAAGGCTTTCCATTTCTGAAGATGTTCTATAGGTGTGAACTGGCAAATATATTGTTTTATGATTGAGTTAGGCCTTGTGAAAATTAAGTTAATTGGGTACATTGGAATAATACTGACCTGAGGGTAACATATTCATAGAGGATTAGAGTTTAAAGGGGTCTTCTAACATAGTTAGAATAGCGAGTACAGGATGATTACAGTAGAAGAGAGACATCAGTACCTACAATGTTAGAATATTCTGTTATGTGACTTATTTGGGATGAGAAAAAAAGTTATTAAATTTATTAACATGAATAAACCTTATAAATAAAAAAAAAATGGACGAAATGAAAATGTTCCCCTTTTGCCACAATCACTTGTTTTAGAAAAATTAGCGTTGTGGTCCCAAGGCTTTGTCACATAACATTTCATTCTTCATCCTGAAACACTTTTATCACATAGTGATGGACTAATGTAGTGGAAACAGAATGGTGGTCCTGGGTTCCTATCCTCCTTCTAATGCATGCTACCTATGTGATCATGGGGAAGTAACTTTTTATTTCCCTAGGCTTCTTTTATTTTTCTTTTCTTTTCTTTCCTTTTCTTTTCTTTTCTTTTCTTTTCTTTTGGAGGGGGCAAGGTAGAGCAGTTGGGGTTAAGTGACTTGCCCAAGGTCACATGGCTAGTAAGAGTTAAGTGTCTGAGGGAACATTTGAAATCAGATCCCCCTGAATCCAGGGCCAGTGCTCTATTCACTGAACCACCTAGCTGCTCCAAGGCTTCCTTTTCTTCATCAGAAATATAAGGAGGTTCCATTAGAGAGTCTTCCAACTCATTTCAGCTTTTGCATTTATGATCCTAAATTTGGAGGAGTAAAATATTTGGATGTCAATCATATCTTTCATGAATACTTCATTTTTTTCTACAAATATGTTAATGGAATTTAAATCAATTGAGTTCTTAGACCATTGAAGCATGTTTATCTTCATCTCTTGGATAAATTTCTTAACCTTTACTGGTGTATGACTTAGAGTAAGGCTATGTTGCCATATTTCATCTCCATTTGCCAATTTCTCTAATTTTAGAACAATTCTTTTCCTTCTATATCCATAAATTTATGAAAGTTGGAAATTTCTTTAATGGATATCAAATGATCTGAAACTAAATCCCAATATGCATATATATATGTATGTATATACATACATATATATGTATATACATACATATATATATATATATATATATATATATATATATATATATATATTGGGTGGGTATTATACAGTCTGATAAAGATGCTTGGGTCTATCAAAATGCATAAGTTCAGCTGAAATCTTGCCAAAAATTTTATAGAGACTTGAATAGAGAAAAAATGACTTTTATCAGTAAAAATTACCTTTTTCTAGTCCTCACTATTCCTGTCTTTGGATTGTCCTACTTAGAACAAGAGTGACTTTTTTTCTTCTTTGTAATAATTAGTAAGTTAAGATTCCTTAAAATTAATTTAAAACCAATTTTCTAACATAGCATGGTAGAATCCATCATACTATTGTTCTAACAGTTGGTCCTTATATTAGTCACTTGCTCTTTTAGGCAATTCATTTCCTCTTTGTAGGCTTCAGTTTTGTTATCTATAAAATGAGTATGTTGAATGATTTCTAAATTACCTTTCAGCTTGGAAATTTCAAGCATCAATGTTGGATCAACTTCGGATTGATAGTGTATAACGTCAATGGTCACAAAATGCTTCTATTGATAGCAGATTAGCTCTGACCTTGACCAGATCAAACTGAGTTTTGCTTTTTTCTTTAGCAAATAATCCATGCCATACCCATGGTTCATTTCTCCTTTCTATTCTGTTTATAAATTCTCTGACTTTTTGGAACTATCTGTAAGGCTGACTCAAGACTCTGGCTTCCTCCTGTCTTATGTATCCCAGTTAGTGGCAATCTAACTCTGCCTGAGAGCTAGACTGGAATAGCCACATGATTTAAGTACACTTGTAACTCCAGCCCTTCTCTTAACTATGAACACTTTTTGACTCTGCTTCTCCTGAACCCTGTCATTATCATGACCCTGTCTTGGTCCCCAGCTCTTATGCCTCTTTAGTAAATATATCACCTTTCTCTCTTTCTTCTTTCCATACTTCTCTACCCAATGCAGAACAGTCTATGGTCTAGGTGATACTTTCTAATGCTAGAGCCTTTATAAAGTGGTACAGTCTCCTCAGTGAGTCTAGTTCCTGGAAGTATACATGTGCTGGCGAAAGATCATTCACATATGTCATTGAAGGGATTCTTGTTCAAGTACATGTTGATCTGGGTAATCCCTGAGTTCCCTTCCAACTCTGAGATATTGTAATATGAAAAGACAGTTTGTGGGAGAGCATGGTAGCTGTCTTCTATGGCATTCAATTCTGGAGGTAAGTGATTTAACTTATTAACATTTTGGGCATTTATCATCCATAAAGTAATTTATAATTAGGGTTTATTCTTTCCTAAAACATCTATCAAATCACTTTACAGGTGGTTCAAGCTCCTTTAATTTCTAGTGTTTGTCCATTTGGCTTCTGAGAAATAGAAATCCTCTAAGACCTTTCCACTAGATCCTTGGTATCTCAAGGTTGGTCGTGACACTTCACAGACTTTATTGCTGAAGATGACAATTTGGTCCACAATCTGGAGAATGATGAAAAGACCTTGATGTCACAGGGATGGGTGCCTATCCCTGCATGACTAGGCCACTGCCGAGGATTGAGTCTTGGCCATTTTTATGGTTCAGTACCATAAAGCAATTAACAGTGAATGACTGAGCTTTCCCAACCTTTGCTAAAAACGGTGGCTGTTTATCATTGTGTCAGACTGTTGGCAGATTCAAGAAATCTAAATTTAACAGGTGGCTGGTTCTTCCATGCCCGACTGAAACCAATGGATCTTCAGGATGCCAACTCCCAGACAGCTAGCAGGACCAATGGCATGTGCTGCTAGAAAGAAAGTGAATCGATGAGACTGACGTCAGAGTTCATCATGTGGAAGGCCTTTTACACCACTGCTACCTAATGACTTTTTCAATTGGTTTCAGCAGCCCAGCTTTCAATTACTGATTCCAATTTTAGCCATAGTGGCAAGAAAAAGGGTAGAGGAATATTTTAAAAATAAAAATAAATGAAACACCCACCCAACTCCATTTACATCATTGCCTGCCATTTCAGACTGTAAAATAAGCAGTAAAAGTTAAAGCTTTAATCTATCTGAATCTGTTGATCTGTTTCTGCATGGAGAGATTAGCTTTAAGTAACAGATGTCATCCTATATGATATTGCCAGACTTGGTCTTAAGATAGTCTTTAACATATGGCATTAGAAGAAAGGATCTTAATTATCTGTCATGATCAAATTATAGAATCATGGATAGAGGAGGAAGACAGTAGCAGGCCCCCAACCATGGTAGATAAGAAGGTTTTGTCACTCGGCACCACTCTACTTCACAAGGAAAAGTCAGCTAGATATCAGTGGGCCCAGGAGGAAGTCTTTCTCTATGACTTCCTTTGTAGCCCTGCTAGGCCACTGCAATTCCTAATTACCCATTTGTAGTCTACTGATGATCCCCTCCCCAGGACATCTAAGTCCTCTGGTCTGCTTTATGTAAAACCTTTCTTCCTAAACTACATGGATGGATGCACTCTGTGGTTTACTGGTGCCATCTACATTGGGAGTGTTCCAGCAAATGGCATTTAAGAGTTTATAATCATAGGGGCGGCTAGGTGGCACAGTGAGTAGAGCACCGGCTCTGGAGTCAGAAGGACTGGAGTTCGGATCCAGTCTCAGACACTTAATGCACACACAAACAAAAACCTAGCCATGTGACCTTGGGCAAGTTACTTAACCCCAATTGCCCTCCAAAAAGCAAAGCAAACAAACAAACAAACAAAAAAAAAAGAGTTTCTAATCATCCTTCTGGCCTTATTCTCCTTTTAACTAGAAGACAGGAGAGGAGGAAAAGAAAGGGGAAAACAATACCAAAAGCTCCAGGTGTAGCCCAGAGTGTGACCTCCAAGTTTGTTCTTACTCCTCTGTGTTGCAGTATAAAGTTGTAAATAAAATAAAATAGAAATTGAACAGATGATAGTAATAAATTTTAATAGCTCTTGTTTTTACATCTCCTTTATTGTCATAGACTGAATATATAATGTTTTGAACATGTGGCCTGTACTATGCTGAAAACATTTGCTGACAGTTTGATATGGGTTTGAGCATAGAGAGAAACAGAGACAGAGAAACAGATAGAAAGAAAAAGACACAGAAAGACAAAGAATTAGATTTTTAGGAGAGATTTGGGCCAGTGAAAAGAGATGGTGCTTATTTATTGAAACATTTGCAGTTAGCAAAATATTAATGTAATCTATCCAAACCCTGTGTGTGTGTGTGTGTGTGTGTGTGTGTGTGTGTGTGTGTGTGTGTTTAGAGGGAAGGGTGTCCAAATGGTGATGCTGTTGTCTGTCATAACATTTCACTATTTGTAATACACTGAAGTTTCTTTATTGGAAATTATTGGTTTACTTCATCCCTTTCATTTTGCCATATGAGAATCTTTTCAGTCTACCACTTTAGGTCTGAAGTCAAATAAACTTCACATAAACATAATTTTACTTCTGTCTATAGCAGGTTAACTTTCTGATCCACACTTTCCTCATCTGTAAAATGAGGGGCCTGGACTAAATAATTTCTAAGGATTGTTTCCACTTCTATAGAATTCTCTATTCTTTTTGTATGTTTGTTTTACTTTTTTTTAATTTTTAAATTTTTTATTTTATTTTATTTTTATGCATTATTAACTTCTGTTTTACATCATTCATTTCCACCAGATTTTGAGTTACAATCATTTTCCCCCCATTATTCCCCTACCCAACCTCCCAGAATAGTAGTCCCACAAGATATCGCTTCCTCCAATATGGTCTCTCCCATGCCTTCTCCCATACCCCCTTCGACTTTTCCATTAGAGGAAGGTGAATCTTTGTGTCCCAAAGCCTGCACATCTTGTCTCCCAATTATAAGCAAAAGAGTATTAATAAGAGTATTTATATATATTTGAAACATTTAGTCTTAAGACCTCGAATTTCAGATCCATTTCCTTCCTCCCTTGTCACCCATTCCCTCTGGGGAGATAAGTAATTCAGTATATGTTGTACATGTCTAGCTATGCAAAACATTATCATAGTAGATATATTGTACAGGGCTGCTTATAATTCCCTCCCACTCACCCCACCCCCCACCAGGGCCATTCCCTACATGATCCTGTCCCTCTTCTATAGTGGGTAATTCCAACCTCCCCTCCCCCCAAGGATGCCCTCCCATTCATCATCCCTCCTCTCATCCCCCTTCCGCCTATTCGGCTTCAGGTTGAGATAACCCATTTAGTATGTATGTCATTCTCTCCCTGAACCAAATTCAATGAGAATGTGGTTTTGCCTTTTTCGCCTTCCTATTCTCCCTCTCCCTTGCAACCACTTCCCCTTGCTTCTTCTACATGGGATAGTTTGCACTAGCCTGTCTTTCCCCATCTCCTCTTACCACTTTCCCCTCTCACCTCATAATTTCATCGCTTGAGTATTCTCCCTTCCCAACAAATTCAACCTATGCCCTCTATCCATATATAACTGTAACCATAAACACATACATTCACATATGGATTCATATGACCACATACCCTTCTTCCATTATTTTCATAGTGAGAAAGATATCATCAGGCACAGTTATTACTTTTCCATATAGGAATGTAAATAGTTCAACTTTGATAAGTTCCTTTTGATTTCTTTTCCCTGATTACCATCTCAAGCATGTCTTGCTTCTCGTGTCTGGATGTCAAATTTTCTATTCAATTCTGGTTTTTTGCTCAAGAATGTTTGAAAGTCCTCTATTCCACTGAATGACCATATTTTCCCCTGAAACAAAATACTCAGTTTTGCTGGGCAGGTGACCCTTGGGTTCATTCCCAGTTCTTTTGCCCTCTGGAATATCATATTCCATGCCCTTCCATCCCTCAGTGTAGAAGCTGCCAGGACCTAGACTAATCTGATTGTGTTTCCACAATATTGAAACTGTTTCTTCCTGGCTGCTTGGAGTATTTTCTCCTTGATCTGCGATTCTGGAACCTGGCTATAATGTTCCTGTGAGTTTTCTTTTTGGGATCTTTTTCAGGAGGTGATCGGTGGATTCTTTCAACCTCTATTTTGCCCTCTGGATCTAAAACATCAGGGCACTTTTCCTTGAGAATTTCTTGAAGGGTGATTTCTATGTTCTTTCTTTGATCATGGCTTTCAGGTAGTCCAATAATTTTTAAATTGTCTCTCCTGGATCTATTTTCCAGCTCAGTGGTTTTTCCCATGAGATATTTCACATTGCCTTCTAATCTTTTGTTTTTTTGGATCTGCTTAACAGCATCGTGATTTCTCATAAAGTCATTAGCTTCCATTTGCTCCAGTCTAACTCTGAAGGAATGAATCTCCTCAGTGAACTTTTGAGATTCTTTTTCCATCTGGCAAATTCGACTTTTTAAGGCATTCTTCTCCTCATTGCCCTTTTCAGCCTCCTTTGCCATTTGAGTTAGTCTATTTTTTAAGGTGTTGTTTTCCTCAGTCAGGCTGTTGACCCTCATTTCATACTTTTCCTGCATCCTTCTCATTTCTCTTTCTAATTTTTCCTCCACTTCTCTTATTTGATTTTTAAAGTCCTTCTTAAGGTCCTCTATGGCCTGCAACCTGCTCATGTTTTCCCCTGGGGCTTTTGGAGCAGGACTTCTGACCTCACAGTCCTTTTCCTTCTCTATGCCCTCAAAATAGGAGTCTAGGGTTGCATTTTTCTGTTTCCTTTGCCTTGGCATGTTGCCACTTAATTACTTGACTTCTGGGCTTGTTGCCACACTATGGCTTTAAGGCCAGATAGAGGAATTTTCGTCCCGAACGTGTGGGGGGCAACTTCCGTTTCTGGCAAGCTGTAAACCCACCCACAACTTCCACCCTAGATCACAATCCAGATCCAGGGAGGTTAAAGCAAGAGCGATTACCCCCCAAGACTGATTGCTGGAACTCCCTACAATTTGCAGGCCGGGAGCTGGGGCTGCTTCTGAAAACTACAAAATGGCGTGTCTCCTCAGCAGCTTCTAGCCCCCATGGGGAGGGAGCCCACGCATTCCCTAAATACTGGTCCCAAAGTCCATAGGACACTAAACTCTTACTTTGTCCTAGGCATGTCTATGTTGATAATTCTGGAGTTGCCACAGCTCCTGGTGTTCTGGGGTTCCTCCAGCCTGCTGGTGGCCCTGCCCCCCTGGGGCTAAAACCTCGGCTCCCACGGACCTGGGCTTGGCTCCGCTCCTGAGCTCTGCGCACTGTGAGCTGCCAGGTCCTAGACCACTGCACTGGTCCTTCCTGCAGGGCTGCTGGGCTGTCCTCAGCAGGAGGTTAGCTTCTCTGTGTCGTTCTGTGGGTGCTGGGGCTCCAGAAGTTGTTCAGAGTCCCCTTTTATATAGTTTGGGGGGAATCTGGGGGCAGAGTGGCTTGGACGAGCTGTTTCTACTCTGCCATCTTGGCTCCGCCCGGACTTCTCTATTCTTAACAGTAAACTTCCCCACCCCCAATCCCTCTCTAACTCTGAGGAGTGTCAAAGCCAATTAATGAACCCATATCTCCATATGGCCCCAAATTGGATGTTTTTTGTTTTTTTTCATTGCCCTCAGATTTGGAAGGGACCTCAGGGGTCAAGTTGATCAACTCATAAATAATCAGGAAAGGTCTCTATGACATCTCAAACAGATATTGATGTAGCCTCACCTTGAAAACCTACAGTGATAGAGAACTCAACACTTCTGTAGGAGGCTATTCAGTACTTAGGCATGAGTATTAGGACATCTCCATGGGGTGGAGCCAAGATGGTGGAGTAGAAACAGCTCATCCAAGCCACTCTGCGCCCAGATTACAGCCAAACTATGTGAAAAGGGACTCTGAACAACTTCTGGAGCCCCAGCACCCACAGAACGACACAGAGAAGCTAACCTCTCCCTGAGGACAGCCCAGCAACCCTGCAGGAAGGACCAGCTCAGTGGTCTGGGAGCCGGCAGCACGCAGTGCGCAGACCATGGGGAGCCGAGCCGAGTGCTGAGGTTTTAGCCCCAGGGCGGCAGGGCCAGCAGCCAGCTGGAGGAACCCCAGAACACCAGCAGCTGTGGTGACTCCAGAATTATCAACATAGACATGCCTAGGAAAAAGTAAGAGGTTAGTGTCCTATGGAATTTGTGACCTGTATTTGGGGAATGCGTCGGCTCCCTCCCCTGGGGGCTAGAAGCCACTGAGGAGACAGGCCATTTTGTAGTTTTCAGAGGCAGCTCCAGCTCCCGGCCTGCAAATTGTAGGGAGATCCAGCGATCAGTCTTGGGGGGTAATCACTCTTGCTTTAACCTCCCTGGATCTGGATTGTGATCTAGGGTGGAAGTCGTGGGTGGGTTTACAGCTTGCCAGAAACGGAAGTTGTCCCCCACACGTTCGGGATGAAAATTCCTCTATCTGGCCTTAAAGCCATAGTGTGGCAATAAGCCCAAAAGTCAAGTAATTAAGTGGCAACATGCCAAGGCAAAGGAAACAGAAAAATGCAACCCTAGACTCCTATTTTGGGGGCATAGAGCAGGAAAAGGACTGTGAGGTCAGAAGTCCTGCTGCAAAAGCCCCAGGGGAAAACATGAGCAGGTTGCAGGCCATAGAGGACCTTAAGAAGGACTTTAAAAATCAAATAAGGGAAGTGGAGGAAAAATTAGAAAGAGAAATGAGAAGGATGCAGGAAAAGTATGAAATGAGGGTCAACAGCCTGACTGAGGAAAACAACACCTTAAAAAATAGACTGACTCAAATGGCAAAGGAGGCTGAAAAGGGCAAGGAGGAGAAGAATGCCTTAAAAAGTCGAATTTGCCAGATGGAAAAAGAATCTCAAAAGTTCACTGAGGAGATTCATTCCTTCAGAGTTAGACTGGAGCAAATGGAAGCTAATGACTTTATGAGAAATCACGATGCTGTTAAGCAGATCCAAACAAACAAAAGATTAGAAGGCAATGTGAAATATCTCATGGGAAAAACCACTGAGCTGGAAAATAGATCCAGGAGAGACAATATAAAAATTATTGGACTACCTGAAAGCCATGATCAAAGAAAGAACCTAGAAATCACCCTTCAAGAAATTCTCAAGGAAAATTTCCCTGATATTTTAGATCCGGAGGGCAAAATAGAGGTTGAAAGAATCCACTGATCACCTCCTGAAAAAGATCCCAAAAAGAAAACTCACAGGAATATTATAGCCAGGTTCCAGAATCGCAGATCAAGGAGAAAATACTCCAAGCAGCCAGGAAGAAACAATTTCAATACTGTGGAAAAACAATCAGAATAGCCCAGGACCTGGCAGCTTCTACACTGAGGGATGGAAGGGCATGGAATATGATATTCCAGAGGGCAAAAGAACTGGGAATGAACCCAAGGGTCACCTACCCACTAAAACTGAGTATTTTGTTTCAGGGGAAAATATGGTCATTCAGTGGAATAGAGGACTTTTAAGCATTCTTGAAGAAAAAACCAGAATTGAATAGAAAATTTGACATCCAGCCACAAGAAGCAAGAGATGCCTGAGAAGTTCATTTCAGAAGGGAAGCTGTTGTAGAAATTATGAACTTTTGGAATGCTGGTGTCTGAAACATTTCACTTCATTCAACATGCAAACAAAAACAAGAGGGAGAACATGGAGTATTGGAAAATGGTCTGGATTTGAAGTCAGAGAACTTTGGATCAAATCTTGGATTTAAGACTTTAGTGACCACAGAAAAGTCATTTAACTTCTCTGGGACTCAGTTTCCTCACCTGCAGTTTGAAGCAAGAGGACTTAATAACCTTTAAGGTCCTTTCCAATTCTGAATCTCTGATTTTCTAAAGTCACGCACACACACACACACACACACACACACACACACACACACATTCATACAACAAGAACACTATCCTTTGGGGAAGGAAGAGTCCTGAACTCAGAAGAGTTTTACTGATGCTAGTGTCCTAATAGTATTAGGACATCTCCCTTATATTGAACTTAGTTAGTTCTCTTTCTTTCTATGGTTGACTCATGCTTATATATGAGCCAAACAGAAGAGTTTCAATTCCCCTTCCATAGGAAAGTGCTTCTAATGAATGAAAACAATTAACATTACAATGTCACCTCAAATCTTCTCTTCTGTAATACAAATTCCTTCCTATAACCATTACTTCCAGTCCCTCCAAACCTGTGCACTCTGTCAAACATCTTATTCCAAGCATTAAACAGCTGACTACAACCATTGACTTTCCAACCCTGAACTAAATATTTTCCTTTTTCAAAAATATTTATTTATTTTTAGTTTTCAACATTCGTTTCTGTAAGATTTTGAGTTACAATTTTTTCACCATCTGTTCCCTACCCCCACTCCAAAAAATCACAAGCCCACTGAACAATCTGTAATCTCTTGTATCCTCCCCCATCATCCCCATAGCTTTCTAAGTAGTCAAGATGGATTTCTATACTGCAGTGCCTGTATATCTTATTTCCCAGTTGCATGGGAAAAAACAAACAAACAAAAAACAACAACAACAACAAAAAAAAAAACCAAAATGATTTTTTTAACATTCGTTTTTAAACTTTGAGGTCCAGATTTTTTTCCCCTTCCACTGCCCCCACTGGCAAGATAAGCAATTCAATATTGGTTATACATGTATAGCTACCCAAATCATTCCCATATTTGTTATATTGCAAAAGACTATGTTTCTCTCCATCCTATCCTGCCCCCCACTTATTCTATTTTCTCCTTTGACCCTGGCCCTTTTCAAAAATGTTTGCTTCTAATTACCCTCTCCCCCAATCTGCCCTCAATTCTATCATTTCCCCTCTTATCCCCTACACCCTTTTTTGTCTGTAGGGTAAGACAACCAATTGAGTGTGTATGTTCCCTCCTTACACCAAATTCAATGAGAATCAGGTTGTCCCATTCCCTTTCACTTTCCTGCTCTTGACCTCCATTATAACAGTTTTCACTTACTTCTTTTATATGAGATAATTTACCCTCATCTATCTCTCCCTTTTTCCTTCTCCTACTTAATTCCTCTCTCACCTCTTAATTTTATTTTTTAGATATCATCCCTTCATATTCAACTCATTCTGTGCCCTGTCTATGTATACATGAACATACTTATTATGCCTATACTCACAAATATATGCATATATACATACACACATATTTAGTCCCTTCACCTATCCTCATACTGAGAAAAGTCTTATGAGTTACCATTATTGTTTTTCCAAGTAGGAATGTAAATAGTTCAACTTTAATGAGTTCCTTATTATTTATTTTTCCTGTTTACTTTCTTATGTTTCTCTTGCATCTTATATTTGAAAGTAAATTTTTCTGTTCAGCTCTGGTATTTTCATCAAGAATGCTTGAAAATTCTCTATTTGATTGAATGACCATACTTTCCCCTGTAGCATTATACTCAGTTTTGCTGGGTGCAGATGATTCTTGGTTTTTATCCTAGCTCCTCTGATTTCTGGAATATCATATTCCAAGCCCTTCAATCTGTCAATGTTGAAGCTACTATGTCTTCTGTTATCCTCATTGGGTTTTTGCAATACTCAAGTTGTTTCTTCCTGACTGCTTGCAATATTTTCTCCTTGACTGGAAACTCTGGAATTTGGCTATAATATTCCTAAGAGTTTTATTTTTGGGGTTTTTTCAAGATGCAATTGGTGAATTCTTTAATTTCTATTTTGCCCTCTCGTTCTAAAACATCAGGGCAATTTTCCTTGAGAATTTCTTGAAGGATGATTTCTAGGTTCTTTCTTTGATCATGGTTTTCAGGTAGTCCAATAAGTTTTAAATTATATCTCCTGGATCTATTTTCCAGGTCAGTGGTTTTTACCATGAGATATTTCACATTGCCTTCTATTCGTTCATTTGTTTGGATATGTTTAATAGCATCTTGATTTCTCACAAAGTCACTAGCTTCCCTTTGGTCAATTCTAAATACAAAGGAAAGATTCTCCTCAGTAAGCCTTTAAGATCATTTTTCCATCTGGCAAATTTGGCTTTTTAAGGCATTCCTCTCATCATTGCCTTTTTCAGCCTATTTTGCAATTTGAGTTAGTCTAATTTTTAGGGCATTGTTTTCCTCAGCAAGGCTGTTGACTCTCCTTTCATAATTTTCTTGAATTATTTTCATTTGTCTCCCCAATTTTTTCTCCACTTCTCTTAATTTAAAAAATCCTTCTTCAGCTCTTCCATGGCCTGTTAGCACTTCATATTTTCCTTTCTTTTTAAAATTTTATTTGTTTGTTTATTTTTATTTTACAAGATTCAATTCCATAGTTCCTTGAGTTCCAATTTCTCTTTCCTCCCTCCCCCCACCCCCTACAATGGCATATAATCCAATATAGGTTCTGCAAATACATTCACATTAGACATTAGTCAGGTTACAGAGGTGTATTGTACTAGATGGAATGGAAAATCGTAAAGAGGAAATAAAACCAAACAATGAAAAGAAAAAGAAAAAGTAGTTTGCTTCCATCCGGATTCAAACTCAGTTCTTTCTAGTTCTTTCTCTGGATGTAGGCATCTTTCTTCAAGAGTCTTTTGGGATTGACTTATATCACTGCATTTCTGAGAAGAGTCCAGTCTGTCATAGTTGGTCATCACACATATGTTGTTTCTGTGATTGTATATAAATTTTTTTCTGGCTCTACCCTTCTCACACAGCATCAGTTGGTATAAGCCTCTCCATGTAAATATGAAATCTTTCTCCTCTTTGTTTCTTATAGCACGATAGTATTCCACTACATGCATATACCACAACTTGTTTAGCCATTCCCCAATTGATGGGCACCCCTTTAATTTCCAATTCTTTGCAACCATGAAAAGAGCTGCTATAAATATTTTTGTACCTATGGGTCTTCCTCCCACTTCTATGATCTTTTGGGTATATAACCATCGAAGTGGTATTGCTGGGTCAAAGGGTATGAAATTATTTATAGCCCTTTGGGCGTAATTCCAGATTGATCTCCAGAATGGTTGGGTAAGTTCACTACTCCACTAACAATGCATTAGTGTTCCAATTTGCCCACATCCTCTCCAGCATTTGTCACTTTCTTGTTTTGTCATCTTAGCCAATCTGACAGGTGAGATGTGGTACCTCAGAATTGTTTTGATTTGCATTTCCCTAATCAATAGTGATGTAGAGCATTTCTTCATATGCTTATAGATATCTTTAATTTCTTTCTCTGAAAACTACCTATTAATATCATTTAACCATTTATCAATTGGTGATCATATTTTTCTTGGAGGCTTTTGATGCAGGAATTCTGACTTTGCTCTCTTCTTTCTGCTTCATGACTTGATCCTTTTTGTCCCAAAATAGTATTGTATATTCTTTTTGTGCTTTCTCTGCTTAATCCTATTGCCAGTCAATTACTTGACCTTTGAGTTCTTTGCTGCAGTAGAACTCTGCTTCCAGAATGGAGAGTTCTTTGTTCCAAATTATTGGGGTTTTTGCAGCTACCAGAGCTATTAGGAAGGTGCCCTCTCTACAGCTGTCACAAGCTCTGGCTCTTTGGATATATGCACCAGTACCACCACCCAAGACCACAATATAGATCCAGGCAGGTTAAAGCAAGAACAATTGCCCTATGGATTATCCCTTTGTTCCCTTATGATCTTCAGGCCAGGACATCTGGAGGCAGCTATGTGGCAGAGCTACACAGCCCTGGCACATCCACCACTTCTTACCCCAGGGGCAGGGGCCAGACAGCCTTCTTCTGTCTACCCCTGTTCCAAAAGAATTCCACATTGACCTTTTACTTTGTTTTTGGTGTTTATGGGTTGAGAAGTCTGGAAAACACTACATCTGCTGGTGATTCAGTCTGGGCAGCCCCGTGGCTTTAACCGTGGTTCACAGGGCACTGTACTTGGCTCCCAGTGCACTGCTGTGATAGACCTTTCCTTTTGACCTGTCAGGCTCCCTTCAGAGAGATTTGTTTCTCTCTGTTTCTTTGTGGGTTCTGTAGCTCTAAAGTTTATTTAGACTCATTTTTTATGTGTATTGGAAGTGTTGGGATCCGGACCCTACACAAAGTTTGTGCTTCTAATCCTCTATCTTGGCACTGTATCTGAACTACATATTTTCTACATTGTCCAGCTCTTTATCTTTGACTTTGCATCATTCAGCTTCAACAGGCCTACTGCTGGACCATACCAATTAACCCTCTCCAAAATTCTAATCAATAACCTTCTCCATCAGCTGCTCCCTTATTGGTGAGAGATGCAGAGATAATAATTTGCTCCCTTCCCAACTAAACTGCAACCTGTGTGCCTCTGCCTCTCAAATGTCAGAAGCTTCCCAATACCTTGAGATACCTTCCCTATTCTGGGTTTCAGGTAAGAAAGAAAAGCGGTCTTATTTTCAACTATACCCATCAAAACTGCATTTACCCAGCTGTCAATCTTTGTCCTGGATGCCTTACCTCTTCTGTCAGCCAGTCCTGGTATATACAAATTTCTTTCCCCTTTCTGAATCTCAGTTTCCTCCTTTCTAAAATCATATGGTTGAATGGGATGATTTCTTGTATCTTTTCCAGCCCTAATCCTATGGCTCTTCTAAACTATTTACAATGTGAGCTTTGAAGCAAAAGGATAAAAAAGAGAGAAACTTGGCAAAGGTAGTTCCATTGAACCTACCCCTTGTCACTCCTCTTTCCCTCAAGTTGACTGTGCCAAGCCAAGGGCCAACTGGAAAGCTCCCAATTAATTTGGTCCACCAAACACAGAGGAACTTTCTGGCCTGATTTCTTCTTCTTTCACTGCTGTGAAGTCGGCTGTGTTGCCTGTACAAATACACCCCATGGTCCTTTGCATTGCCAATGTGAACAGATGTGCATTTAGCACAACTTCCTTTAGCCAAACCACAGCCAGGGAAATCAGGGAGTCTCAAGACTAAAGCCTTGAATCTCAGAGTTGAAAGTGAATTTAGAAGCCATGTGGCCTAAACTCCTACCCCCTGCAGAAATCTCCTCTGTAGTTTACCCTTTAGGTGGTCATTTAGCATCTGCACAAAGACTTCCCGCAACAAGGGCTTTGTTACTTTACTGAAACTCTTAATTCATTATTGGATAGTTGAAATAATTAGGAAAGTCTCCATTATATTAACTGTAAGTCTACTTTTCTATAAGTTCCTCTAACTAGTTCTAATTCTGCAGTCTGAAGTAATAAAGAATAAACATTTTCCCTTGCAGACAGGTGAATATGTATGAATGCACACATGTATATATGTATAACAACACCTAAATATATACATTATTTTCATATTGGTATTTATATATGGAATTGGTATTGCTTCATTCAATAGATACACATTTCTTTCATATACAAATTTGTGTTATCATCTAAGAGGTCCTTGGAAGTTTATGATATATTTTCTTATATGACTGGTTACCTGAGTTCATACAATTTCCTACTTTCCATTCATTAACACCAAGTAGTAGCATGACTTTAATTAGTAATTTCTCTATGTCTTTATTAGGGAATGATAAAGACAACATTTTTAGTTCAAATCCAACCCCAGATACTTAATAGTAGTGTGATCTTGGGCAAGAAACTTACCTTCTGTTTTTCTGAGTCTCTTCATCTATAAAATAGCACCTACCTTCTAAGGTTGTTTTGAGTATCAGATACGACAATAATTATAAAGCACATCACACACTCACTTGCACATAGCAGGGTCTGTATAGATGTTAGTTGTTATTTTTGATATTATTATTATTACTATGATGTCATTTACTGAGGCAGAAAGAAACAAGAGTTGACACATACACAAATATGATTGCAAGACAAGCAGATTTTGGAATATAAGGCACTTCCCATATTGTAATAATGAGTATATTTGAAGATCCCACTTGTATTGGTAAGCTGACAGGTACTTAGCACCTAGTTTCAAATTAAGACTTTGTTAAAGAAACAGAAGGTATGAACCCCTGTTGCTGATGTAACAGGAAGGGGCTGAACAGGGAGAAGCTATGCCATATTTAAGGAAGGGCTCAAGCTAGACAGTCAAAATTTCCTGGGGTAAGCATTGTGGAAGCAGGGCAGATGCTGCTGGACTGAAGACTGAACTAAGAATTGAGAAGAACTGAGAAGAGGACTCTTGTGGTGGCACAGTCAAGAAGGAGAAAACTTGTACTATCCTGGAACTCTGTTTGTCTGCTCTGTCTCTTTTGATGTTTGTTTGTGATGCTTTGTACAGAAGTCCTGGGACCTTCCTGGAAGCCATGCAAGAGGATTTTCTGGTTGTCTGTTTACAGAGGTCCTAAAGGAGGGTTTTGGAGGTCCTGGGACTTTACTGATGATTTGTGCTGGCCTCTTGGACCTTCTTTGTGAGTCTGTGTTGATTTCTATGTTGATAATTTCTGTTGCGTTCTCAGACCTTGTTGGTGGGTCTGAGTTGATTTCACAGGCAGAAAATGAAATGATGATGGTGCCAGCAATGTGTATGATTATTATTGTGGCTCTATTGAGGTTTGTCTTCCCAGAAACAGGAACTGTGAAGGCTTTGAGGTGGACTGGACATTGTGAACTTCAATATGGAATGGGAACTGGATGAAGAACTGAACAACAGGCTGGACAAGGAACTAGGAGCTGCCTGCCTTTGAACCCAGATGACAGTTGGAGCTGGGACCATGGGAGAGGAATAATGGAAGCTGAGATCCAGCCTCAATTCAAACTGAAAGAAGCCTTTACTTGGATACTGTGTACTGACTGAGAAGATTATGACTTACTGTGACCTAGGGGTGGAGAACATTGAATTTTGTACTTTGAGATTGAATTAAGGACTTTTTGATTGACTAAATGATTGTGTTTTGCTTAAAATTATGTGACCACTCTGGTGAAAAGTATGTGGCCATTTTAGTGATAAGTAGATTGTGAATTAATGTAGTTTGTTTTCTGTGAATATTTTGCTCTGATCTATTATTGAATAGAGAGTTCACTATGCTGTGTAATCAGAACCTTGAAGTGGTTCACAACAGCAGTCCTTTGGAAAGCTGCTTGTTCATGGCTTTACACATAGGTATTTAGAGTATAGTAAAAGTACATAGATAGGTATCTCCATAAACTAGTGCTCACTCATTGGCCTTGAGGCATTTTGTCATGCTTTAGGAGAGGGAAGAGGAGGTTTTCTAATTTGCTAGTCTAGTATTCCCTTCAGGGATCTGAGACTCTATCTTCTCTTTGTTCTTCTAGAAGAAGAGGATAAAGGGATTCAAAACATAGGGATTTTATTTGATTTTCCATTCAACACTAGAATGAAGGATTATTCTAAAATTATAATAATTATGTGGACAGGAAAATACAGTGAACCACTTGCTCCTACAACTCTATGACCTGATTCTGATTGACAGACTATCCAGTCAGTAATAGAAAAATACAGAAATTCTACAGAATGTTAGAAATCTCATAAAGTCATAGAATTTTAGGAATTAAAACAATTAGCACTTAGCCTTGTTCTTGTCATATAGAAGATATTTAATAGATAGTAGTTGATTTATTAATTGATGAGCCCTATTCAATACAACTCATATATGATAAAGGATTCCCTTGAAGCAACAAAACATAAAATGGAAAGGAAGGGGGCCTAGAAAGGGCCATATCATGAAACAGTAATCAGCAAAATGATGAGATAACTTAAAAAGTAGAAGAGACAATCATTGAAGCGCAGCTGTGAAGCAGTGGAAATAGTGCAGGGTCTAGAGTCAGAAAGATTCATTTTCCTGAGTTCAAATCTGACCTCAGACACTTATTATGTGTGTGACCATGGGCAAGTCACTTAAGCGTGTTTGCTTCAGTTATTCAGCTGTAAAGTGAGCTGGAGAAGGAAATGGCAAACCACTACACTATCTCTGCCAAGAAAATTGCAAATGGAGTCATAAAGAGTTGGAAATGACTGAAAAATGACTGGCCAACCAAATCATTGGAATAGATTAGTTACCCTAAAAAGAATTGCAAATAACCTAGTAGCCTAGTGCTTGGTAAACTCAAAGACCCCAAGCACTAGGGTACAATATAAGGATTATATAATAACTGTTGGGAAAACTGGAAAACAGTCTGGTGGAACCATGTTTGGAACAACATCTTACACCATTTACCAAGATAAGCTCCAAGTGATTGTGTGACTTAGGTATAAAAGTGTATCTATCTATCTATAAACATGTGCATGCATATGCGTATATATATATATGTATATATATACATATATGTATGTATGTATATATGTGTGTGCATACACACATAGTGTACATGCAAACATAAATACATAGATATATATTAGAGGAGCCAGAAAGAATTTAGTGTAGAATTGATTGGGAGTAGAGTTCATGGAAAAACAAAGGATGTAGAAGAAAAAAAATGTTTGCCAATATTGATTACATAAAATTAAATTGAATACATAAGATTAAAATGATTTTGTCCAAACAAATCCAAAAAAGCTAAGATTGAAAAAGAAGCAGGTAATTGGGGAAAGACCACTGCAATGAATTCCTCTGATGGTTTCATTTTCAAAATAATATAAATAATTGATTCAAATTTATAAGCATAAGAGCCATTTGTCAATCAATAAATAATCAAATCATCAAAGAATATGAATAGAAAGTTTTCTACAAAAGAAACACAAATTATCAATAGCCATATTGGGGGAAAAACCCTCCAAATCATTAGCAATTAGAGATGCAAATTAAAGCACCTTTTCAAACTTTAGCACATTACTATCATTTTGACAATTTTTAAAAAATGAATAATGAAAAATGTTTTGGTGACAAAAGAAAACAAAAATATTAATGTACTGTTGGTGGAGTTATGATTTGATCTAGCTATTTTTGAAAGCAAACTAGAATTACACACCAAAATTTAATTAAACTGTGCACACTCTATATGACACAGCATTATCCCTACTAGATCTGTACCACAACTAGGACAGGATTTCTGACTACAACTTGTCCTCTTGTTAAAAATGTTTACCCTTCCCCCTTAAAAATAAAGCCTTAATTTGGTTCTTTGCAATATGCATTCATTGTTCTTACTTTTGCCTTTTGAGGACAAGCAGAATGAATCTAATGTTTACTTTCACAGTTTTTCGAAGCTCCAAAAAAAGAAAAACTTGATAATAAAAATGAGTAGATCCCTACCCAATCCAATAACCAAGTCTTCTTCTCCAAACCAAACATTTAGTTCCTTCCACTGCTCTTCATAAAGCAACAAATCAAATCATTCACTATACAAATTGCGATTTTCTGCATACCCACTGGTTTGTCAGTATTCTTCTTAAAATATGATGTCAAGAACTGACCTCAATTTTCTGGAAGGGATCTAACCAATCAACAGAGGAAGTACATCTGTAGCCTTCTTATTGCTGGAAATTAACGCCCCCCCCCTCCCGCGCCATCTCTCTGTCTCTTTGTCTGACTCTCTGTCTCTCTGTCTGTCTCTGTTTCTGCCTCTATCTCTATCTGTGTATCTCTGTGTCTCTGTCTCAGTCTCTCTCTCTCTCTCTCTCTCTCTCTCTCTCTCTCTCTCTCTCTCTTTCTCTCTCTCTCTCTCTCCTCTCTCTCCTATGGACTATTATTATACTTGCTGTACACTTATAACCCAAACCTCAGATATTTAAATTAATTCTCTAGCTATGATTCTGAAATTTTATACTTGTGAAACTGATCTTTTCAATCACCATGTAAGCCTTTACCTTTATTTCTATTAAAATTAATCTTATTAGATTTGATACTGTCTTACAAAGCCTTTTCTTCCCTCTTTTCTAGACTAAATTCATCAAAAGAATGAATTTCTGGCGGTGGATGAAAGAATAATGGAAGTTCTTATACATTAAGATACCTTCTTAATGTAGTATGTATCACCTCAAAAGTAACTATATTTAACTATTTGGAGATTATCTTGGTGTAAAGTGTGATATGTTCTTCTAAATCTAAATCCTTCTATACTTTTGTCTAGTTTTCTCAACAGTTTTTGTCAAATAGTGATTTTCTACCTAGTAACTCAGGTATTTATTTTATTTTACTTTGGATACTGGGCTACTACATTAATTTGCTATATTGTACAAATAATCTGTTCTACTGATAGATACCTCTGTTTGTTTGGTTTTTTTTTGTTTGTTTTGTTTTGGTTATTTTTTTGCTCTTGTTATTTTTTGAGGGGGGAAAAGCAGGGCGATTGGGGATAGACTTACAAGTTCACACGGGTACGTAAGTGATAAGTGTCTAAGGTCAGATTTGAACTCAGGTTCTCCTGAATCCAGGCCAGTGTTCTATTCATTGCACCACATAACCACCTCTTTGTTTTTTGTTTGTTTTTTTAATACTAATAACAAATTGTTGTGAGGGTTGTTGGTAATATAGTTTGAGATTTGATGTTTCTAGGTCCCTTTTGTTCCAACTTTTTTTCTCATTACTTCCCCTGAGATTTTCGTTTCCCCTACCATGTCAATTTCATTATTTCTTGTTCTTAAAAGTAAGCCTTGGTGGTTTTCTCTGGTATAGCAATAAACATGCAAAGTAATTTAAGCAGTATTTTCATTTTTATTATATTGATCATTTAATCTATGTGCAATTGATATTTACCTAGTTGTTTAGGTACCTATTTCTCTAAACAGTAGCTTATAGATATATTTATATAATCCTTGCATCTTTATAAGAAGACTCCACTTTCTGCAGTGGAAAACCTTGCCATTTCCCAGGCTTCAGTTTATCTCTGTATTGGAGATGGGGATAGAGGACAGATTACTAATAACAACTGGCCTCTTGCATACATAGAAGTGACTTTTTTATGTAATTTCAGGGTCCTCAGGTAGGTCTCTCTGTCCTTTCTATCCTTCTATCTCCCCTTAAGATGCTCATTACTGTCTACATTCATGTTCATGGGAGTAAAGTGTTTTTAGTCCCCAAGGATAATGCAAATTCCCAAGAGAAGGATCAGTATGGCTAAACCACTCTTTTAACAGAACCTTCTGGGGAAACAAAGATTATTATTAGAAGCAGTACAAGTAATAGTAGTAGGGGTGGTGGTGGTGGTGGTGGTGGTAGCAATAGCAGTAATAGTAGTAGTAGTAGTAGTGGTAGTAGTAGTCATAGTAGTCATAGTAGTAGAGTTTTTATTAAGACTAATGTTATTTCTATAACACTTTAAGTTTTACAAAACTTTTTTCTCACAATTATCTTGTGAAGTAAGGTAGTGTAAGCACCATTACCCTCATTTTACAGAAGAGGAAATGGGGATAGTGATTCTTACTTGTAGTCATATAATTTGTAAGTATCTAAGTCAGGTTTCAAATTCCTGTTTCTTTTGAATAATTAGAGTTCTTCATACCACACCACATGGGCAGATGTGAGAGGACTGTGTCTAAAGAGCACAGAAAAGGCCCACTGAGGATTCTGAAGATTCACTGACTCCTGAATCATCTAGAAGACCCACATTGTTTCCCAACTGTACATCACTTCCTCATGGCTTCCCCTCAGTTACTTTCAAATTACTCTGGATTCTGAGGAACATGTTGGATCCTCACAATTGCCTCCCTTATGCCCATTCCTTGTCTGGCTTTAGCCTCTGACTGCAGAGAACACTATTTGATAGACCCATCCTAGTTCCCAGGAGAAGGAGAATAGAAGGAGGCTTCAGGTCATATAGTCTGATGCATGTCTGCTGGTTTTCACTTATTGAATTAGGACAAATTGGAACCTTCATAAACTGTGATATAAATCATTATCTCAAGTTAGCAGATGCAGTCACACCAGGGGTAGAGCACTGCTAATAACTCTGCCGGATTAGGACTGATTGGAACAATTGGAAACTTGTTTCTCTCAGCTTGATCAGCCTCATTGTAACTGCAGCAATTATCCTGTTTCATTTTCAAAAGCTCAGCAAAGACTTGCTGGCATTTTACATCCATCCTTCTTAATGAAGCTACTGCAGCATCCATCCCTTTGTCAGCTTGCTACCCTACAATAACAAGAGATAGCATCAGTCCCCAAGGGAGCCAAGTGATTGCTGATTCGATAGGAGATCCCAAGAAATGTGAAAACTCCATTTAGAGCCTTATGATTTAAAGATCACTTATTCACTGAATACATATTTACTGAGCACCTGTGTGTTATACAGAACTGTGGGGGAATACAAAGATAGGTCCCTGGTCTCATAAGAGGGATAGTCTAAATGGGGAGATAAGATTAAAAAAAATTTAAAAAATAACTAAATACAGAATGGGTGATGTGTGAAGTATCGTGGTGTGATGGAAAGATTCTTGGACTGGGGAATCAGAAGATTTTATTCCCCACTCAGACACACTGTGGGTGGACTTGGGAAAGCCAGTTCCTGGAACTGTGCTAAATATTCTACATCTATAAAATATAAAACTGTAGAATTTTTCTGAGGTCATTTCCAAAACCAACAGTCTTTAAGTCTGTGCTATTTATTATGGGTACAGAGTGCTATAAAAATTCAAAGGAAGGAAAGATCATTTTCTGAATCTAGGGCTTGAAAAGGTGAATTGCATGTGAGGTCAGGAGAAAAGAAATAGGGAAGTAGAAATCAAGATGAGGGAGAGGGAAGGGTATTCCAAAAGAAGGGAATTGTTTGGGAAATAAAACTGAGGAGGGCCAAATGCTTTGGTTTTTCCCTTATGGGAAAATGAGTGAAAGTTCTAGGAAGCCAGCAGGGTATAGATACCCAGATCATGTCTGCAAAACAACCCATAAGCCAGAACCTCAGAGAGGCAGAAGGTTTTTTTTTTTTTTTTTTTTTTTTTTTTTTAAAATAAGGAGCACTAGATATGAGATGGGAGAGCTGAATTGAAGTTCTGTTTCAATAATTACCAATTATAGTTAAGATTTCTATAAAGTGCTTTAAGATTTTAAAAGCACTATAAATACATTATTTTGTCTGACCTAAGTTCATTTCCTTGGGCATGTCCTTCATGTTTTTGGTCATTATTATTTTTTTCCTTTATAAGATGAATAGACTGGTATATATTATCTCTAGATGGTCTCTTTCCATTCTTACACTCACATTCTACATCTATCAACAGTTACTTTTATTGGTCCTTATGTGTGATACCATTAATGAGTGGAACTAGTAGAGCCTTGCTTTCTCTAGTTAAGGAGATTAGTACCTCTTCAATAATCTATGACTTTAAAGTGATGAAAGGGATGCATCTAGGGAACAGATAATTCATGTCATCCACCCATGATAATGCAATTAAAATATGCCCCCATCAGGATTTACACCTAGCCACTCCTTCACAAGTCATCCCTACCACCTAAAATGAACTACCTACTTATGCTTGCTGAATATTTTTAAAAATGTTTTTTTAAATTTATTTGTTTATTTTTAGTTTACAAGATTCAATTCCATAGTTCCTTGAGTTTCAGATTTCTCTTCCCTCTCTCCCCCCACCCCCCACAACGGCATATAGTCCAGTATAGGATCTGCAAATACAATCACATTAGATATTAGTCAGGTTACAAAGGTGTATTATACTAGATGGAATGAAAAATGGTAAAGAGGAAATAAAAACAGACAATGAAAAGAAAAAGATCAAGTAGTTTCCTCCATCAGGATTCAAACTCAGTTCTTTCTAGTTCTTTCTCTGGATGTAGGCATCTCTCTCATTCATGAGTCTTTTGGGATTGACTTATATGACTGCATTGCTGAGTAGAGTCCAGTCTGTCATAAATGGTCATCACACATATGTTGTGTCTGTGATTGTATACAAATTTCTCCTGGTTCTACTCTGCTCACTCAGCATCAGTTTGTATAAGCCTCTCCAGGTAAATATGAAATCTGTCCCCTCCTCGTTTCTTATAGCACAATAGTATTCCATTACATTCATATACCACAACTTGTTTAGCCATTCCCAAATTGATGGGCACCCCTTTAATTTCCAATTCTTTGCAACCACGAAAAGAGCTGCTATAAATATTTTTGTACATATGGGTCTTCCTCCCTCTTCTATGATCTTTTAGGTATATAACCCTAGAAGTGGTATTGCTGGGTCAAATGGTATGAAATTATTTATAGCCCTTTGGGCATAATTCCAGATTACTCTCCAGAATGGTTGGATAAATTCACAACTCCACCAGCAATACTTTAGTGTTCCAATTTGCCCACATCCTCTCAGCATTTGTCATTTTCCTGTTTTGTCATCTGAGCCATTCTCACGGGTGAGATGTGGTACCTCAGAGTTCTTTTGATTTGCATTTCTCTAATCAATAGTGATTTAGAGCATTTCTTCATATGCTTATAGATATCTGTAATTTCTTTCTCTGAAAACTGCCTGTTTTGACCATTTACCTATTGGGGAATGACTTGTATTCTTATAGATTTGACTCAATTCTCTGTATATTTTAGAAATGGGTCCTTTATCAGAGACATAGGTTGTAAAAATTCTTTCCCAATTTCACATCCCTCTTGAACTTCGCTACATTGTCTTTGTTTATACAGAAACTTTTCAATTTAATGTAATCAAAATTATCCATTTTGCATTTTATAATGCTCTCTAATTCTTGTTTGGTCCTAAAGTCTTTCCCTCTCCAGAAATCTGACAGGTAAACTATTCCTTGCTTTCCCAGATTGCTTACATTATCATCCTTTATACCTAGATCATGCACCCATGTAGACTTAATTTTCATTTATGGTGTTAGATAATGGTCTATGCCCAGTTTCTGCCATCCTATATTCCAGTTTTCCCAGCAGTTTTTGTTAAATAGTGCAAACAGCAGGTGTGCCAATTCCAAAATTTCAACATAGATATGCCTAAGACAAAATGTGAGATTAATGCCCTTTGGACTTTGGGAACAGTATTTGTGAAACACGTTGGATTCTTCCTCTGAGGGCAAAAAGTGGCTGAGGAAATGCGGCACAGACACCATTTTGCAGCTTCAGTGGCAGCTTTAGCTCCTGGTCTGCAAACTGTAGGGAGATGCAGCGATCAGTCTTGGGGGGTAATCCCTCTTGCTTTAATCTCCCTGGATCTGGATTGTGGTCTGGGGGGGGAGGTTGTGTGGTAGGTATCCAGTTTGCCAGAGTGAGTAGAGGCTTCACAGAGGCCACCCAACTAATACCTTTGGAAGTTGTGAAGACCCCGACTTTTGGGACAGAAGCTCCCTTGTCTGGTGGCTGAGTCCTATTGTAGCAACAAGCCCAAAAGTAAAGTAAGTGAGTGGCAACACACCTAGGCAAAGGAAACAAAATAAAGAGAAAAAAGTAACATTAGAATGCTATTTGGGGGGCAAAGATGATCAAAGCATGGAACAGGAGGAGGACTGTGAGGTCAGAAATCTTTCACCAAAAGCCCAAAATGAAAATATGAGTGGGTTACATGCCATAGAGGACTTTAAGAGGGATTTTAAAAACCAAATAAGAGAAGTAGATGAAAAGTTGGAAAGAGAAATGAGAAGGATGCAGGAAAAGTATGAAAAGAGACTCAACAGCCTGACTGAGGAAAATATCACCTTAAAAATAGCCTAACTCAAATGGCAAAGAGGCTCAAAAGGGCAATCAGGAGAAGAATGCCTTAAAAATCCAAATTTGCCAGATGGAAAAAGAATCCCAAAAGCTCACTGAGGAGATCTGAAATTGGAAGGTTTTAAATGAAATGTTTCAAATATATATAAATACTACTATTAATACTATTTTGCATGTAATTGAGAGATAAGATGTGCAGGCATTGGGGCACAGAGATTCACCTTGCCCTAATTTAAAGTCAAAGGGGGTATGGGAGAAGATATGGGAGAGACTATATTGGATGAAGGGATATGTTGTGGGACTGCTATTCTGGGGTGGTAGGTAGGGGGAAAACGAGGATAAAATTTTGACTCAAAATCTGGCAGAAAGATATGATGTAAACCAGAAGTTAATAAAGCATTTGTTTAAAAATAAAATGAAATAATGCAAAAAAGCCTTTTCTGCATCTATTGAGATAATCATGTGTTTTCTGCTAGTTTTATTGTTGATATGATCAATTACATTGATGGTTTTCCTAATATTAAATAATCCATGCATTCCTGGAATAAATCCTACCTGATCAAAGTGTATTATTCTTGTGACAAGTTGTTGCAGTCTTTTAGCTAATATTTTATTTAAAAATTTTGCATCTAAATTCATGAGTAAAATTGGTCCATAATTTTTTTTGTCTGTTTCATCTATTCCTGATTTAGGAATTAGTACCATATTTGTGTCATAGAAAGAATTTGGTATGACTCCTTTTTCAATAATTTTTCCAAATAGGTTGTAGAGTATTGGAATCAATTCTTCTTTAAATGTTTGATAGAACTCAATATTAAACCCATCTGGCCCAGGGGATTTTTTTCCTAGGGAGTTCACTGATTTCTTCTTTGATTTCTTTGTCTGAGATGCAGTTATTTCAGTAATTCACTTTCTCTTCAGCTAATCTGGGCAACTGGTATTTTTGTAAATATTCATTCTTTTCATTGTCATATTTATGTGCATACCATTGGGAAAATAATTCCTAGTTATTGTTTTGATTTCCTCTTCATTGGAGGTACAATCACCCTTTTTATTTTTGATACTCATAATTTGGATTTCTTCTTTTTTATCTTCTTTCTTTTTTTTATCATATTGAATAAGGGTCTATCAATTTTATTGTTTTTTTTAAACCAGCACTTAGTTTTATTTATTAATTCAATAGTTTACTTAATTTTAATTTTATTAATCTCTCCTTTGGTTTTTAATATTTCTAATTTAGTACTAAATTGGGGATTTTCAATTTGCTCTTTTCAATTGCATGTTTAATTCATTGCCCTCCCTCTTCTCTAATTTATTCATGTATGCACTCAGAAATATAAAACTTCCCCTAAGAACTGCCTTTAATGCATCCCACAAATTTTGGTATGTTGTGTCACTATTATCATTCTCTTGAATGACAATACTGATTGTTTCTATAATTTCTTGTTTGACCCACTCATTCTTTAGGATTAAATTTTGTAGTTTCCAATTAGTTTTTAGTCGATCTTTCCATGGCCCTTTATTACATATAATTTTATTACATCATGATCTGAGAATGATACATTTAATATTTCTGCCTTTCTGCTCTGAATTCTGAGGTATTTATGCCCTAGTATGTGGTCTATTTTTGAGTGTGTACCATGCACTGCTGAATAGAAAGTAAATTCCTTTTTATGCCCATTCAGTTTTCTCCCGAGATCTATCATAACTAGGCTCTCTAAAATTCTATTGACCTACTTAACTTCTTTCTTGATTATTTTGAGGTTAGATTTATCAAGTTCAGAGAGGGGAAGATTAAGGTCCCCCACTAGTACAGCTTTCCTATCTATTTCTTCCTCTAATTCCTTTAATTTCTCCTCTAGGAATTTGGATGCTATACCAATTGGTCCATATATGTTAAGTAATGAAATTGCTTCATTCTGATCGTGACTTTTAGCAGGATATAGTTTCCTTCCTTATCTCTTTATTAGAACTATTTTTGCTTTTGCTTTATCTGAGATAAGGATTGCTACCCCTCCTTTTATTTTACTCTAGCTGAGGCATAATAAATTCTACTCCAGCCTTTTACCTTTACCCTGTGGGTATCCCTTTGTTTCAAATGTGTTTTTTGTAGACAGCATATTGTAGGATTTTGGTTTTTAATCCATTCTGCTATCCACCTCTGTTTTATGGGAGAGTTCTTCCCATTCACATAAACAGTGATGGTGACTATCTGTCTCTTCCCCTCCATCCTATTCCCTCCCCTACTTATGTTTTTGTTTCTTCCTTCTCCCTTACCCTAATTGAAGTTTTCCCTTTTTCTGCCCCCTCCCTCAGTGCTCCCACAAGGTGACCCCCCTTCTTAACCTACACTGTCTCCTTACTACTATTTCCCTCTCTTCTAATCCCCCCTTTTAGTCTCCTCCTTTTTACCCCCCCCCTTGCCCTCCTACTGCCTATAGCAAACAATAATTTTTTATACTTATCATAGTAAGTTACTCCCCGTTTGCCACCAAACCAATGAGAGTAAATTTCAAACAGTGCTCCTCTCCCTCCTTTTCCTCTATTTAATGAATTTATGTGTTTATTCTCATTCAAATCTTAAACTTTACTGATTATGTTGATCCCTCTTTGAACCACAACCAGTGATAATAGTGTTTGAATGTTGTTCCTCTCCCTTATTCTTTCCCCTCTACTATAGTGTGTTTTTATGCCTCTTCACATGACATATTTTACCTTTTCCTATCTCATCCTTTCCTTTTATCCCATTGCAGTACCTTTGATCCCCGTAATAAGTTTTTTTCAAGTCTTCAGGTTAGTGCATTCATACCCACACCCTATATCTATGTATATACCTTTTGAAGGTCATGACAATCATAAAAACTTCTATATTCACAGTTATCAGCTCCTCATATAAGGATGTGAACATTTTGTTTTGCTCTTGTTGCATACCAAATTATGGACATGTGTGCATGAGTGTGGGTGTTTGCATGTATGTATGTTTGAGTCTGTGTTTTCCTTGTTTACCTTTTTATGTCTTTCTTGAGTCTTGTAATTGGAGATCAAATTTTCCATTGAGCTTTGACTTTTTCATCAGGAAAGTCTGGAAGTCCCTTATTTCATTAAATGACCATCCCCTTGCCTAAACAATTATGCTCAGTTTTGCCAGGTAATTAATCCTTGGTTGTAGTCCTAGCTCTCTTGCCCTACAAAATACCAAATTCCAGTATCTCTGGTCTTTTAATGTAGAAACTGCTAAGTCTTGTGTAATCATAATTTTTCTTGCCTTCTACTTCTCCTTCTCAGCTTCCTTCCTTCCCATTGTGATTTCCTATTTCTTTATTTCTCAGGCTGTGAGCTAAGGGCCTGGTCATTGATTTTGAATGCTGTAGCCTCTAGGTGTCTAGTTTGAGGCTAAGGCAGGAGTCTCAGAGAGGTATGCTGATGTACACAGATTAGTCTGTGGAGGAGGGGTGGTCTGGCCACTTCAGATTTCTTCCTTTATACCCCTGGGCTACAGCTCAGGCAGGCTTTTGCTGTTCAGGTGAGGTGGGGCTTGTTGGGATCCCTCTCTCTCTTCTCTTCAGATTCCTTGCTGCCTCTATTAAACCCCTTCTTGATGATTCCCCACCCTGAAGCTATTTCCACTACCTTAGGATTTCTCTCTGGATGGGAGACTTATCTTTGTGTCTTCTACTTCATGATGTAGGAATCAGAGGGAGCAGCTAGAGTTTACTTTGCCATTCTAGCCCCTGGGGAGACAGGCAGGCGATTTATAAATTTCCAGGCTATGGGCTGATAGCCCCAGGAGAAGCTTCTATCTCTGCTGGGGACTCCCAAGCCCTCTCTTACCTGGCTCCAATGATTCCTCCTGTCTGCTGATGAGATGTAGGTGAGATCACTGAGATTCGTCGTTGTGATTGGTAAGTCGGCAGGCTGGGGCTTCTTCTCTCTCTGGTGTAGTCTGCTTTTCTGCTCCCAAGTCTGAGCTGTAGAGACCCCACATGCTTTGTGCTCCCCCTGGCCAGACCCATTGGGCAATTTCCTGGGTTGGATTCTGCCACACTCCGTCTCCCAGTGGATTTGTGTCACTCCAGAATCTCTTCAAATTCACTTTTTAAGGTTTAGTGATAGGATTCATGGAGGAGCTTAGAGAAGTTACTGCTTCCTTTCTGCCATATTGGCTCCACCCCCATTTTTTTAATGTTAACATTCTTTCAATTTTAATTTGAATTCCAAATTATATCCCTCTCTCATTGTATATGCCAAATCATACAAATCTCAACACACTAAAAAATAAAATAAATAAAATTAAAAAGAAACCTAAAGTGAAGGTTATTCTTCAATTTGTACTCACTGTTCATCACAGAATTAGGGAACCCATAACCTCAAATCCACATGTGGTATTTTAGGGCTCTTTGTTGCAGCCTTTTGACATTATCCAAGTTTTAGATAACAATTCCTTTTATTAGGTGGATCAATTCTATGCCATTTGGATTCCGTCAAAGGACTGCAGTTGAGAACCTAGAGGGCCACATGTGGCCTTGAGGCTGCATTTTCCCCACTCCTAGTTCATCAGTTCTATCCCAGGAGGTGGATAGCATTTTTTTCCATTATGACTCTTTAGAAATTCTCTTGAACCATTGTATTGTTCAGAGCTGCCAAGTCTTTCATAGTTGATCATCATTACAATATTGTTTTTGCTGTGCACAATGACCTCCATGTTCTTTTCAATTCACATTTACAACAGTACAAATGGATGTCACCATGTTTTTTTTTTGCTTTTCTTTGCTGAAACTACCCTTTTGTCATTTCTTCAAAGACAACAGTACTACATCACAATCACATGTCACAATTTGATCAGCCATTGCTCAATTAACGAGAATCCATCAATGTACAATTATTTGTCACCACGTAAAAAAAAAAAAAAAAACTGTTGTAAATATGTTTGTACATTTTTATTTTTCTCTGATCTCTTTGGGGAACATACACAGTATTGGCATTGCTGGGTTTAAGGGTATGCGTAGTTTGGTTACCCATTAGCCATAGTTGCAAATTGTTTTACAGAAGGGTGGAACCAATTTACAATTCCACCAACATTTTATTAGTGTACATATTTTCCCTCATCCCCTCTAGAATGCCATTTCTCATCAATTTGAGGTGAAATCTATGAGTTGTTTTAATGTGAATTTCTATAATCTTTAATGATTTAGAGCATTTTTTTAATATAACTATAGATAGCTTTGATTTTGTTTTCTGAAAACTGACTGTTTATGTCCCTTGATCATTTATCAATTGGGAAGTAGCTTTTATTTTTATAAATTTGCCTCAGATATGCACACAGTCTCATAAACACATGTGCATGTATGTATGTATGTATGTATATGTATATGTATATGCATGCATGTATGAATGTATTTGAGAAACAAGGTCTTAATCAGAGGAATTTGAGGTAATATTTTTTCTAAATGCTTTATTAACTTATGGTTAACATCATTCATTTCCACCAGATTTTGAGTTACAGATTTTCTCACCATTTTTCCCCTATCCACCATCCCAAAATAGAGGTCCCACAGGATATCCCCTCCTCCAATTTGCTCTCTCCCATATCTTCTCCCATATCCCCTTCAGCTTTTCCAGTAGGGCATGGCAGATCTCTATGCCCCAGTGCCTGTATATCTTATTTCCCTATTACATATAAAATAGTATTAATAACAGTATATATTACCATTATAGTATTAATTATTATTAACAGTATTAATAATAGTATATATCACCTCTTAATTTCACCTTTTAAGTAGTATTCCTTCCTATTAAATTGGTCCTGTGCCCTTTATCTATGTATGCCTGTAAACATATATACACACATTCATATATGTATTCATAGGCACATATACCCTTCAATATAAACTATGTGTATATAAACACAAAACATATATATGTGTGTGTATATATAAATATACACACACATACACATATGCATATATACAATATACATATATGTGTGTGTGTGTGTGTGTGTTACTATTCTCTTCAACTTCAATTTTCATACTGAGAAAATTTTCATCAGTTACAATTATCGTTTTTTCCATGTAGGAATGTAAATAGCTCAACTTTGATAAGTTCCTTATTATTTCTTTTCCCTGTTTACCTTCTCAAGCATCTCTTGCTTCTTGTGTCTGAATGTCAAATTTTCTATTCAACTCTGTTTTTTCATCAAGAATGCTTTAAATTCCTCTATTGCACAGAATGACCGTATTTCCCCCTGAAACATGATACTCAGTTTTGTTGAGTAGGTGATTGTGTTTTTAATCCCAGCTCCTTTGACCTCCAGTATATCATATTCCATGACCTTCAATCCCTCAGTGTAGAAGCTGCCTGATCCTGTGTTATCCTGACTGTGTTTCCACAATATTAAAATTGTTTCTTCCTGGCTGCTTACAATAATTTCTCCTTGGTCTGCACATTGTGGAATGTATGATGTTCCTAGGTGTTTTCTTTTGAGGATCAGTTTTAAGATGTGATCAGTGGATTCTTTCAACCTCTATTTTCCCCTCTGATACTAAAACATCAGGGCAATTTTCCTTGATAATTTCATGAAGGATGCTTTCTAGGTTCTTTTTTTGATCATGGCTTTCAGGTAGTCCAATAATTTTTAAATTATCTCTCCTGGATCTATTTTCTATATCAGTGTTATTTCCAATGAATTATTACACATTGCCTTTTATTTTTTCATTTGTTTGGATCTGTCTAATAATATATTAAATCCTCATAAAGGCATTGCCTTCCATTTGCTCCAGTTGAATCCTGAAGGAATGATTCTCTTCAGTGAGCTTTTGAGATTCTTTTTCCATCGGGCAAATTTGGCTTTTTAAGGCATTCTTCTCCTCATTGCCTTTTTGAGCCTTTTTTGCCATTTGAGTTAGTCTGTTTTTAAGGTGTTATTTTCTTCAGTCAGGTAGTTGAATCTTTTCATGATTTTCTTGCATCATTCATATTTGTCTTCCCAATTTTTCTTCCACTTCTATTATTTAGTTTTCAAAATTGTTCTTAAGCTCCTCTGTAGCTTTTAACTAATTTATGTTTTGTTTTGTTTTTTTTTTTTCTTGGAAGCTTTTGGTGTAGGAGTCATGACTTTGCTTTTTACCTCCTGTTCCATGTTTTGATTCATTTTGTCCTCAAAATAGGAATCCAGAGTCATATTGCTGTGCTTACTTTGCTCCCTTTGCTTGCCCATTTTGCCAACTCAATTGCTTGACTTTTGAGTTTTTGCCACAGTATAACTCAGCTTCCAGAGAGGAGAGTTTTTTCGCAAAATCACTGAGGTCTTTACAGCTGCTAGACTTATTAGTTGGCTATCCTCTCTGAAGGCTCCACCATCTTTGGCACCTGCTCACCCACCCCAAGACTTCTACCTTAGACAGCAAACCAGATGCAAGCAGGTTAAAGCAAGAGTGATTACCCCTCAGAATGGTTGCTTTGTCCTCTACAATCTGTACACAGGAGCTCTGAAGCAGCCATGCAGCAGTGCCTCAACTGCTTCTCCCTCTGGGGAGGGAGGCAGAGGCCAAACCTCATTCCTGGACACCAAGTTCCCAAAATCCACTGACCTCTCACTTTGTCTTTGGTGTCTATGGGTTGATAATTCTGGAAACTGCCACTTCTGCTGGTGATCCACTCACCTGACCTCCCTTTATCTGTGATTGTTTGGGCCACATTGAGTATAAAATCTGGGGTCATACAGGGCTCACCTTGGCTCCCAGAGTGCAGCAATGAACACTTCCTCCTGGTCTGCTGGGCTGTCTTTAGCAGGAGGTTTGTTTTTCTTTGTCACTTTGTTGGTTCTACAATGCTAAAGTTAGTTAGAGCCATCTTATAGGTATTTGAGGTGGTTATAGTGGGAGCATACAGAGTTTTTCTGTTTCTATACTGCCATCTTGGCCTCTCCCCCCTCAAGAATTTCTTTAAGGATGCTTTCTAGGTTCTTTTTTATTTGGCTTCCAGGTAGTACAGTAATTTTTAAATTCTCTCTCCTAGATATATTTTCCTGGTCAGTGTTTTTTCCAATTAAATATTTCACATTGATTTCTATGTTTTCGTTTATTTATATCTGTTTTATAGTATCTTGATTTCTCATAAAACCATTAGCTTCCATTTAACCCAATCTAATTCTGAAGGAATTATTCTCTTCAGTTAGCTTTTGAAATTATTTTTCCATCTGGCAAATTTGGCTTTTTAAGACATTCTTCTCCTCATTGACTTTTTGAGCCTCTTTTGCCATTTGAATCAATCTTTTTTTAAAGGTGTTATTTTCTTCATTCAAGTTGTTGACTCTTTTTTCATGATTTTCTTGCATCATTCTCATTTCTTTTCCCAATTTTTCCTCCACTTTTCTTACTTGATTCTCAAAATCCTTTTTGAGATCCTCCATGGCCTGTAACAAATTCATATTTTTCTTGGAAGCTTTTGGTGAAGGAGTTCTGACTTCATCGTCTTCCTCCCATTCCATGCTTTGGTCATTTTTGTTCCCAAAAAAGGAATCTAGAGTTGGATTGCTGTGCTTGCTTTGCTTCCTTTGCTTGCTCATGTTGCCACTCAAATACTTGACTTTTGAGCTCTTTGCCACAGTAGAACTCTTCTTCCAGGGAGAAAATCTTTGTCGCAATTACTGGGGTTTTCATAGCTGCTGGAGCTATTAGGAGAGTCTCTTCAGCCCCCACAATGTCTGGTTCAATGCTCAGACATCCCAGAACCTTCACCCAAGACAGTGATCCAGATGCAGGTGGGTAAAGGCAAGATTGACTACCCCCCTTAATGATTACCCAGTCTCCCTGTGATCCACAGGTCAGAACTCTGAAGCAGACACATGTAGGCAGCTGCAGAGCCGAAGCATCTCCCCTGCTTCTGGCTCTGGAGGCTGAAATTGGACTCCACTCTTTCCCCTCCAGTTCCAACAGAGTTCTTCACTGACCTTTTTCTTTTTCTTTGGCATTTATGGGTTGATATTTCTGGAAACCACTACAGTTGCTGATGAACCACTGTCTGGAATTATGCTCTAGCCACTGCTGGTTGGGCCACCCTGGGGCTAAAACTGGAGGCTCCTACAGGGCTGGACTTGGCTCTCAGTGTGCTGTGATGAACCCTTCCTGTCTACCTGCTAGCCTAACCTCAGCAGGAGATTTGTTTCTCTCTGTCACTTTGAGGGTTCTGTAGCCCTAAAGTTTATTTAGAGTAATATTTTATAATGATTTGAGGTGTTTATGGAGGTACTTACGGAATTTTCCTGCTTCTACACCTCCATCTTGGCTCCTTTTTTCTTCCATTTTGTTTTAAATTTTAGACTTAAAATGTGCAAGGCATTTTATTAAGTGTTCAAAAAATATGGTCTCATTTGATCTTCACAATAAACCTAGGAGGTAAATGCTATTTGGGTACCTATTTTAAAGATGAGGAAACAGGCAAAGAGAAGTCAACTGGCTAGTCTAGGGTCACACAACTAGTAAGTATATCAGGCTGAATTTGAACTCATGTCTTCCACACTCAAGGCAAGGGGCTCTACGGCTGGGGCAAATAGTTGCCTCAGACATATATGTTTAGCATTTCATCAGATATGCCTGCTAGTGCCCATAGTACAAGAATGTCTAGATATTCCTAGTCCCTGAGATCATTCACCCCAAAAGTCCTACTGACATTTGGGGCTCCATAAAGTGTCTGGTTCCACACCTGATCATGGAGAAATGCAAATGAGAACACACTGAGAAGATACCATTGTTTATGCCCTTATCTACTTCTGAGGTGGAGAAGGTTCACCCAAGACAGGACAAATCCTCTCTTTCCATAGGCCTTGGGGAAAAACCTCTGAACCTAGGAGCAACAAGCCAGCAGGGTTTGGCCCTTTAGTTTCCATAAGGGAGGTGCGGAGGGCTAGGGTCCCTGTCCAATCACAGCCTTGAAAGGAGATTGCATATGGAAACAAACAATGAGGGCATGGAGAAGTGATTGCTCAATAGTGTGAGGACAGTAATTACAAAGAATGATCAATTCCTTTATGTTCAGCTTGAGTTCATTTAGCATTTTTCTTTGAGGCTTTGATTGTAGCTATTTTTATATGGTTGTCTTTCTTCTGAGTTTATGTCTTCATCTTCCCTGCCACTTCAGTACATGGTCAAGTTACTTTGCTGTCATTGTTGTTGTTTGCTCATTTTCCATCCTATTTTTTTTTTTTTTTGCTTTGAACTTTATGTTAAAGTTGGGTTCTGCTCACCTAAGATTGAGGAGGCATTGTCCCAAGTTCAAAGTTTTTTGTGCTGCTGTTTTCAGAACTAGTTCTGAAGTTTACTGTTTTTACTGTTCCCAAGGTGGTATGATCTGGGGAGAGGTGTGTTTCCTACTTTCTTGGTCTGAGTTTATTCTTTACCCAGAAGAACCACTGATCCCCTGCAACCACAAGTAGTAGAAATTTTCTTGGCCCTGGGTCTATGATCATGGCCCCTGTTCTTTTGTAACTGATCACAAATTGTCTCCTCTTATCTGGAACTTCAATTTCTTGCAAGTTCTTTGACCCTCTTACTTTATTTTTTTCTGAGAGCTCCTGAAGCCAAAACTGCTGGTTTTAAGGCCTCTATGGCCCACTGTTGGTGTCCTCCTGACCCATAACCACCACTGTCACAGACCTCTCCTAAAGACCTTTTAAGATGTTTTATGCTGGAATAATGTATCACTCTTATCCTTATTGACTCTGCTGTTACTAAACTTGATTTGAGGTACTATTTCAAAGTTATTTAAAAGAGAATATTGGGAGAATTCAGCTGGATTGCTGCTTGTAATCTGCCATCTTAGTTCTGTTTTGAGGAAGTTTTTTTTCTTTTTAATTTTATTTTTTTTTTAGTTTTCAACATTCAGTTTTATAAAGTTTCAGAGTTCTAAAAATGTTCCACTACCTTCCCACACCTTCCCCAAGATACAGTGCAATCTGATGTAGGCAATACATGTACAACCATATTAAACATATTTCCAAATTACTCATGTTGTAAAAGAAGAATCACACAGAGAAAAGCATGAGAAAAAAAGAGAAAATAGTATGCTTCAATCTGCATTCAGACTCCATAGTTCTATCTTTGTATGTGAATAACGTTTTCCATCCTGAGTCTTTTGGAATTGTTTGAGATTATGGTATTACTGAGAAGACTTCAGTCTATCAAAGTTGGTTCCAAAGTTTTCTAAACTCACCTCAGATATTATTATTTTGAATCTTTACCTTATTCTTATGATTTTCTCAAATTTTCTAGAAAATTGTGCCAAGACTTATTTGCCCCTATCTGTATAATGTCTTACTTTTGTGTGTATATGTTATACCCCTCCCTGATTTTATATCCTTCTGGATATGGATTAGGTAATATTCCACAACAAGCATAGATCCTTACATGGAGTAGTGAGTTAATAAATGTTTGCTGAATTGGATTAAATTAATTAAAATTATGCTTTGTTTCTAGAATCTTAGTAAAACCAGCTAGTTCCAATTCCCCCTTTTCACATGTCTTATTCAATAAGCCACTGATCTTTTACACTCTCGCTCAGCAACAAGGAAAGACTGAACTTTGAAAAATAGGGAAAGTTCATTTTGGACACTGAAATTGTCTTAAGGTTGAGGATGGGGGGAAATTATATGTGTCTCTATCTACCTTTGGGTCAAGAAGAATTGGTCCATATGAAACATTGTGATGTTCTTGCTTTTGCTTCACTCTGGCAAGAACCCTTTTGCCCTGTCCTCAGCCCTAAATCATTCACTGTCCTGGCACTTCACAGCTGGAAATACACAGAATTTGTGCCAAAGATACCTGTTGAAAGCTCTGCTGTTAAGCCAGGTTGAGTGGAATTTCAGTAAAAGTCATAATGTTCTTAGGGGCACAGTGTATGAAATTGGGGACCATTAGGCTCTGAAATAAGATGGCTTTCATATGAAGGTAGCTATGGAAACAGAGGTGGAGTGACCCTCCTTGATGCTCCTGTGTAGAGCTTTTCCTACAAACATTATAGAAGAGGGGAGTAGGAATAATGCTCAAATTGCCAAGAACTCATAAAGTGTTATTGTATTTGGGAGCTAGAATAATGAGTATGGAATATGTATTATTGGGAGAAGTGGTTGCATACATCCCTGGAACAGAGAGACATTCAAATATCTATGCCCTTATGCATTCAAATTCTACCCAAATTTGACTGATAACTCATTGTTATCCATACTCACTTTTCCATTTTGGTGATTTTGTTAAGAAATGACTAACAATGGGTCATATGCTTGTAATATTTTAGAGTTTTCCATTTAGTTTTTTCAGGAAGCTGATGTGTGTATGTATTCATATGTATGTGTATTTATGTATATGTTTGTGTACTATGTTTCTGCATGTCCATACATACATACATATATATGTAGATATATATATATATCTACATATACATATATATATATATATATAATTTTTATTATTAGACAGTTTTGGACTATATAAATCCTGTATATAAATAATCACATTGTTCCTGTAATATCCTCCCAGATGATGCCATTCATACTACCATATCTACTGCTAATACAGCTAATGTGCATTTGTTTTATTTCAGTTTCAATGGTACTCAAGGTTAGTTACTTGGGAAGCTAGAAAAATCACCCTCATTGTTTATAAAGTCTTGATGCTTATGTCTAATTATGCTATACAGTATGGTTACAGGTTTTGGACTTGCCCTACCAGATATTTACAAGGAACTGCAGAGTTTCAATCCAGAGGAATAATATAAACTGTGTCCCAAAGTACCTTGGCATAAGACTCTCTCCACATTGGTGGAGACCAATGCCTAATGCATGTGTGATGTGTACAGCAGTTTGGTAAGAGAGGAAGAGAGAAGAACTTTGGTCTTGGCAGACTAGAAAATATCTTCAATTGTGGAACAGGACTTCCATAGGGTTCCTGCTCCCACCTCCTCCAATTCATGTAAAAGGTGACTCTGAATAAACTTTGGGGCTATAAAGCACACAAAATGACACAGAGAAACTAACCTCCCACTGATCAAAGCATGGCTGGCTGGCAAGAAGTGGCCAGCTCAGTGCTGTGGGAGCCAAGACCAGAACTGTGTGAACCAGAAGTTTAAGCCCGAAGGTGGCTTGACCAACTGCTGGCTGGATAGACTTCATATCACCAGGAGCTGTGGTGGTTTTCAGAATTATCAATCCGTAGATGCTAAGGACAAAATGAGTGGACAGTGCAGTGTGGACTTTGGGATATAGTAGTTTGGGATTGCAGGCAACTTTTATTCCCGGGAGGGAGAATCTGCTGAGGTGCCACAGCCATGGAGCTGCTGCCAAGTGGCAGATTGAGCTATTGGCCGGCAGAATTTTAGGGGGACCAAGCAAGCAGTCTGAGGGGTAATCACTCTTGCTTTAACCTGCTTGGATCTGGATTGCAGTCTAGGGTGGAGATCCTGGGGTGTGTGACCAATTCACCAGAGCATGTGGAGGTTTCAGAGAGAGCACCCAACTAATACCTTTGGAAGCTGAGAAAAACCCAGTGATTGGGATGAAGCTCCCCTCTCTAATAGCAGAATCCTACTGTGGCAAAAAGCCCAAAAGTCAAGTAATTGAGTGGCAACATGAGTAAACGAGGGAAGCAAAACAAACAGAGAAACCCAACTTTACACTCCTATTTTGGGGCGAAAAAAAAAAAAGGATTAAAGTGTGGAACAGAAGGAAGACACTGAAGTCAGACCTCCAGCACCAAAAGCTTCCAAGAAAAATACAAGCTGGTTACAGGCCATAGAGGAGCTTTAAAAGGATGTTAAAAATCAAATAAGAGAAGTGGAGGTAAAATGGGCAAGAGAAATGAGAACAATGCAAGAAAATTATGCAGAGTCAACAACCTGACTGAAGAAAATAGTACCTTAAAAACAGACTAAGTAAAATGGCAAAAGAGGCTCAAAAGGGCAATGAGGAGAATAGTGCCTTAAAAAGTCAATTTTGCCAGATGGATAAAGAATCTCAAAAACTCACTGAAGGAATTCATTCCTTCAGAATTAGATTGAAGGAAATGGAAGCTAGGGACCTTATGAGAAATGAAGGTACTATTAAACAGATCCAAACAAATGAAAAATAGAAGGCAATGTGAAATATCTCCCTGGGAAGACCAATGACCTGGAAAATAAATCCAGGAAAGATAATTTAAAAGTTATTGGACTACCTGAAAGCCATGATTAAAGAAAGAACCTAGAAATCATCCTTCCAGAAATTCTCAAGGAAAATTTCCATGATATTTTAGAATAAGAGGGCAAAAGAGAGGTTGAAAGAATCCACAGATCACCTCCTGAAAATTATAATAAAAAGAAAACTCCTAGGAATATCATAGCCAGGTTCTGGAATTCTCAGATCAAGGATAAAATATTATAAGCAGCCAGGAAGAAACAATTTGAATATTGTGTAAACACAATCAGGATGATACAGCATCTGGCAGCTTGTACACAGAGGGATCGAAGTGCTTGAAATATGATATTCCAGAGGCCAAAGGAGCTGGGATTAAAACCAAAAATCACCTACCCAGCAAAACTGAGTATCTTGTTTCAGGGGGAAATTTGGTCATTCAGTGGAATAGAGGACTTTCAAGCATTCTTGATGAAAAAAAACAGAGTTGAATAGAAATTTGACATTCAAATTAAAGAAGCAAGAAGAGCATGAAAAAGTAAACAGGGAAAAGAAATCATAAGGAACTTACCAAAATTGAACTATTTTACATGCCTACATGAAAAATGATAATTGTAACTTATGAAACTTTTCTCAGTATGAGAATAGTTGAAGGAAACAGAAATGTGTGTGTGTACATATATATACATATACATATATATGTATATATATGTACACACACATACACACATTTATATGTCTATATAGGATGGTATATGGGCATATGAATACATATGTGAATGTATGTATATACATGTACAGGAATACATAGATAGAGGACACTGAACCAATTTAATAAGAAGGGATGATACTTAGCTGAAATTAAGAGGTGAGAGAGGAATATAATGAGAGGTGATCAGGAGAGACAGAATGGGGTAAACTATCTCATATAGAAGAAGCAAGGGAAAATGCTTACAATGGAGGGAAAGAACTGGGAGGCAAAAGGGAATGGGTCAACCTCATTCTCGTGGAATTTGGCTTAGGGAGGGTATGACATAAACACTAAATAGAATATCTCACACTACAGGAGAGTAGGGGTAGAGATGGGACATGATGGAAGGGAAGGCAGGCTAGAGGGGTGCAAAGTTGAAAGCACTCACTTTTGAAAAGGGACAGGATCAAAGTAGAGAACAGAATAAGTAGGAGTTGGGTTTGGACAGAGGTAAATATAGTCAGTCTTTTACAATATATCCACTATGGAAATGTATTGCATAGCTACACATGTAAAACCTATATTGAATTGTTTATCTTCTCAATAAGGGTGTGTGACAAGTGAGCAAAGAATGAATCTGAAATTCAAAGCTTTCAAATCAAATTATATATATATATATATATATATATATATATATATATGTATATATATGTACATATATATACATAATTAATGTTATTTTGTTTGTGACTTTGAGATAAGCTATACAGGCACCGGGTAATAGCGTTGCACCATGCCCTACTAGAAAGTCGAAGGGGGTACGGTAGAAGATATGGGAGAGAGCAAAGTGGAGGAGGAGATATCCATTGGGATCGCTATTCTGGGGTAGTGAGTAGGGGAAAAATGGGGAGAAAAATGTGTAACTCAAAATCTTGTGGAAATGAATGATGTAAACTAGAAGTTAATGAAGCATTTGATTAAAAAAAACTAAATAAAAATATATCTTGAATCTATCCAGTTTCCTTGGGCTCTCAAGTCCATTTGGGAGCTTCAGCTTTTTAACTTCAAGAGAAAATGGATGGGGGCGGAGCCAAGATGGCGGAGTAGAAACAGCTCGTCCAAGCCTCTCTGCCCCCAGATTCTCCACAAACTATGTAAAAAAGGACTCTGAAAATCTTCTGGAGCCCCAGCACCCACAGAACGACACAGAGAAGCTAACCTCCCGCTGAGGACAGCCCAGCACCCTGCAGGAAGGACCAGCGCAGTGGTCTGGGAGCCAGCAGCGCGCAGAGCGCAGGAGCCGAGCTGAGCCCAGGTCCACGTGAGCCGAGGTTTTAGCCCCAGGGCGGCAGGGCCAGCAGCCGGCTGGAGGAACCCCAGAACACCAGGAACTGTGGAAACGCCAGAATTATCAACATAGACTTGCCTAGGACAAAGTAAGAGGTTAGTGTCCTATGGACTTTGGGACTTGTATTTGGGGAATGCGTCAGCTCCCTCCCCTGGGGGCTAGAAGCCGCTGAGGAGACACGCCATTGTGTAGTTTTCATAGGCATTTCCGGCTCCCAGCCTACAAATTGTGGGGAGATCCAGCGATCAGTCTTGGGGGTAATCGCTCTTGCTTTAGCCTCCCTGGATCTGGATTGTGATCTAGGGTGGAAGTTGTGGGTGGGTTTACAGCTTGCCAGAAACGGAAGTTGCCCCCCACACGTTTGGGACGAAAATTCCTCTATCTGGCCTTAAAGCCATAGTGTGGCAACAAGCCCAAACGTCAAGCAATTAAGTGGCAACATGCCAAAGCAAAGGAAACAGAAAAATGCAACCCTAGACTCCTATTTTGGGGGCATAGAGCGGGAAAAGGACTGTGAGGTCAGAAGTCCTGCTCCAAAAGCCCCAGGGGAAAACATGAGTGGGTTGCAGGCCATAGAGGACCTTCAGGAGGACTTTAAAAATCAAATAAGAGAAGTGGAGGAAAAATTAGAAAGAGAAATGAGAAGGATGCAGGAAAAGTATGAAATGAGGTCAACAGCCTGACTGAGGAAAACAACACCTTAAAAAATAGACTAGCTCAAATGGCAAAGGAGGCCCAAAAGGGCAATGAGGAGAAGAATGCCTTAAAAAGTCGAATTTGCCAGATGAAAAAGAATCTCAAAAGTTCACTGAGGAGATTCATTCCTTCAGAGTTAGACTGGAGCAAATGGAAGCTAATGACTTTATGAGAAATCAAGATGCTGTTAAGCAGATCCAAACAAACGAAAGATTAGAAGGCAATGTGAAATATCTCATGGGAAAAACCACTGACCTGGAGAATAGATCCAGGAGAGACAATTTAAAAATTATTGGACTACCTGAAAGCCTTGATCAAGGAAAGAACCTAGAAATCACCCTTCAAGAAATTCTCAAGGAAAACTGCCCTGATGTTTTAGATCCAGAGGGCAAAATAGAGGTTGAAAGAATCCACCAATCACCTGCTGAAAAAGATCCCAAAAAGAAAACTCCCAGGAATATTATAGCCAGGTTCCAGAATCCCCAGATCAAGGAGAAAATACTACAAGCAGCCAGGAAGAAACAATTTCAATATTGTGGAAACACAATCAGAATAGCACAGGACCTGGCAGCTTCTACACTGAGAGATCTAAGGGCATGAATATGATATTCCATAGAAAATTTGACATCCAGACGCAAGAAGTAAGAGATGCCTGAGAAGGTAATCAGTGAAAAGAAATCAAAAGGAACTTATCAAAATTGAACTATTTACATTATGGAAGAAGGGGGTGTGGTCATACGAATACATATGTGAATGTGTGTGTATATGGTTACAGTTATATATGGATAGAGGGCATAGGTTGAATTTGTTGGGAAGGGAGAGTACTCAAGGGATGAAATTATGAGGTGAGAGAGGAAAGTGGCAAGAGGAGATGGGGAGAGACATGGTAGGGTAAACTATCTCATGTAGGGGAAGTGGGTGCAAAGGAGGGGGAGAATAAGGAAGGCTAAAAAGGCAAAACCACATTCACATTGAATTTGGTTCAGGGAGAAAATGACATACATACTAAATGGGATATCTCAACCTGCAGCAGGATAGGGGAAGGGGGATGAGAGGAGGGATGATGGATGGGAGGGCATCCTTGGGGTGAGGGGAGGTTGGAAGTACCCACTATAGAAGAGGGACAGGATCATGTAGGGAATGGACCAGGTGGGGGGTGGGATGAGTGGGAGGAATTATAAGCAGCCTTGTACAATATATCTACTATGATAATGTTTTGCATAGCTAGACATGTACAACATATACTGAATTACTTATCTCCCAAGAGGGAATGGGTGACAAGGGAGGAAGGAAATGGATCTGAAATTCGAGGTCGTAACATTAAATGTTTCAAATATATATATAAATACTATTATTAATACTCTTTTGCCTATAATTGGGAGATAAGATGTGCAGGCATTGGGACACAAAGATTCATCTTCCTCTAATGGAAAAGTCGATGGGGGTATGGGAGAAGGTATGGGAGAGAGCAGATTGGAGGAAGCGATATCTTGTGGGACTGCTATTCTGGGAGGTTGGGTAGGGGAATAAGGGGGGGAAAATGATTGTAACTCAAAATCTGGCAGAAATAAATGATGTAAAACAAAAAAAAAGAGAAAATGGATGATGCCTCCTCCTTCTGCTTCAGGTTGCTATAGTGAGATTAAGACTCTGGGAAGAAATCAACATGAGGGAAGTTAGGAATCTCCATCATGTCTGTATTCCAAGCTTCTTACAATAGAGACTTTGGGGAATATCTCCTTGAATGAGATCTGGACTGCTCTCTCTTGGCTGAGCTAAGTACCTTGCCCCTAATGAGAGATCTAATTCATACTATTTTGATTTATATATACTCTCAAATATATACTTTCTCTGATTTATTATTCATTACACACAGGAAAATTGAGGTTTGTTTGATACTAGCTCTTTGTATTTATTGTAGAACTAGAATTTGGTGGTAAACAAATCACGTCTTGGATATCCTTTTCCCATTAAAGAACAGTGACAGGAAGTTTAACCTGAACCTGAAAATTATAACTCCTAGACTAATAGTATTAAAGGTAGCAGATTACCTACCTACCTATCTATCTATCTATCTATCTATCTATCTATCTATCTATCTATCTATCTATCTACCTACCTACCTACCTACCTACCTACCTACCTACCTATAGATATAGACCTATCTATCTATCTAATTCTAACCCAATTCTACCCCCTCTTTCTTAGGAGAGTATAATCAGCTTCTGACTTCTTCTGTACCCTCCCTTGGCAACAATGAAGTCTCCTTTGGAGAAATTTGAGAGAAGAAGGATCTAGACATATTTATTCTGTCTCCCTTTGAAACACACAACAACTCCATGCTCCATGTAGGGAACAGCCTTACTATATCTGTATATAGCTTATTTCTACATATGTGTTTGCTTGTTGTCTCAGATTGCATGTTCCTTGAGTGTAGGAACTATCTTTTACTTCCTTTTCTATCCCCAGGACTTAGCACAGTAGGAGCTTAATAAATATTTATTGACTGCCTAAGAATTTGTTACTTGACCAGGTTCAATGCCAGCATTATGATCAAGTCTCATGATAAAATTGATAGTGACTAGCCTTTTCAACACTATGGCTAAGGGATATTTAGCCTCATCTATTGCTTTATTAGGGCAGTTAGGTGGCACAGTGGATAGAGAGCTGAATCTGATGTCAGGAAAACTCATCTTTCTGAGTTAGAATCTAACTTCAGACACTTAGCCATATGATCCTGGACAAGTCACTTAACCCCATTTGTCTCTGTTTCCATTTATGTAAAATGAGCTGGAGAAGGTGATGGTAAACAACTCCTGAATCTTTGCCTAGAGTAACCCAAATGGACCATAAAGAGTCTGAAATGAGAACCAGAATTTGCATAGCGACAAAAATGTGGGTATCCTGGGGATGTGTTAGGTAGAAAGGTACATGTCAGAAAAATAGTGCTTGCTTCCAATTAGCATTGGACTAGCTTGCTATTTTTGAGTTCATTGGAAAACCCAGTTGTCTATTAAGAGTGAGTCGGAAGTAAGTCTTGGCTCCCAAGAAGTGTTTGGTTGTATTATGAGCTCCAATATAGCACCTTACTTCTGTCACACTTTTGTCTGTCCCTGTGATACACTGACAGTGGGAAGGATGTGAGAGCTTATTTGCTGAAACTGCACTTCTATTGTCCAGTATACTGTAGCTAGATTTAATTCCTCCCTTTTTCCTGGAAGACCTTCTTTCATGATAGGTGCGTTGTACTTTCTAGATATCCTAGGCTTCATCTCTGAGGACATGACTAGATAAGACTGCTATATTGACTTTGATGCATATGGGAGAGCCCCAGATTTAATAGTCACACATAAAGTGAAAGAGCTGGGATGAAAATCTAAGTTTTCTGATACTGAGTCCTAACATTCTTTTGTCCTACTGTGCTAATTATCCCATGCCATGTAATGGCTTAATATGTTGTCTTCCTAAGGTTATATTTATATTCAAAGGAGATTGAGGGAGACAATGAGAAGAATCCTTACATTGGTTGCAGAGTTCAGGCACATCTCAGGTTAGTGGTTGAAAAAGTTTTGGATAAGACAGATTTTCAGGGCTATCCCACAAGCCTTTCCTCTAAACATCCTCCTTCCTATGCAAAAAAAAAAAATCATGTATGCTCGCTGCTGCCAACATGTCTGGGGAATGTACAGGCAGGCTGCAAAATGTCGGGAGAGGCGAGTGCACGGTGTTTAACAAATAACACAACAAAGACATCTGTCACCATGCCTCACCTTCTGTTCCTTGGAGGTTTCAGCCAGCCCCACTGCCTGCTCACTGCCTTTTCTCTTCTTCTCTGCTCATTCCCTCTAATTACTTGTGCTGTTCTCTCTCCCATTAGAAAATGAAAGAAGTACTTGTTTTTGGCAAGCAAATGCATAGGGTTGTCTGGAGGAAAAAAATAAAAATAAAAACCTCTGTTGCACACAGCATATATGATGTGTCAGAAAGACCCCAAAGTTTGGAGATAGAATACTAGGGTTAAACTCCAACTCTACTATTTACTCCAAATACTAACTCATATTTTTATAGTAATTTAAGGATTATAATGCACTCTTCTAACAAGAACTCATTGAGGAAGAAAGAAAAATAATATTGTTTTATTTTCATAGCTGAAAAACTCAATAGAGGTTAAATGACATGTCTAGGAACACATAATGAACAGAACCAGGAACTTATTTCACTTCTTCATGCCCCAGTTTCCTCATAGGTTAAATGGGTGCAGCAATTACAACCTAATACACAATGTTATTTTGTGGAAAATATATATTAAAAAAACCTTTGTATTCATGTAAGTTATTACCAGTATAATCATTAAATTCACAGAGACTTATGTTATGTGGAAATTGAACAAAATATAGCTATATTTTATTTATTTATTATTATTCAATGTGTTTTGGTGTATTATTTTCTTTTTGAAAATTTACTTGGTATTTTTCCCCAGTTATATATATATATATATATGTGTGTGTGTGTGTGTGTGTGTGTGTGTGTATGTATGTATGTATGTATGTATATATATGTATATATGAACAATTTTTAACATTCATTTTCAAAACTTTGAATGTCAAATTCTCTCCCTTCCTCCTTCTGCAACCCCATTGAAAAGCCAAGCAATTTGATATAGGTTATACCTGTGTAGTGATGCAAAACACTTTCATGATAATAATGTTGTGACAGAGAACATAAATCAAAAGGGGAAATAAAAACCTCAAGAAAAATAAAGAAAGTTTAAAAAAATGCTACCATCTATATTGAGACACCATCAGTTCTTTCTCTGGGGATAGATAAATTTTTTCATCATAAATTCTTCAGAATTGTCTTGGATCGTTATATTGATAAGAATAGCTAAGTCATTCACAGCTGATCATCATTCAATATTGCTGTTTCTGTATACATAGTACATTTCACTTTGTATCAGCCCCCTTGTAATTCTTTCGAGGTTTTTTCTGAGAGCATCCTACTCATCTTTTCTTGTAGCACAGTAGTATTTCATCATCATAACATACCAAAATTTGTTCAGGTTTTTTTTTAATCTCTTTTTGGATACAGACCTAGTAGTGGTATCACTAGGTCAAAGGGTATGCGTGGTTTCATGTCCATTTTCACATAGTTCCAAAGTGCACTACAGAATGAATTATTTCATTAACTCCACCAAGAGGGTCTTAATATCTCATTTTTCCAACAACCCCTTCACCATTTGTCATTTTCCTTTTTTATTGTATTAGGCAATTTAATAGGTATGAGGTAATACCTTAGGATTGTTTCAGTTTGCATTTCTCCAATCAATAATGAGTTAAAGCATTTTTCCATATGACTGAAAATAGCTTTGATTACTTCATCTGTTCCTTTATTTTGATCATTTATTAATCGGGAAATGGTTCTTATTTTTATAAATTTGACTCATTTCTCTATATGTTTGAGAAATAAGGCCTTTATCAGAGACTCTCTTCAATTTTTTTTTCTTCACATTTACATTTTCTAGCTGTAATTCCCTCCATTCAATTCTCCCTGGCTTACTTTATTCTCTCACTTTTCACCCTGTCCCTCCTCAAAAATGTTTTGCTTCTGGAATAGAAACAGCATGCCCAAGCCATTCTTCCCCCAGGTGAACTCCAAACTATGAAAAAGGGGGCTGTGAACAACTTCTGGAGCCCAGCACCCACAGAATGACACAGAGAAGCTAACCTCCCGCTGAGGACAGCCCAGCAGCCCTGCAGGAAGGACCAGCACAGCGGTCTGGGAGCAGGCAGCAGGCAGAGCTCGGGGGCATGGAATATGATATTCCAGAGGGCAAAAGAGCTGGGAACGAACCCAAGGGTCACCTACCCAGCAAAACTGAGTATTTTGTTTCAGGGGAAAATATGGTCATTCAGTGGAATAGAGGACTTTTAAGCATTCATGAGGAAAAAACCAGAGTTGAATAGAAAATTTGACATCCAGACACAAGAAGCAAGAGATGCCTGAGAAGGTAATCAGGGAAAAGAAATCAAAAGGAATTTATCATAGTTGAATTATTTACATTCCTATATCGAAAAACAATAACTGTGACTGAGGAAATCTTTCTCAGTATGAAAATAATGGAAGAAGGGTGTATGGTCATATGAATACATATGTGAATGTGTGTATATATGTTTACAGTTATACATGGATAGAGCGCACAGGTTGAACTTGTTAGGAAGGTATGATACTCAAGGGGTATCTTACCTACTATAGAAGAGGGACAGGATCAATTAGGGAATGGACCAGGTGTGGGGTGGAATTA
>WOXC01009386.1:0-146597 GCA_011680675.1 Gymnobelideus leadbeateri
ATAATCTGTACAAATGATCTCTCCTATATCTATTTTCCAGGTCAGTAGTTTTTCCAATGAGATGTTTCACATTGCCTTCTATTTTTTCATTTGTTTGGATCTGTTTAATAGTATCTTGATTTCTCATAAAGTCACTAGCTTCCATTCGCTCCCATCTAATTCTGAAGGAATGATTCTCTTCAGTAAGCTTTTGAGATTCTTTTTCCATCTGGAAAATTTGGCTTTTTAAGGCGTTCTTCTCCTCACTGCCTTTTTGAGTCTCTTGACATTTGGGCTAGTCTATTTTTTTAAGGTATTATTTTCTTCAGTCAGGTTGTTGACTCACTTTTCATGATTTTCTTGCATCATTCTCATTTCTCTTCCCAATTTTTCCTCCACATCTCTTATTTTGTTTTCAAAATCCTTCTTAAGCTCCTCTATGGCCTGTAATCATTTTATATTTTTTCTTGGAAGCTTTTGGTACAGGAGTTCTGACTTTGTTGTCTTCCTCCTGTTCCATGCTTTCGTCCATTTTGTCCCCCCCCAAAAGGAATCCAAAGTCAGATTGCTGTGCTTGCTTTGCTTCCTTTGCTTGCTCATATTGCCACTCAATTACTTGACTTTTGAGCTTTTTACCACAGTAGAACTCTGTTTCCAGAGAGGATGGCTTTGTCCCAAATCACTGGGTTTTTCACAGTTACTAGAGCTATTAGTTGGCTGCCCTCTCTGAAGCCTCCACTGCCTCTGGTACCTGGTCACTTACCCCAGGACCTCCACCCTAGACAGCAATCCAGATCTAAGCAGGTTAAAGCAACAGTGATTACCCCTACCAGATTGCTTGGTCCCCCTGCAATCTGCAGGCCAGGAGCTCTGAAGTACCCATGCCTCAGCTGCTTCTCCCTTTGGGGGGCAGAGGCCAGACCACACTCCCAGATCCTCTGTTCCCACAAAGTCCTCGCTGACCTCTCACTTTGTTTTTGACATTTATGGGTTGATAATTCTGGAAACCACCACAGTTGCTGGTGGTCTGCTCTCCCAAAGTACCTCTAGTGATGGCTGATTGGGACTGTCCTGAGGCTAAAACTGCAGGCTCAAGCGGGGCTGTGCCCTGCTCCCAGCACACTGCAATGTACCCTTCCTGTCTGCCTGCTGAGCTGTCTTCACTGGGAGGTTTGTTTCTCTCTGTCACTTTGTGGGTTCAGTAGCCCTAAAGGTTGTTTAGAGTCATTTTTTATAGGCATTTGAGGTGATTATGGGGGAGCACATGGAATTTTCCTGCTTCTATGCTGCCATCTTGGCTCTGCCCCTTGCCACAACATTTTCAACCTCTTTTTATTTCCCAGGTGAGCTTAATGTAGCAGAAAGTGTGTAGGACCAGGTTCAAACATTAACTTACTATATAAAAATAATTTCCCCTCTCTGAGCTTCGGTTTCTTCCTCTTCCAAATAAAGGAGTTGGCATGATTGGACACTGACTAAACCAATTGTGGTATGTGTTGAACTAAACAATGGATAAGGAGAATTTAGAGAGGAGTTGGAAGACAAATGAACTGATGCAGAGTGAATCCAGGAGAATAGGAAAACAAGGCACCCAATGACAACAACAACAGAAACAGAAAGAAAAAAACCCTCAAAACTAAATGCTATATAATTATAATAGTCAAGCTTGGATCTACAGAACGTTTGGGAAAATGCACCTCTTTCCCTTCTTTGCAGAGGTGAGGGACTATGGTTGTGGAACATTAAATGTATTGTTAGACTACATTGACATATTGGTTGGTTTTGCTGAGCTTGCTTTTTAAATTCTTTGCTACAAAGGATGACTCATAGGATAAGGCAAGGATTAGAGAATGATTCATAAAATAAAGCAATGTAAAAACAAAATATGGCACTAAAATTTAATTTCTTTAATCTAAAAGCTGGATCAAATGGTCTCAAACTCTGAACAAGATCTTCACACCCTTTATCCAACTGATGGTCCTCTCTCAGATCTCTCATTCTTTCCTCCCAGTCCTCCTTCATTCTCTACCCTTTTCTACTCTTGCATTTTCCTTTGTGTCCCTCAATTTTCTCAGACTTTCTTTATTTTTGTCAAAACCCTCACACTTAGCACAGCACTGGGCACCCGAGTAACTAATGAATAAATGTCTTTTCCATTTCCCCTTTCAATCATTCTCCTCTTCATTTCTGTTCTATTCCAAATCTTTCTAATACGTACTCATTACTTGTCCTCTGATCAGTACTTCTTGTAGTTCTGACCTTGCTTACTCCTAGTATAAGCCATGTTCTTGTCATCTAGGTTTTGTAGTAGAGAGAGTGCTGGACCTGGAGTCAGGAAGAGCTGAGTTCAAATCGTATCTCAGATACTAGCTTTGTTACCCTGGACAAGTCACTCAACCTTCATCTGCCTCAGTTTTCTCCAGTGTTAAATGGGGACAATAATAGCATCACCTCCAAAAACTGTTGTGAGGATCATATGAGATAATATCTGTAAAGCGCTTTATAAACCTTAAAATTCTAGCTATTACTATTGTTGTTTTGCTGTCCATGAAGTATTAGGCAGAAAATATTGCCATTATTATTCAGTCATTTTAAGTCATTACACACACACACACACCAGGCCCTACTCCAATCCCCCAATCCCTGACCTACAACATATATACCCTCTGTCAAAAAGAGATACATGTAAACAATCAATCAACAGTCATTGATTAAGTACCTACCATGAACCAGACACTGTGGTAGTCATTGGGTATATAAAGATAAAAATGAAGCAGTTTCTATCCTCAAGGAGCTTCCAGTTTATAGGGGAAGATGATTCATACATGCAGAAATATATATGCATATGATCTACTTATAGAATTATTAATATATGTATATAAATTTATATTTTAATATTATAACTATATATTAAATACTTATGCATATAAAATAATTACATTAAATATGTATATGTGTACATATTTGTATAGGTATATGAATGTTTATATAAATATGGGAATACACATATTTATACAAATATATATCAAAATACATAAAATATACAAGACAAATACAAGGTAATGGAGGGACAGGTAGATACTAGGAATCAGGAAAGACCTCATGTAGGAGGCAGAATAGGATCAGAACTTTGAAGACAACCAGAGAAAACTGTTCAGACATAGATACACACTCACTGAGACGTAAGACCAATCCTCTTTCCTTTCCCCCAGCAGAATTCTTCCCTATGCTTCCTTGTTTCCTCCTTTAGTTCAAAGCAGCAGCAAGTCTTCAAGGGCAGATCCTTTGCTGATTTATTTTTAATAAAGAGAGCCAGCCTCACCAGGTTTTGAGGTTGAGTGCGCACATGTCCTCTAAATATATATACAGCACATGTGATAGATGTGTGTGTGTGTATGTATGTATGCTTACCTTTACGTGTAGTTATTCACACTCTTCCAAAGCAAGAACACTGTTCCTAGGTAACCACATTGTTGTTTTTCCCTCAACTCTTTCATTTATTTTATTTTGTTTCTTCCAGTGTGTCTATCATCCTTGCAATTCAGCTCTTGGGTCAAGAAAAGAAAGAGAATAGTCACGAGATTGCTATAGTTAGAATGTAGTCTAGTTGGAGTTGAGAAAAATTGCTGCCAGCCAGCACGGCCCTAAGTGATTCTAATTCCAGTGTTCGTGGGTAGTCAGTCACCTCCTGCTTTGCTGAGCATGGGTTCACCACTCCGGCTAGTGGAAAGGCAGGTTTGATGAGAACTCCCCTCAGCACTTGACATGGTCCCCCTGGAAGAGCATCAAAGTTATTGTGAGAAGGGAACAAAGGAGGTTTCCTGGGCTGCTTCCTATCTTGTCCTTGACCTGAGAGCTGTCAGTCAGGTCCTTTTCATGAGCACAAGCACTAACTCATCCCACAGAGGGTTTAAAAGATGGGAAATTGAAACCCATACTGCAAAAGCCTCTCCCTGGCTGACTCCTCAAGGCAAAGGCCAACACCCACCCTTGGAAAACAGGCTCTTTGATAGAGATCCTGGATGTTGCTGCTGATGACTGAGACCTTTAGTTTGGTATAATTAGGAGCCCAGCCACAAAAGCCAAAAAAAAAAAGATAGGGTCTGTCTCCTGAATAACCACAGAATCGCTCCCATTTGCCTTTTTATCCAACCACATATAAGATGCAGCCCCACAGGAACACTTATGTTCTGAATGCTCATTTCTTGCTAGGAAAGGTCCATGATAGCACTGGATTCTTTCTCTTTGCTGTGGAGGGGGAAAAAAACAGAAAAAGAAAATGGATCTCAATCACAAACACACCTCTGTTCACCTTTTTGGCATTTATATATGGGGCTTAGCCTTGCCTTTTGTTTGACTTGAGAGAAATAACAACAAACAGATCTGGAAGGAGGTGTGTATCTGCCCTGTGAGGCTAGGGCTACAGCTCCTATTTGTTTTGGCTGGGTGCCAAAGGAAGGAACTCCCCCCCCCCTCCCCCAAAGGGGCTCTGGCCAAGAGCATGGTTTGTCCTCATGCATAGTTCAGGGAAATAAGAGTTCTTATTTAGCCCAGGCCTTCTGAGTGATGGGCTCACTTTTTGCCCATTGTTCTGGTGAAGCTTTTTACTCATCCTGGGAGGTCTTTGCAAGTGAAAACTCTGTCCTCAACAGGACAAAGCCAGCTCTTGGTGAAGGAGCAACAGGAGTCCCTGGGAGGCCTTGTGGGAGAAAGGAGGCCATCCAGGGGCCAGGAAGCAGCTATAGGGATTAAGCTGGCCTTCCCTATGGCTACCTTGGTTAAAAACATCTTGAAACCAGATATTTTTACCATCTTTTAAACTAAAAGATAGAAGATGTAGCCAGCATTGGAGGATTATAGCAGTGGGTTCTAGGCAGAGTTTTTTCAATACTCTAGGGTGTTTTTAGAACGATATTACCCTAAATTTAAAAAAAATTTAAAGAAGTATTGGAGCGGTTTAGTTGCATAGTGGATAGAGCACCTGCCCTGGAATCAGGAGGACCTGACTTCAAATATGACTTCAGATACTTGAGATTTAACTACCCATGTGACCTTGGGCAAGTCATTTAATCCTGATTACCTCAGAGAAAAAAAAATAAAAAGGAAAATTAAAAGTATTCTGTATCCTCATTGTTGTATGATTCACCATAGAATGGAATTTAGTCTTTCTCAGGCCCCATTACAGTGTGAATTTTTTAAACATTCTAGTTAAGGTTTTAAAATTTTAAATTATTTTATATTTATTTTTAGGAGAGGAGTGTGGGAATAGGTGATGAGTTGTAGAATTTGCTGTAGTTCAGTAAATAACAATAAATTGTTTTAGGTACAAAAAAGATTAGGAATTGCTGGACTAATAATAAAATAACTCATATTTGTTCAGCAATAAAGTGCATAAAATGCTTTCTTTGCAATGACATGGTGGAATGTAAGCTATGAGCAATGACTCTCTCTTCCTCTTTCCTTCCTTCTTTCTTCATCTTTCCTTCCTTCCTTCCTTCCTTCCTTCCTTCCTTCCTTCCTTCCTTCCTTCCTTCCTTCCTTCCTTCCTTCCTTCCTTTGTGAGATGAGTTGCCCTAAACTCTAATGAAGGGGAACAAGAACAAGAGTTCTTTCCCCTAGAGAAAGAACTAACCCAGACTGGTTTATGTTTATACCCTAAATAGAAATCAGGTTTTCCAGTTGGGTATGGTACTGCCTAGATGCCTTGAGCACAGCTGGAATGCTGCTGACATTCTTTAACCTTTTTATAGAAAAGAGAATATTACAAATTCTTATAAATAATAAAATGGCACAACACAAAAATTTTTTTTAAAAACACCAAAAAATAAAATTCAGTTTTACTCTCACCATGTGAACAATGGTGCTTTGACTACGGTCTTATAATCTAAAAGCTAGACTTTCAATAAGAGTAATTAACTGAGAGACACTACAACTTAACTAGGCTTTTACATCACCAACAAGATCAAAAGATCATAGAATCAGTTGTGGATTGACAAATGATTAACTAAAATAATTAATAATAATTATAAAGATTATACATAGTTTAGAGTAAGATTTAAAGAAATTCAAACACCTGAGTACAATTGGTATTTTTCTCATACTTGTCCTAAAGCTAATCTTGGTTTTCCCTTCATGTTAGAATAGAACACACCTTCTAACTTACCCTGAACAAATCTTTGTGTCTAGAACTTGTCCATGTCCCCAGGACTTCTAGCCAACGTTTGAAGATCTTTTGTCAGTGACTTTCTATAAACCTTTGATCTTCTCTCTGGGAGAGAGACTTGACTATATCCCACTTAGAGAGAGGGCATTAAATTGCATTTTCCATTAGTTATCTGCATACTAAGAATCTCGTCATATTCCCTCTTACTTTTTTGTTTTGGTTATGAGGGAGGGAGGGAAGAAGGGAGAGGGGGAGAGAGAGAGAGAGAGAGAGAGAGAGAGAGAGAGAGAGAGAGAGAGAGAGAGAGTTTGAAGCAGTATGATATCACTGGTCTAGGTGAATGTCCCATCAATCTCTTTTTCTATCAAGAAAGTAAAGTCTCTTATTTTCACTTAATTTTCTCCAAGTTTCTTCTACTTATCAGGTATAAGTTGTTTAATCATTCATTTGTATCTGTTCACACAAATTACCCCCTTATTAATAATGCTATAGCTCCCTTGTATACACTGATACAAATTTTCCTCACTTAAAGGGATCGTGATGTTTTCATAGAACAAAGCTCTGAAACCCATTTAAACATAATATTTTACAAACAGATATAAAGAGATTTATATTGTAGGATGTGCTGACTAACCCCTGATAAGAAATGTAAGATTCAAATTCAAATACAGTTTTGTTTATTTACAGATCCTAAGAACTTGAATGAAGGAAGGATATCTTACTTAAAAGATTATTATTAAAAGTATAAACAAGCCCTTAACTGATTAATTGCTTAGTGCATATATCATATACAGTAAACATATAATAAAGAGGAGGAAATTGTTTTATCTGTATTTACATTTAAAAAAATTTGCATCGCAAGAGTTCATTTTATGAACTAATTGTTACATTTTAAAAGAAATAACATTGTAGAATTTGGCCTAGCTATTGCTGTGCCCCATGTTTCCTGTCCTATTCATACTTTGATATATTGTAATTTGGTCAGGTGGTATTTATTTGTGAAATGTTAGCTTTCTAGTTCTTCGCCAGAATGTCATACTATCCTTTAAGCTCAACATACTGTAAGGTTTTTATAGATTTCCTACTAGGGTAGGGACAAAAGTTCAATGTAGGATAACAAACTTAAATATCTAATGTCTCAAGCCCTCCCCTTCTCTCCCCATTTACACGTTAACAAATAAAAGCTTATATGGCATTACAAATGCATTCTGGTGTTGGTTCTGGTATGTCAGCTGTTACTTTTTTTTCTTCCTAGTGAATGTAGATTTGTAACACAGATACTGACTTACCCTGGCAAGGTTGGAAAGTTGCCAAACATTTTCTGCTACTTAGAAGAATCATTCTGCTTTTATCCTAAACTATCCTTTTGGCCCTAACACAAAGGCAATTCTTATATAAAAGTAGCATTACATTTTATGTTATACTTCCCTAACTAGTTAGTTTATATTTTTGTTTTGGGGGCTTAGAGATGAGAAAATAAATTTGAATGAGGGAAGTATAAATTTTTTTTAAAGGGAGAATTTTTTTAAAAAATTGTGTTATGTCAGTATGTCAAAGTTATCAGAATCCTACATTTCCAGAAGGGTGTTAAGAATTCATATGGCATCAGGATTCTTATAAGTATCATATACTCCATTTTTAAAATGTTCCCCAGGGTCTTAAAGGTATAAGTGAAAGAAATATAACAAGTTCTAATACTTATGTTTGGGAGAATTGGATTAGATCCAACCCAACAAGCATTTATTAGGCACTTACTACATGCAAGGTACTATGCTAAGTGCTAGGGATCCAACAACAAAGTGAAATACATTTTTTGCTTTCAAGAAATTTACATTATATTGGAAGGAATATAGCATGTAAACAGATAAATAATATAAATATGCATATGTACATGTATATTTTTATAAATGACGTAAATTATAATTTAAGGCGGAGGGAAGGGACAACTAAAGAGGTTAAGTCTCTAAGGCTCTTATATCACACCAGGCCCCATCTACCATTGCATGTTTTAATGACTTTTGTTTGTGAATTTGGGAATGTTTTCTGATTATTTGATCCTTCTTGGTTTTATTAACCATATTGTAGAGAAAAATGCCAATATTTAAATTAAAATGGTTTGATTATATATAACTGAGTGTTTTATCATTTTGGCATTGATACAAGTCTATCTCACTTTTTCATCATGCGGTCTTTTTTCCCTTCATCTCTTCTTTCCCCAGGGATCCTTTCATAAACTCTGTTTAGATTGGTAGACTCCTCAAATCCACCACCCCGAACCAGCCAACTTACTTGGAATTTGTGAATAGAAGGGGATGGAAGGTTAGATTTCAAGGGCTAACAAACGTTAGCATGGGGCAAAAATTACTCTGAGTTTGAAGGAAGAAGATGAAATGGAAAAGAAGAACAAAGCAGAAGATGAAGGGAATAATAATAACTGCTGATATTTCTGTGGTCCTTTAAGGTGTTCAAAGGAGCAGCCCTATGATATAAGGAAACAGGCTCAGAGAGGGTAAATAGCACACCTATGTCTAGTAAAGGGGGTGGGGCAGAACTGGGACCTAACCCATGTGTTCTGCCTCCAAGTTTATCTTTAAAAACTGGGTTTCATTATCTTGCCAATGCTAGAAGTATAGGGCCTACTCGTGGCCCCAGTTCCACTCTGATTAGCAAGAGAGCTTTGATCTATTCTGGTTTCTGACATGGCCTGGCAAGCTCACCATTCTTTAGTTAACCCATGGTCCCATGGTCCCCCACACTTGGGGGCTCATCATATGAAGGCCAAACTTAGTGTAGACACCTCATCGGCTTAGTCCACTGTAACTCAGACTTCTTGATGTCAAGAAATCCATCAACTTCACACTCTTGAAGAGGTGGAAGGATAGCTATGTGCCACCATGACTCCAGTGCTCTTCCTAACATTTCTCTTGAGCAGTTTGCATTTTATCTCATTTAAAAGTTAGATATCAGATTATTTACTGTATGGGAGGAAGGGAGAGGGGAGGTAAGAGATGGAGGGGCAGAACTGGGGACTCAACATTTTAAAAAATGAATGTTAAAATTATTTTTACATGTAATTGGGAAAAATGAAATATTACCTTTTAAAAAGTTAAAGTGTGAAATCTAAGGTATTCAAAGGAAAACCTAAGCATCATTTTTCTTTACTTGTATGAACACAAAACAGTGAAAAAAGAATAGGGAATATGTTCAAACAGAACAATGTGTGTGCCCAAGGATTTCATAAAACAACTCAGATTATAAGAAGAACTATGTAGTAGATGAAAGCAAGGATCAATAACTGAGAATGAATAAAAATTCTGGCATAGTCCTGTAGGACTATTTTCAAAGGTACCAAAGTTCCGAGCAAGTTCTGATTAGTATTAAATCCTAAGGAAAAGCAAAAGTTTTTTCCCCTTTGATTTAAGAAATAGGAAAAAGGGGGTGGCTAGGTGGCAGTGAGTAAGAGTGCCGGTCCCAGAGTCGGGATGACCTGGGATCAGTCACGGCCTCAGAAAATGAGCACCCACACATAAATAATGACTGGCTGTGTAACCTTGAGCAAGTTACTTAACCCCAATTGCTTAAAAAAAAAAAAAAAGAAATAGGAAAATGGAAGATTAGAGAAAGAAGAGAATCTGTCTTTGGGGTGGATGGCACAATCCTAACAGATAATGGAGAGAAGGCAGAACTACTTAAATCTCATTTGACTTTTCTTTTCTCTGCCAATGAGAATAATCTTTGAGCCAGGGAGAACAGAAAAAAGAAAAGGATAACAGGGAGTTAAAACCCACAAAATGAAATAAGAGCAAGGTAATATCAACCTTTTCTCAATGAATTTAAGTCTTCATCACAAGGTTTTGAAAGAACTGGCAGAACTGGTTATTTAACCACTATCAATATTATTTGATAAATTCAAGAGAATGGAAAAGGTGCTGCAGAATTAAGGACAAGCAAATGGAAATCCAATTTCTTTTCTTTTGTTTGAGGGAAGAAGATGGAGCTTTCAATTTATGGGCTAAGGAGTTTGACTTTTGATCTTGGCAAAATTCAAGAATTTATTTTCAAAACAATGGTTTATAAGCCTTAGGAAGGGAAACAGTGGTTATTAAGAGATGGCATCAAGAACGGGTCATGCTTAATTAACTTCATTTGATTTTTCAATAATATCACTGGATTGATGGATAGAGGGAATTCCATAGACATGCTATAGAATTTCTATAAAGGATTTGACAAAAATCCCTCATGTTATCTTTGTGGAAAAGACAAAGAGTTGTTAGGTAGATGATAGAACAGGCAGGTAGATTCAGAGCCAGTTGAATGGCACAACCCAAAGAGTAATCAATGGTTCAATGTCAGCTTGGAGTATCCCAGGAATCTGTCCTGGGTTCTGTACAGCTGAACATTTTTATCGGTTTTTAACCTTGTCTCAGATGATGGCATAAATGGCATTCCTATCACATTTGTGGCTGAAGGGAAGCTAAGGATAACTAACATGTGGGACTGCCTTCAATATCTAACAAGGCTAGAACTATGGTCTGAACCTAGCAAGATGAAATTTAATGGAAATAAGTGTTAAGTCTTACATTTTGGCTAAAAAGTTAACTTCACAAGTGAAAATTAGAAAGGATATGGTGAAAATTTTATGAAGCCTAATTTCAGTTTGTTATAAAGAAAAATGTAGGGGCGGCTAGGTGGCGCAGTGAGTAGAGCGTCGGCCCTGGAGTCAGAAGGACCTGAGTTTGGATCTGGCCTCAGACACTTAACGCACACACAAACAAAAACCTAGCCATGTGACCTTGGGCAAGTTGCTTAACCCCAATTGCCCTCCAAAAAAAAAAGCTAAAAAAAAAAAGAATAATGTAACAGAACTATTCAGAAGTAGAATTAGTTTCCTCAGGAAATAACACATTCTTCTGCATTGAAGGTGCTTCAGTGGAGGCTGGGTTGTCAAGAATCTCATCAGAAAGCATTTGGGATGGATGATCTCTAGCATCCTATCCAATCCTGAGATCCTATGGGCCATTCTCATTTTTCTTGCCAGATCTTAAGTGAGTGTCCAAAGTAACATGAATGAATTGGACAGAACTGGAATATTAGACTTTGTGCTACTTTGTACCACTGTCTATGGTGTGTCTACATGAAGTGTAGGATCCTAGAATTTGAAGGTGACTTAGACGTTATCTAGACCTGCTCTTCACCTCTGGAATAATTATATTATGTGGCAGGGACTTGTGATAGTCATTTGGACATGTTTCATTATGGTGACTTCCTGGGGCATTGGCAAATTAAAACTTCCGTCTAAGTTAGTAATGCTATATAGACCTGGTTTTTGACACAAAAAATATTTTTTAGATATACAAGGATATTACAGTGAATTATTCCTTTTTATGATGAAATTTTATTTTTTTTCAGTTAAAATTTTGATTTTCTCTCCCTCTAACTCCTACTCTAATCATGAAAATGAAACAAATTTCAATATTGGCCATGACCTCTGTCTCTGTCTCTGTCTCCATCCATCTATCCATCCATCTCTGTGTGTGTATTAGTGAGAGAGAGAGAGAGAGAGAGAGAGAGAGAGAGAGAGGGAGGGAGGGAGGGAGGGAGGGAGAGAAAGACTTTCTGAGTACTGAATCTAGCCCTCTTTTTCAGAAGGTATAAAAAGCTTCTTCCCTGATCTTTCGTAATCATGACTGGTCATCACGTTGATCAGAATTCTAAAGTCTTTCAACAACACAACAATGCCATTGATAATAAACAAAGTATTCTTCTTGTGCTTTACTCTTCTTGTGCACTTTACTCTGCATCAGTTCATACAAATCTTTCCAGGTTCCACCAGGATTGTCCCTTTCATCATGTCTTATGGCACAAAGTATTCCATTCCACAAATAACCCCAATTTGTTTAACTATTCTAAATTATGCATTTTGAAATAGAGATCTTTAAAGTAAGAGGACACTCAGTACAAAATGATATCACAATTGAACAATTCCCATGGATTTTTGGTTTCTCCTTATAGCTATTACCATAGGGCCAAGAAACTGTTCAATAGTCCTTTGTTGAAAAATATTATTATTGTTGCCATTATTTGGAATGAGCAAATTGCTAAAATGGGCCTGGATGCTGCCATTACATCATAAAACTAAAGAATGACTTCTGTGTCTCCCTTTTCAGTTCCCTATGGAAATCCTGAATGCTTTGTTATCCATATCTGAATCAGGATCTTTTTCCTATGGGGGTCCAAGGGAGAAATGTTTTTCCAACCAGAAGTATTCATTTGCATCTGTAGGCTCTTGCCTTTGGGCAGTTCCCCTTTTTTCACATGAAAGAAGCTTTTTCTCCTACATCAACAATAAGTAATTAAAGGACTTTCCACTCTGATTATAGCTCCACAATCTAGTTTGCTTCTTTTAACATTTGATAGGCATCTAGGCACAGTATTGCCCATTGAAAAAGACAAAATCTATCTCACCATTTGGCCTTCCTTTTCCTCTCCACCCATTTAAGAGCATTGTTACCACAGTAATCTAAAGGACCATATGGGTTGGATTATTGTGGGATTTTTTTTTTTTTGACTGATCACCATAGATAAAGAGTTGTCCTGTACCATTTGAAAATAAAATGATGACAGACTTCTTCTCAAGGTTATTATCCCCTCCCCCAAATGGTGAAGAGAAATAAAATGTTCTAGTAGTAGAATTCATTTAACTCACTGAACTTATTAAATAAATTGTTTTAAGTAAATAGCATGCTTAAAGTGATGAATCAGAACTGGTTTTTAGATGCTCAAGAAGTATTTACCTCTGTGCTAAGCACTGTGCTAAGCATTGGGTATACAAAGGCAAAAATAGCCTCTCCCCTCAGTGAGCTCACATTCTGATGAGGGAGACAATGGAAATAACCAGGTACATGTATGACATATACAGAGCAGAGGGGGAGGTAATCTGAGAAGTATCAGTTATGGTGCCCAGTTCATATACACAGTAGGCACCAAGAAGAAGGCTATAATGATTCATATGTCAAACATTAAAACTCTTTGAGGCATATAAGAAGAATGATAATCTTATCACAATATTTTACTCCATCATTTCTTCCCCTCTCTCCTGATTAGGATACTTCTGAAACCTGACTTTTAAAATTGATGCTTTTGTTTTTAATGTCACATTATTTTCTGAATATTTCCCTTCCCACTCCTTTATCCAGAGAGCCCTCTTTTATAACAAAAATTAAAAAGAGGAAAGATAAAAAGAATCAGCTGAACAGAAAAAAAGGACTGTGAACTATGTTAGATAATATGTGCAACATTACCAATTCATAGTTCTTCACTTCGGAAATGGGAGGAGGTACATTAAAATTGAACTTGTTTCTTTTTCCTTTTAGTTGATATTTATGGCCGTCAGTGAAAAGCTGACACATTAATCAGTTCTGTGACCAAAGGAGAATGACAATGTATCAAATCAAAATTGTCTTAAGAAAACAAACTTAATGTTTAACCAAATGGTGAAAATACAGGACTTAGATGTTTCTTTTACAATGTCTAGCATAACTGGTGAATTTATAGTTATTGTTCAGTTGTTTTCAGTCTGTTTCTGACTTTTCATGATGCTGTTTGAGGTTTTCTTGAAAAAAGATACTGGAGTAGTTTGCCATTTCATTCTCCAGGTCATTTTACAGATGAGAAACTGAGGCAAACAAGGTTAAGTGAGTTGCCCAGGGTCACATAGCTAGTAAGTGTCTGAGGCCAGATTTGAACACAAGATGAGTCTTCCTGATTCCAAGCCCAGGGCTCTCTATCCATGGCACCATTTAGCTGCCCAATTGATGAATACATGTGCAAATATAGCATACATAAATAGATTACATAGTTACACATGCAATTTGAGGTTGAGATCACTCAAAAGTCAAACATATTATAAATACAAAAGTATACAAAAGGGATATATAAGAAGTTGTAGAAGAAATGAAGATGCATTGTTAAGATAGCAAGATCAGGGGATAAATAAATCATGTACAGAATGTATGAGTCATGATATTCTCATAATTTCAAGAGAATCAAGGAGTGTCCCCTGCACATTGTGAGGATTCCCTGTGGCAAACTTTTTGTAAGACATGCATAAGGATTGGCAGGAAGGATGGGTTACAGACTTCCTTGTTAGAAGGAATATCAACATTGATGAAATATCAGATTCACTGGAGAATCATATATGTGGGGACATATACATACACAAATATGTATACATATATATGTATATATGTATATATATATATATGTATCACACACACACACGCACAGTGTATAACCAGTTTTGTGAAAAGAGAAGGCAGTTGCCAAAAATATCTTGTCAAAGAAATGGAAGACAGGAATGCAATTGCCTCCTGAAAATCCTTCTCCTGGCTTCATGTGAAGGAAAGATTCAAAATATGTAACTGCTGTCTAAAGTTATAGCCATGTTTTGCCTATGCCACAACTGTTCTTGCTGATCAAAGGTATACCTGCTAACGAAGTGTTGCCTTGGATTAAAGAGCCCTGTTTTCACAGGCTCCCAATGATCGCCTTATGGGCGAGTAGTTGTGCATACAGACATGGAGATCTAGTAACCATTTTTGGCTGTTGAATCACGCCTTCTGGCTATCTCACCAATTCACCTTTTTTACCCAAGTGCATTTGAAAAGAATGGCTCAGATTTGTTTTTCTCTGTCAAAAAATTTAAAATGCCACTTAGAATTGATCATATCTACTTTCCTTTATTCCTCTTCTCCAAGTTTTGGTAGTGAAAAGGAGATAAATTAGCCTTTCAAGAAAGATTCCACTTCAGGTGATTTTTTTTTGTTGGTTTATTTATATCAAGAATTTCTTTTTTGTCCTAATTCTCAGTAATAATCCATTAGAGGCCTGGGAGTTGAGAACCTCTGTTAGCCTTAGTGTTGAGGGAAAACTGTGGAGGATCCAGTTTTAATCAATGGGCTGTGAAACAAAGAAGACAGTCACAGCTGGAGAACCACAGTGTGCAAAGATCACAATGCTTATGTTAAAATTGTATTACCAGACACAGTCACTGGGGACTGTGTTATTAAGTCCATAATGGGCTCCATCTGAAGGCTTTTTCTTCAAAGTCTTGGTTCTTTAAACAAACAACAACAATAACAAAACATCTAAGTCCTGTATTTTCACCATTTGGCTAAATATTAAGTTTGTTTTCTTAAGCATACTTTTCTACCCAATCTAATTGGGTTATATATTACCACCCAAATATGGTTCCAAATGTAGTCTACATATGTGCTAGCTTCTTTTGCTAAGAAAGGAAGGGGCAATGAGGGCTACAGGATTGAAAAAGAGAAATTATGCAAACCTTGTTTGCATAATATTAGGTTATAAATCTCTCTTCCCAGTCCCATGACTATTCTAGTCTGCTTTCTACCTGATATCGTTGCCCCGTCATACACTCAACAATTTTATGCTCAACTCTCCTGTTTGTAGAGAGGCAGGGGTCTATGGGTACATGATGTTGCTCACATAGACAGCAATATTTGCATTATTGGTTGCTTATATTTAACTTTTTCTTTATTACAAAAAAGGGTTCATAATAGTGGCAGGGATATTTAAGAAGGATGGTGAGAAATTAATGTGACATATATATTTATGTTACATATTTATTATATGTAATATATTTAAGATGATTTTACCACAATATAAATATTTACTCTAACATAAGTAATATATGGCTATTATAATATAAGGCTATACTATACTATATAGATATAGATATTCACATATATTTTTTAAAGCCATCCATAAAAAAGGGAGAAACCCCAAGTCTATGGGATGACTGGGATACTGAGATGAGAAGTAGTAGCTGTGGTGATTACATCCTCCTTTCCCATGTTTCCTAACTTTTTTTTTTTTTGCTTTTTGGAGGGCAATTGGGGTTAAGTGACTTGCCCAAAGTCACACAGCTATTAAGTATGTCATGTGACTGAGGTCACATTTGAACTCAGGTCCCTCTGACCCCAAGGCCGGTGCTCTATTCACTGGGCCGCCTAGTTGCCCATTTCCTAGCTTTCTTAAATCCCTTAGATGTTCAAAGCAGTATTTAAGGGAGGTAACTTCACATCCTGTGAGGCAAAGCCTGATCTGACAGGCTTTCCTAGCTCTGATGTCATTAGGCTCCTAGATCTAGAACTGGAAGAGACCTTAAGTGCCATCTATATCAATACTCTCATTTTTCAGGTAAGTAAACTGAAGCCTATGGATGTTAAATGACTTGCCCAGGGTCACACAGATAATAAAGGGTCAGAGGCAGAATTTGAACCCAGGACCTCTGACTAGAGCTAGTGCTCTTTCCTCTGGCTGTTGTTAATACATTTTGAACAGATCAATGTCCATCACTCCCCTGAAATCTTTCCAAACCTCAACTCAATTGGTGAAATCCTGCTCTGTGTTTGTCTATCAGTAACTCCATTCATGGTGGCCCATTTTCACTTTCCCTGGGAGCAGGTTACCTGTCTCCTGATGTAAAAGGCCATTTCTTCTTTTATTTCTGCCCTTGGATCACATGGGTTCGTTCTAATTTCAGAGGAGCCAGCTTCCATAGTGAGACATTGCAAAAATTGGGTTAAAGGGATGGGGAAATAAAATCAGGGGCCAGGAAAGTGAATAAATTCAGGTATGTAAACAAAAGTAATCTACTGTCTTCATTCCCCCTTCCCACAAAGAGGGTTTTCCATGGGAAAGAAGTCTCTGGAAGCCTTATTTAGCATACTTTCCTAAATATCCCTTTTAATCATTGCTGTGGTTACTACAAAGATATTTAACAATTATAGCAACATTGCAGCAAGCACAGAGGCCAGAGGGTCTTTAATAATGACTGAGGCCTTGAGAATATTTTGGGACAAAGCACAGTGTTTTTCAATTACCACGATTTCCTAAATATATAGTAACTGGCATTTTGAAGTTTTAATTTACAGTCAGTCTATTTAGCTTATAATTTAAATGCCAGAAATGTAACAGTTCATTTAAAATCGACTGAAGCCTTCTTCAAGAGGACAGTGTTGTCATTTTTAGAGAGATGGGGTTACAAAAGGTCAAGCACATCTGAATGCAAATGATTTTTCCTATGAACAATGAGGTCAGTCATTGTGTAGACAGAAGAACCAAGATATCTGCAGTTTGATGAAGAACCTGTGCTGTGGGGTCATCAAGGCTGAGATAAATATATTAATCTTTTACCAGTAAGTATATACACATGTGTCCTGAAAATGAGGTCCCCAGAGAAAACAGAATAACATGATAAAAGTCTCTGTGTGTCAATGACTAATGCTTTAATTTTGCTCAATTATGTGAGGGGTTAGGGGACTTCACCCCCCCTAAGATAAGGGAAAGTTGTTTAAATCTGCTCTAGGGTTGGAACAAGCTAAGAGAACTAAGGCATGTCTGGGGCAGAGAATGGATATGGAGCATCATTTTTCAATAATTAGAGCTCATTGGAAGCAGGGATGGTTTCCTTCTTTGTTCCTGTAGCCCTGTACCTAGCATAGAGTTTAACTTAATAAATAGATGACTGATAAATAATTGCTTAACATTGAACATGCTGTGGCCCAGGAAAATGTAAGATTTTTGAGGACAGGAGCTGTCTTACTTATTTACTAACACAATGTCTGACACCTAGTAAATGTGTAATGAGTGTTTGTTTGTTGATTAACTTGGAAACATACTATTCTATGCTCCTTACATAGCCCTAGGTGTGAAGACCAAAATGGTGAATTAAGGTCATTTGACCTCTGATTAATTGAAATAACTAATCATAGGGAGCTGATGGTGAATCTCTTCCTCTCAATAAAGAGATGAGGGACTGTGGAAGAAGGCAGCATGCTGTATTGATTTTGTGTAAGTATTTTAATTTTTCTATGTTACAAGTGCAACAGGTGGCTTGAAAACTATTTCCATAAGACTCTCCTAATTGGTGGAAATTGAGTTTCCAGTGCTCTGATCCCACATGAAGGGAAGAGTTGGCAAGAGCTTGAGAATCTTCTCATGATATCCTGGTCTTCTTGTTTCATGTTTCAGGAAAGACAGACTGTGGTTCCAGACTCTTCAGATCTGAAGGAAAAGACCCCGGAAAGAGGCAGAGGAGCTAGCATTGCCATCATGTCACTCTCCTCTCTACTATCCTAGAGACTTTGGGAAATTTTCTCTTGGCTGAAATCTCAGACTCTCTCTTTTGGTTGAACTGAGTTATCTCACAATGGGAAAGCTCATCCATTCTATGTGTCTAGTATATATCCTTATAAATCTCTCTCTCTCTCTCTCTCTCCCCCTTTCTGGTTTCCATTTGCTATATGTTTGGATAAGTGTTTCTTTTCTTTTTTGTTTTACTATATGTGTTCATTGTGGAACTGGCATTTGATGGGAAGCTTTGGATATACATGGTTTTGGACACTGCTTCTCTGTTAAGGAGATAGTGACCAGGAGTGCAGCTTGAACCTAAAAATTACTTCCCCTAGATGAGCAATATTTAAGCCTGTTGCCCTCTTTTTCTGAGTAAAGCTGTTCTCTAGCCCCAACTTCCTGTTTCCCCTCCTGATATGAATCAAAGTGTCCCTTGGAAAAGGGTGGGGCAGAGGAGAGACTAGGAATAAGTGCTGTCATTTCCCTTCCAGCCACCCTATTCAGACCATTGTGGACACACATAACCTCCATGGGCATGCACGCATAGTACCACACACCTAATACCTATAGAAGGAAGGGAGGGTTCAGAAGGCTAGAAGAGGTAGAAGGGAAATGAGTGTTGAATAAAAATGAAAGGCATCAGTTAAACTTAAAATAAAAGATCTTACTGAGGTAGGGAGAGGCATGTTACTATAGTGCATGCAATTGCACTGGAATTGGAATTGGAGACCTGGCTCCATTTTGGTCCAGGCTCTGCCACTAACTACCTGCTTATTGATAAGTTGTCCAGTGATGAAGTGTGGCAACCCCTTCCATTGTGATGCCCATAGATGTCTGAAAGGAGACACACACACATACATACACACACACACACACACTTCCCAGAATCCTGGCAAAAATCTGTATTTTAACATCAAACAGAGCTTATACAGCAACATGCTGAAGACAGGGAGTGTCCTAGCAAAGAGAATTTCACCATTTGAGCAGTACCAATTTTGAAAATTGGTTGTTGATGGAAAAAAATGATGCTTAACTTCTTATAAATAGGGTCTTAAAGAGACAGTGTTCTTTACATTGGCAAGGTGGAATACAAGTTGGTATAATTTGGGTGAAGAAATAGCTCACCCACTAGAGATGGTAGAAGGCACTAAAACAGTGCTTGGAGTTGGGAGGAAGAAACAGAAATGGTTCTGTCCTCTTTCCCTCTTACCTTTTTTAAAAAGAGAAGGAGAACAAAGCAGAGGGCATACCTGCATGGGAAGAGACAGTATAGTAGAAAGTATTTTGGAATCAGAGAACAGAGGTTAATTCTTGACTCTGCAACTTATGTGACCTTACACAAGTCATTTCCCTTTCTGTCCCTAATTTCCCGAACTAGAGAGTTAGATGAGAAGATCTCTTAGATTAAGTGGTCCCTTTCGGTTCTAAATAATCATAGTTGTTGTTGTTATTTAGTCCTGACAAGGAAAGACAGCTACATGGCAAAGTTGGACCTGGAGTCAGGAAATCCTGAGTTCAAATCCAGCTGCAGATGCTTCTTAGCTGTGAGACCCTGGACAAGTCACTTAACTTCTGTTTGCCTCAATTAGAAAATGGGGATAATAATAGCACCTACCTTGATATGTAAAACACTTAGCATTGTGTCTGGCACACAGTAGGCATTTAATAAATGTTTGTTTCCTTCCCTCCTCATTTCATCATTTCAAGGAATTCTGGGATGCAACCTCTTTCCACAAATGCAAATCAGCAACTCATCTGTAGGTCTTGCTGAGGCATCTAGAAGTGATGTGGCTTTGCCATGGGTCATAAAAATTGTATGTGTAGGAGGGAAAGAGAATTTGAGCCCAGATGTTTCTGACTCCAAGGCCAGCCCTTCTATCCACTTTGCCATATTGTCTCTCAAAACTCTACAATGAAGTGTTATAAATACCTTTTGAAGTTTCACACTCACTCATATGTAGTAAAATTTAATGCAAACCTTCCTAGGAAGATCTGAAATAAAGGTCCCCTATTGTTCCTTCTCTCCCGTCCTCCCTCTCCACCCCCAATCCCACTTTAAACAGGGGGAAAAGAGATTATTGAAATGGATAACCATCTTTTTTTTGGCTGTAGTTTTACTCCCTAACCCATACCAAATCCATAACTGGAACCATGCTTCCATCCGAGTATCATTTGGGGGCTGTGAATAGGGAAAAGGGAAGACCAGAATCAGTGCAAGTTCACTCTCCCGAAGGGAGCCTTACTTTTCCACACTAGCCCACACACATCTCTCCTTTCTTGATCCTTGAGCATACATTACTTTGGATTATCCTCTAGTAACTTCATGGCATGTGTCTTTACTTTTCAAAGACATTGTTAAAGCAAGACTGTGTCTTAACCTTCTGATATCACTTGTACCCAGCGCTAGAGAATCTGAGAGTCACCTTTGACACCTATACTGGCTGTGTGTCCCTGGACAGTCTGCTTAGCCTCTCTTTAGCTGGGGCACCACTTCAAGCTAGCAGAGTTGTTAATATACAATAGTTAGGAGAGTTCATACAGTGTGAGTTCTCCACCACAACGAAATCATAGGTCTGGCCAAAAAACTCCAAACAAACAAAAACCTCTTGTAGAATCTAATATAGCACTATAAACATTGTAAGAGTTTCATATAGACTTTTTGACCTGAACTGAAGAATGGGAAAAAATGACAGGAAGAAGAGAGGAAAGTGGAATGGGGAAGACTCAGAAGGTGTATGATCTGAAGTCATTTCAACTGGCCAGGAAGTGGGAGCACAGAATGAAAGTTCACATCCGTTAGTTGAACACAAGTTAAATATGAGTCAGCAGTGTAAGGTATTTATCAATTCATTGTTTATTTAATTTATCATTTATTATATTTTATTTACACATTTATTATTTTAATATTTATTAATAATTATTAATAAAACAAACATGATTCTGTATTGGATTGTAACAGTAAGGAAATATGGAGACCTTGTTGCACTTGGCATAATTTAAGCTTTTAAAATGGTGGTCTGTTTGCAAATCTGGGATAAATGATATCTTGTTTGGAAAATTTTTAGGTATAGACTCCAGTAAGAAGGGACTATGAAGGGACTTTCATCACTATAAATCTTTTAAAATCCTCAGAAGATCATATGTGTGTGTGTATTTGCATGTATATGTATATATGTATTATATAATATATATACACATATATTATCTATATATAAACTCTATTACTGCAAATTTCAAGGACTTATCAACATTTTTGTTAGTACTAACATTTTGTTAGGATTAGATACTTCTTTGAAGTCACCAAATTCTTTAGATTGGGTTTACATTAAACTGTAAACAGAACTGTAAACTGTAATGTAGGGTGAAATTTCTAAGCCACTGCCCCAAGGCCATGGTGGCAGGACAGGTTTCAAAGCAGAAAATGCTCTTGGCAGAAAAACCCAAGCAGCAGTGATGTCATAGAAGGAGCCCTAGACTACCAGACAGAAGATCTGGGTATAAATCCTTTTTAAGACATATTAGTTATGTGGCCTCTTTCAGCTTCTGGGTTGTTGTGAAGAAAGTCTTTTACAAACCATAATGCTCTCTATAAAAATAGAAAAGTGGTATAATGGAGAAAAAAGCTGGTTTTGGAGGCAGGAAGACCTGAATTCAAATCTTGTCTGATAAGTACTGTCTGTGTGACCTTGGACAAGTTGTTTAACCTGTTAGAGCTCTGGGCTATAAGTTGTGTAGAAGGCATTGACCTACATTGGGATATAGGGAGTTTTCTCATCTAGAGGCTCCCTATTCCAATGAGATCACAGGTCCATTCCCGGGTCCTATTGCTATTCTCAGGGGGCATATTCTTTTCCTGGTTTCTATTTCATTCACGCCTTTCTATTTATTTGAGTCTTCCTCTCCTCTCATTTTGACCCATAACCAACTCCTAATGTGTACATTTCTGTCTATTATTCTTGCCATACCAGGTAGGGGTTAGGGAAAGAAGAGAGAGTTGGATGAGAGAATAAGGGTTGATGGAGGAGGGGGTGAGGGGAGGGAGGGATGGCATGGACAGAGTATAAAGCAAATTGGGGTGAATGGAAGAGGCACCAAGGAGTACTCCAAGTTCAGGGGAATTGGATTCTCATTCCTCTCAATGGTGTGAGTCAGAGGAATGGGCAAATATCTGCTCTTCTGGAAGGAGGCAATGAGATAAATCTTCCCAGAATAAACTCCTGAGCACTCCTGAATGCACTGGCATTTCTATGAGGCTATTCAATATTTTAAGCATAATAAGGTTATGAGAAATATAGGAATTATGTAGGGTTTCCTTCCTAGTATATTTAGGGGTAAGTGTAAGGAGAATTCAAGAAAGGCACCCATTTGTACATTTGATAAAGAATCCCATAGAAAGCTCTCCTCTTTATCACAAAAGACCTCGTTGGCTTGTCCAGAGGAAATTTCTCTGATTTTGGCCTAATTTTCTGATTTTCCTAATCTCTTCCTGCTAGCTATTTCTCCAGTTTATCACTTTGAGCTGGCAAAACAGAGTGACCAGGGTTATGATTCCATCTGACCCATGAGATGACCTTTGCTCTACAACTTATCCACTTTGACTCATGCTACTCTTACTTTGAGTTTTTCAGTTTGCAAACCTATATCCCCTAGTGGACATCCAACACAACAGGGTCAGCAGCTGCTCATTTCTTTCATATAGAGGGAAATGGGTGATGCCATGGTAGGAGGTGAAGGGAGGACGTGAAATGATGACTGATCTAGTTCATTAGAAATAACAGCAGCTGATACAGATGATCCTGGATGCAGCAGGAGGGACAGCTTCTCTTGTTCCATCTTGCTTCCTTCCCCTTCCCTCGGGGAGGAAGGCAAAGTGATTTCAAAGGAATATTTTAGTTAAATGAGGCAAGGAGGGAAGGATGGAGATTATTTCACCCAATGGCCACTTGGTCTCTGGCTCTTACTATGGTGAGGACCTTGTCTGCTACTCTAGAGAGGGCAATTCCTAATAGTAGCTATCAGAATCTTTATGGGGAAGAACAAAGAAGTACAAGTGTTTGACTCCACAGAGTTCACATTGCAATAAGATGGTGGACAACCCAACTCTATATCTCTTGTCTTGCCTTTCCCCTTTTTTCTTCCCTGGAATATTTACAAATATTCCTTTATGACCCCAGTTCCATGATGTCAGTGGCTGGTGGAATTTTGGAAAAGTTCCTCCACCCCCACTGTGATGCCAAGGCAGATTTAGAGACCAACAGAGAATTACATTCCTCCCTAGGTGAGAAATGTTAAATTTCTTTGCAAAAACCATCTAGAGAATACTTGAATTTTATAATTCTATATAACCTACTTGAAGAGCTAGGACAGACGCAGAGGGAGAATGATGCAATAGGAAGAGCACAGGATGTGGAATTGGGGGGCCTGAGTTAAAAATCCTAGCTCCATCAGTCATCATACCCCGATTCTGGGGCTCAGATGTAAAATGAGTAGGTTGGATTTGGTGACCTCTGAGATCCGTTCTGGTTCTGAATCTGTGATCCTATGAGACAATTAGAAAATAATTAAGCCCTAAAATGTGATGTGCTGATTGTAAACACAATAGGAGTTCAGAAAAGGAAGAGATAGGTTTGACCTAAAATTGGTATGAATAAATGGATGAAAAAAAAACGTAGCTCTAGATATATAAATGGGAAAAATGTAATGGTAGGTCACCATGTTAGGGTCTTATCAGGTGAGACTGATTTTAAAATGGCCCATATTTGTAGTAATTCTATCCTTGAAAGTGTAGATAGGAGACCGCTCATGATAATATCCCCAGTTAGAGAGTAAAACTCTTTAAAAATGGGTTGGTGTGTTGATATCTCAGTCTTGCATTAAGAAAGGTCATTATTTCCTGCAAGGCTCTCAGAGCTGTTCTATGCCCTCATGCCATGCACAAAAGGATGCCAAAAAACATAAGGATAGCCTAAAGCATAACTGTTTATGAGAAATAAGATTAGATCCACCAAAAGCAGTTTTTAACAGAGTAAAAAACAAAAGCATACAATTAGAAATGGATAGCAGTAACATCTGGCTGAAGTAAGGCAAGGGACAAGGTTAAGAATAGTGAGTTTCTCATGTCTGTTTTCTCTCACTGCTTCACCTACTGGAATGAGCATTCATCATTAGAACAAAACAAAACAAAAAATAAAAGCGAAACAAAATAAAAACTAAAAGCACAGCCCTGTACTACTCCATTTGTCCTTATGGAAGTCAACTGTCACAGTCTCCCATCAAAGCTCAGGTTTGAAGAGGAAAACTGTAGATATTGCTGCCATCAGCTACTGTGGTTGCACTATTACACCACATATCAAGAAGATGCCACCCAGCTAGGTGGTGCAGTGAATAGAGCACCAGTTCTGGAGTCAGGAGGACTTGAGTTCAAATCTGGCCCCATATATGTAATGCAAAAAAACAACAACAACAAAAAACTAGCCGTGTGACCTTGGGCAAGTCACTTAACCCCAATTGCCCTACCTTCTCCCCTCAAAAAAAAAGCAAAAAAAAGCATGCCACCATCTCCCCATTTTCCTTTCTATGTCCTCAAAATACCTGATACTAGAAGAAAAGCATTGCCCTCTAATCCTGATTTCCTGATAACTTTCTTTCTTCCTCAATCTGGGAAGAAATATAACTCCCAGTATTTTTTGCAGCCAGCCATTGAGAAAGAAAAAACAAAACCTCTGTTCCAAACATACATACTTAAATTCCCAAATTGTCCATGTCTAGAAAAAACACTTGTCTTGATCTACACTCTGAGTCCATCATCTCTCTGTCAGGAGATGAACAGTATGTTTCATCATGAGTCTTCTGGTATCATAGTTGGTCAGTGCTGATCAATGATCAGAGTTCCTAAGTTTTTCAAAGTGGTTTGTCTTTTCAGTGCTGTTACTAAAACAATTTTTCTCCTGATTCTACTCACTTCATTTTGCATCAGTTCACATAAGTCTTCCCAGGTCTTCCTGAAACTTTCCCCACTCATCATTTCTTACAGAATAGTAGTATCCTATCACATTCATATATCATAACTTGTTCAGTTATTCCCCAATGATGGGCACCCCCTTATTTTCCACCTCTGCCACTGCAAAAAGCTGTTGCTTTTGTGCTATTGACTTTTGCTCTCTTTCTTTGATCTCTTTGGGTTATAGATTTTGTAGCGGTATCACTGAATCAAAGGGTATGCACAATTTTATTACTTTGGGGGCGTAATTCCTAATTACTTTCCAAAATGGCTAGAACATTTCACAGTTTCATCAAGCATGAATTAATGTATTTGTTTTCTCAACATTTGTTATTTTCTCTTTTTGTCAATTTTACCAATTTGATGGATATGAGTTGAAACCTCAGTTGTTTTAATTTGCCTTTCTCTAATTACTAGTGATTTAAAGTATTAAAAAATATGACTCTTGATAGCTTTGGTTTCTTCCTCTGGGAAAAAAAGTCTGTTTATATCATTTGACCATTTCTGAATTGGGGAAAAGGAACTCATATTCTAGTAGAAGTAGAAAAGTTTTGGTTACAAGTTAGGTAAAAAGTCTAGTGGGGGTGGCTAGGTGGTGCAGTGAGTAGAGCCCTGGAGTGAGAAGGACCTGAGTTCAGATCTGGCCTTAGACACTTAACACACACACACAACTAGCGGTGTGACCTTGGGCAAGTTACTTAACCCCAGTTGCCCTCCCCCCCCCAAAAAAAAAGCAAAAAAAAAAGTCTAGTGAACCTTAAGGTGTAACCTCAAAGTAGATGATAATATATTCTCTTTTAAGTCATTTCTCTAAATAAAATGATACCTATATCTGAGGTTGAAATATTTGACAGTACCAAGAACCTTAGTAGTAAGAATCTTTTTGGTAGAGTTTTCATGAAGTAGGGGACACAGAGGATTTCCAAGGATTTCTAGTATTCATAGGCTCCTGCTATCAGAATTTTACCTCCCACTTTTCTCCCTGGACTATAACTTCCATAGATTATCTCTGGTACCCAAAGATTTCACGGGATATTTTTAGAGCATTAAGATATTTCTCCACATCCCCTTCTACCATATCCAATCTACAATATCCTGTATTGTAGAAATGGATTCCTTTAATGGTAATAAATACTCTATCTTAGTTTCCAGGCCCCCCCCCCCGCCCCCCTCCCCCCCTTAACTACTTCAGCTTTGTGTATTTTTCACCAAAGGTAGCTGCTGTTGAAAAAGAAAAATAAACAAAGATGTTTTGGGAAACAAAGATTCTAGCCAATAAGAAGGCATTTGAGATTAGGTCGCCTAGCTTCGGAATCCTCTCCTACTCATCCCCTCCCACTGTACTCCTTCTTCCCTTGCCAGTAATCAGTCAGATCATAAAATCCTGGAGCATCTTGCACAGGCCAGAAACTGAGCCAGAGCCAGCTAAGTGGGCCCTTTCCTTCAGCTGGTGTCATTACTTTATAGCACATTCCAGGCCATTGCAATGGATGAACAGATGTCCTATCAAGTAAGCCAGAACATTCTCCCTTCTTCCCAGACACTTATATAAGCATTGGTACATCCAAAAAATCCTGTGGTCACACAGCACTAAATGACATCCAACTAGTCTGATGATAATGGATGAAGGAACTCTATTTAGGTATAGCTACCTACGCTCTAAGGGAGGGTAATATATGATATACTGGTTAAAGGTATATTCTCCTTCTGGTCGGCAAAATAAGACATTTATTTTCAGATTTGGCCAATGAAGATTTTTCTTTCTTTTTTCTTTGCTTGACTATGCCTATTCTTCCCTCCCCCCCCCCGCCCCCCCAGGGAGATAGAAGGAAGAGAAAACAGGGTCTTGTTAAAGGAAATAAATTAAATTTAAAAAAAATTCCATTGATGTGGCTTAGAGTGACCCACCAGTATGTGTCCTCTTTAGATGTTCCTTGTTCATTTTCACAGTTAAGGCTCATCTCTCCACTGTCTATTACCTCCAGTCCAATGGTCACTCAGAGATGAAAACAGGGCAGAAGAGCAGTGTTTGTGCTATTATACCTCTTACCACTAGGACAACAGGCTGAAGCCCAGGAAGTCATTCCCTCTTCCCAGACACTCACTAGCTCCCTGGGGAGCTGATAAAGCACAGACCTTGAGGATTTTCCATTCATGGAAAATGACTTCCATTCAATGAAATGACTCAGAAATGCAGAAGTCTTCTCTTCGTTGGTCTCTTGCCATCACTTTCAAAAAAATGTACATAAGACATTACTTTTAGTTTTAATCTGGATTATTATGAGCACATTTCCATCTCTTTCTGACTTCTAGACAATCAATAAAACAATCAAGCTCTGATTTTAGTGTTTGCCCATTTCTGAGGTATAAATGCTCACAGTGAAAATTTAGTGATTGGCTCTTGGCTCTCTCTAACCAGTTAAAGCTGACTCCTGCCCCTCCCCCCCCAACTACTCCTGGAGCCACATAAGGTTGGGTAGACCGATTTTTGCCTTCTCTTACTCAGTTCTAAATCTACATAGCACTTCCTGGACATGTCCAGTCATTTTACTGCCTGTAAACTTATCCCTCTCTCCTTTCCAGTTCCCCTTTATGTATTGCTTTTTTTCCCATTGGAATGTAGGCTCCTTGAAGGACAGTATTGTTTAGCATGCTTTTATTTGTGTTTCTAGCACTTGGCAGAGTCCTTGACACAAAGTAAGCATTTAATAAATGCACTGTCTTTATCTATCTATCTATCTATCTATCTATCTATCTATCCATCCATTCATCTATCTATCTACCTATGTATCAGCTACCTACTTACCTATCAACCTATCTTCCATTTTCCTTCTTTCTTTTTCTCTTTCTTTCTTTCTTTCTTTCTTTCTTTCTTTCTTTCTTTCTTTCTTTCTTTCTTTCTTTCTTTCTTTCTCTTCCTTCTTTCCTCTATCCCTCTATCCTTCCTCTCTCTCTTCTTTCCTCTCTCTCTCTCTCTCTCTCTCTCTCTCTCATATGAATTTGGATCCCTCAGATATAATGGGTCAGCTTTGATTCCCTCATCTAAACCACCTATTTCCACTCCTGGATCCTTAGCCCTTTTCTCACGTGTCAGTTAGTTGCACCTCCACCTCTAATACTTCACCAGCAAGCATGACAGAAGGGCACTTCCCCCATCGGCCCGCAGCTCTCAATCCTCTTCAATTGGCTGAAGAAGAAGCACGTACAGTTTCCTCTAGCCAGGCACCACTGCATCAGACTCTCTCTTCATGTTACATTTAGATACTTTTTTCTTTTTCTTTCTTTTGCTTTTTGGAGGGCAATTGGGGTTAAGTGACTTGCCCAAGGTCACACGGCTAGTTTTTGTGTTAAGTGTCTGAGGCCTGATTTGAACTCAGGTCCCCCTGACTCCAGGGCCGGTGCTCTACTCACTGTGACACCTAGCCACCCCAGAGGCTTTTTCTCAACAGCATACACCTCAAGCTTTTTACATTGTTATCCCTGGTCAGAAATGTGATGGGTGGGGCCCCTGGATTCACTCCCTGCCTGGGTAGGTCACATACACTTGACTCTGTTCTGCCATCACCTCCCATGGTGCCAACAGTACTTGACTCCTTGGGGGAACTAGAGATAGAAAAGGACAACACACAAGAGAGATTATATGTCATCAGCGAGGTCTACAAGAAGACATATGTCGCTTGTTTTCATTGTTCCCAGACTGACTCTACTACTAATCAAAAGTCAGGAAGGCTACTTAGGGAAGGACACCCTTAACCCCATGGGTGTAGGAATGACCTCCTGTACTTGGTGGGGTGGGGCAGGATATAGACCAGAGAAGATTACTTGAGAGCTGGCACCTTCATGCAACCCCCTTGGTAAAGACCTTCCAACAATGACATCCCATTAAGTCCAGGCTCTGGGACAAGAAGACTTCTAGGGGAATGAATGGTTTTCCGTCTTAAGTAAAGATTTAAATTAAAGATTAAAGATTCTTTAAGAAGCAATGATGGGAATGGGGAATGGAAAGCTCTCCAGGTAATAGGGGCTTAAAAGAGTCAGGAGACAGGAGCTTAAAACTCAGAAGTTCCTTTGAAGGAACTTCTTTAACTAACTCAAGTCATCTGTCACCCAGAACTGACTTCCCTTTCTGAAACATCTTTGCCCACTGCCAATCCTGCCTTGCTGTGAATGTCTGATTTTTAGGCAGAAAATGAACTGTTAGGTTTGGGGCAGATGGAGTAGGCCAGTGTGGATAGATTATAGAGTGGATGAATGTAGTTTTTTGTCTTTCCTTCTCAAAGAGGACCATGACATCAGGAAGAAAATTCCATGACATGCAAGTGAATTGTATTTGACTGAGGAAGGGCTGTGCAAAGTCACCAGCCTAACTTTCTCCTTGAGAGGAATCTGGGTCCAGTGGTCAGATATAGATCAGGGCAACTGGAGATGATCCCAGATGCCAGAGTGAATGAAGTAGAATAAGATTAAAGCTTTGAAAGACAGGAAGGGATTAAGTTGTAAAATAAGCTTTTAAATACCAGATGACTTTACATTTGATTCTAGAGGTAACAAAAGTCACTGGGGTTCACTGAACCATAAGGATGACATTGTCAGACCTACACTTGAAAAAATCACCTTGGCAGGGGAGTGGAGGATGGATTGGAGATAGAGGGCATGTAGAGCAGGTACAAATTACAAGCTATTGTAATAAACCAGGTAAGAGTGGATAAAAGCTTGAACTTTGCCTGTGTGAGCAGAGAGAGAAGGGAACATGTCCTAGAGATGTTATAAAGACAGAAACAATAAGACTTGACAATAGGTTGGATATGTGTGGTGAGTGCAAATGAGGAGTTAGGATGGTGATTGTGGTAAGGTTGTGAGCCTGTGGTAACATCCAGGGAAGTAACAGAAAAGGTGGAGAAAGGAGAGAATTTTGGGGAAAAGGTCATGAGTTTTGGGTATGTTGAGTTTGAGGCATTTACAAGACATACAGATGAGATAATTAAGAGGCAGTTGGAGATGTGTGACTACAGCTTGGGGGAGAGACTAGAAAGCTGAGGATATATTGTTCTGAGAATCATCTGCCTCGGTTGATGCACTTAAACCCATGGGGCAAAACAGTAGGCAATGTCATGAATACCAAAGGCATAGAGAGAAACAAGGAGGAAAGGGGTTACTGATAGTATCAGATGTTGCAGAAAGGTTAAGAAGTGATGACTAAGAAACTGCTGCTGGTTTTTGCAATTAGGAGATAATTGGTGATCTTGGAGAAAAGAGTTTCAGGAGGGTGATGGGGAGGTGCCAGACTATAGAATGTTGAAAAGCGAGCTGATGGTAAAGATATGGCAGTAGTGAATATAAGCTACATTTTTTTTCTTTAGAAGCAAAGGAGCCTGAGGAGGAAGCAGAACCAAAGAAATGGGGCCATCAGACCATATTTATAAGTAATGGCCAAGAAGACAGCAGAGAGGGAAAATGAAGATGCAAGATAGAAACAGAGTGATTGATTTAGCCAGGTAATGGAAGAACTAGGAGGATATTGGGATCTGGGATGCAGATTTTATGTAGTCTTGAAAAGAATGGCTGCCCTTCTGAGAGGAAAGAAGAAAGGAGAAGAGAAAGGTGGAGATATAGAAGTTTAAAGGAGTGCAGGAGATCATCTCACCTATTAGTTGAGGAACTTAAATCAAGACAGAAGAAGGCAAGGTCATCCACCAAGAATAAGGGAAAAGAGTGGAGGGCTGGAAGGGAAAGGAGAAAGTATGGAATAGCCATAATAGGAAATGTGGTCAAGAAGCAAAAGTAATAGCAAGTTGTACATAATACATTTGTAGTTTCATGTGCAATCATCTTTTTTTTTACATCCCATGTTATGGAAATGCTTGTTTTATTCCATAAATTAAAAATGAAATTTAAAAAATCAGACTCTGTAGGAGATACATAGAAAGATTACTGGTTAACTATGAAAACCTGCTGAGGTTTGCTCTTCTGTCACTGTGATTGTTTGTTCTTTCGTTCAGGTGGAGAAGGACTGTGATTTCATTGGTTTAGAGAAGGGAATTCCCTGGGAAAGAGACACCTTCTATTAATGCACGTCATAGCCTTAGAGAGTTGCCCAAGGTGAGAACAGGTGAAGTAACTTGCCCAGCATCACACAGTCACGAAGTGAATCCAGGCCTTTCTGACTTGGAGTCTGGCTCTCTGTTCTCTATGTCAAACTGCCTCTTCCTTTAAGCACTAAAAAAAGGTGTTCATTATGGTACATTCCATATGATTACATACATGTATAGTTAAAGTATATTCTATTATACACTTTTCATATACATACATGTGTATACATACATAAATACAAATATATCATAGAATTAGAAATATAGGCATACATTTACACATATCATGTGGTTCCTGGTTTGGAAGAAAGAATAGGTTTGTGATTTGATAATCTGGAGTCCTCTTCCCTTATCATGTATGGCTGTGGCTAAATCTGTATGTAGGGGCAGCTAGGTAGCAAAGTGGATAGAGTGCCAGCTTGGAGTCAGAAAGATTGATCTTCCCGAGTTCAAATCCAGCCTTAGACACTTACTAGCTGTATGACCTTGGGCAAGTCACTTAACTCTGCCTAAGTTTCCTCATCTGTAAAATGAGCTGGAGAAGGAAATGACAAACCATTCTAGTATCTTTGCTACAAAAAACCCAAACTGTTTCATGAAGAGTTGGAAATGATTGGGAAATGACTGAACAGCAAAAAAAATCTGTATGTGTATGGCTTAACCTCTTAACTTCCTTATTCCTCAGTTTCCCTTTCTTGGCACACTTCACTCCTATGAGGTAATTGTCATTATCATCAAAAAGTCTTTATTAAGGGCTCTTTACCACCAGGCATCATCAGTTGCCTGAAGATCCTTAGATGAAAGGGACTAAGTAGCAGGTGTTTACCTGTATTTATTTCCTGAAATAAGACAGTGCTCCTGTCATTAGAATATTAACTATGTTGCTTTCAGTAATTGTGCCAGTCTACCTGCCTAATTGGCTAAGGTAATGGTGGCCTTGAGATGCCTCAGCTGTTTGTTGATAAATTATTAATTTGGGTGTTTGTATAGATAACACTCCAGGTTTTCCTCTGACTACTTAATAGATTAAGAATTCACTCACTCAGTTCATTCATTATCTGAAATGACCATCCCCTCTCCTCATCTAGGAATGTGGAAGAACAGAAGATTAAGAAGTTGCAGATGATTTCCCAAAGCAGCCTAACAGCATGAGGTAGGAATTATCCCAACTTGAAAAGAAATGAGGCTGTCAGCAGGATTGGTTTACAGGAGATCTCTCTGCCAGGGTTATCAGTTACCTAAACTCAAGGGCAATCTACTTCACAAATTGTCATAGAAAAGTCCAAAGCAGCCAGGCTCTAAACAGCTCAGTTTATCAGACACATACCACCATTCCATGTTTTTAAGAGTCCCAATTTCATATATTGTGAGCTAGCTAGGCAGTGCTGTGGATAGAGCACTTGCCCTGGAGTCAGGAAGGACCTGAGTTCAAATTTGGTCTCAGACACTTACTAGCTGTGTGACCCTGGGGAAGTCATTTAACTGTTTGCCTCAGTTTCCTCATCTGGAAAATGAGCTGGAGAAGGAAATGGCAAACTTCTCCAGTATCTTTTCCAAGAAAACCCCAAATGGAGTCATGAAGATTTAGACATGACTGAAACAGAACAACAACATCCCTGTATGGGTTCCAAGAGGAATAAGAAAGATAGCTATTATGTAGAAGCTTGAGTGAAATTCTCCATAATGAAGCCCTATGTAGAAGCATTCATGAGAACATGCAAACAGAAAAGGAAACATAAATGTAATAAATGCCTAACCAATGGCAAATGCAGGTTGTGTCCATAAAACAGGAGAGCTTTTTTTTTTTTTGCTTTTTGGAGGACAATTGGGGTTAAGTAACTTGCCCAAGGTCACACGGCTAGGTTTTTGTTTGTGTGTGCGTTAAGTGTCTGAGGCCGGATCCGAACTCAGGTCCTTCTGACTCCAGGGCCAGCGCTCTATTCACTGTGCCACCTAGCCGCCCCAAGCTTTTTAAAAAAATGACAAAGGTCTGTTTTTCTTCAGCCACTTTCACTTACTAGTCTCTAGCAGCATTACTTGGTTTTAAAATTGACTCAATGGCAAGGTTGGGTCCCTAAGGATACCATGTCCTCTTTATCCCCTTTGTCCCCTCCATTGTCACCTTTGTCTCCAGTAGGAAATTAACTCTAAACCTCTCTAGCCACAATGCCACTGTGGCATGTCAACAAGTTGGTGGAAAAGCAGACTTGATAAAGATCGTAGAAGCTGACGGACCAAAGCAAAGAGAATCTTGTATAAAGTACCTCTAACTTCCTATAACATGGGAGTCATTAATTATGTTTCAGGGGGCTAACATTGGATGGAAAGTCAGGAGCTTTATCTTTAGTCTGAACCTATGGGACCTCTGTCAAGTCTCCCCACCTCTTCCTTAATTCAATTTCCTCTTCTGTAAAACAAAGCAATTAGACTGATGGCTAAATGTTGGAATTGGAAAGGAAATTATAATCAATTGAATTCAGCAAATATTTATTACAGACTCAACTATATTGAATCATAGTATTATAGATTTAGAGCTAGAAAGCATCTAAAAGCCACATGGTTTGATGCCTTCCTTTTATAGATGAAAAAACGGAGGGCCTCAAGAGGCTAAGTGACTTCTGTTTGGTCCTTTGTTTTTTTCTTTTTGGAGGGGGGAAGGCAGGGCAATTGGGGTTAAGTGACTTGCCCAAGGTCACAAGGCCAGTAAGTGTTAAGTATCTGAGGCTACATTTGAACTCTGGTCTTCCTGATTCCAAGGCTAGTGCTCTACTCACTGCACCACCCAGCTGCCCCTGGTCCTTTGTTCTTGAAGAGGTCTATGGCATCAGGCAGATGATAACAGGACTTGCAGTTGACTCTGATTTGAGGGAGGGAGGGCTGGGCAAGGTCACCAGCCTCACTTTCTCTTCCTGAGCTATCTGGGTCCAGAGGTCAGATATTCATCAGGATGACTGGAGATGACCCAGGATGCAATGGGAGAATATGACCTTTTTAGTCTAAGATCTTTTCATGTACTCACTGAGTGGAGTAAACCCCATTCAGTGAATAGGCCTCTTTAAGAAATGGGTGAAGGGATGGCCCCTTTAATTAGAAAAGAAAGAAAAAAAAAATCAAGCTGGGGCAGGCCCTCAGGGATGCTGTTCCAAAGAGAAACAATTAACATTGACATTCACTCTAAGCCAGGAGTGCCCAAAATATAGCTATGATGTGGAGGTTGGGTAGGGAACTATTGTGGCCCAATCTGTGAGCTTCAGAGTGAACTGGTTGTTGTCCTTGGTTCTTGAAAAGGACCAAAAGTGACATCACTACGCTGAAGTTAAGTTTCAATGTGTCCAACTGTGGCTGACTAGACAAACATGAGTTTGGAATGCTCTATCACAGGTCAGGCACAAACAGTCCGTGTGAATATTAGGGGTGGAATCTCCAAATTTGTGCAACCTGCATTTCCTTTGCAGAATTTCAGTTCTGTTTTGTTCATAGAACACAGCACCTTCTCTGATGTGGGCATGCCATGCTGAGCAGTCCTGTGCCAGTGTCTCCCATGTTACACAATCAATTCCAAAGTTCTTGAGAGAGACTTTGAGACCATTGATTCTTCTGACTTCCATGTGAGCCCTTGCCCTGTGTGGGTTCTCCATAAAACAGTCTTTTTGGCAAGCATATGTTTTGCATTTTAACAACGTGGCCAGTCCATCGGAATTGTGCTCTCTGAAACAGAGTTTGATTAACTGCTTGGCAGTTTAGTTCAAGTAAGGACCTCAGTGTCTGGTACCTTATCCTGCTAGGTGATCTTCAGAATCTTCCTAAGACAATTCAATGGAAGTGATTCTATTTCCTGGCATGGAGCTGGTAGACTGTCCAAGTTTCACAGGCATATGACAATGAGGTCAGCACAACAGCTCTGTAGACCTTCAATTTCATAGTCAGTCTAATACCTCTTCTCTCCTATACTTTCCTTTGGAGACTCCTAAACACTGAGCTCACCCAGACAATGCGTGTGTCAACCTTATTATCAATGCTTACATCCCTGGAAAGTACACTACCAAGTTAAATGAACTTATCCATAGCATTCAAAGCTTTTCCATTTGCTGTAACTGATGGTTCCATGTATGGATGGTCTGATGATGGCTGAGGGAGCACTTGTGTCTTCTTGGTGCTAATTGTTAGGCCAAAATTAGCACAAGCAGCAGAGAATTGATCCATACTTCGTTACATCTCAGTTTCAGGGGCTGCATTGAATGCACAAACAGAAAATCATGCACTAACACTCCCTCCATTTTGGTCTTGGCTTATATCTTTTTCAACTAGAAGAATTTACCATTGGTGTGATAACTAACCTTGATGCTGTGTTCATCCTCATTTGCTGGCAAATGCTTGTCAAAGTGATTTGTAATATAATGGAGAGTATTGGACTTGCAGTAAAAAGAAATCTAGTTTCAAACATGGCCTCCGACTCTTATTTATTATGTTTCCACAGCCAATTACTTCACTTAAGCTGTGAAATGGTATTTACCTCAGAGACTTGTTATAAAGATAAAAGATGATGTCAGTAAATCTCTTTGGAAACTTTTGAAGAACTATATAAAATCAGATATCATAATGCATATATTCATGTTTGTATACATGTATATGTGTAGACATATATACACATACATATTTTTGTATACACACCCAGACACGGACACACATACACACACTATATATATATATATATATATATATATATATATATGAAATCTCACTTTTCTAGGTAGTGGGTGAAAAATGAAGTTTAGGTAACATAGTCCCTGCCGTTATGGAACTTATATTCTAGTAGGGAAATGAAGCTAGGTGGTACCATAGTGTAAAGACCAAGACTGGAATCAGAAAGTCTTATCTTTCTGAGTTCAAATCTGGCCTTAGACACTTCCTAGCTGAGTGACCCCGGGAAGTCACTTTAACCTCATTTGCCCCAGTTTCCTCTTCTGGAAAATGAGCTGGAGAAGAAAATGGCAAACCAAATCTTTGCCAAGGAAACCCCATGAAGCATCAGATATGACTGAAAGAACTGAACAACAGCAGAGGAATTGTGTTAAATGTATTGTAACATAGAATAATATTGAAGAGAATAAGAGAGGTGGAAACAAGGTACTGTGTGAGGTGTAAGGTTGGAAAGATGAGCTACTAACTGAGGGGGATCAGGGAAGGGCTCCTGGAGGAGGCCGTATTGGAGGTGAGTCTTAAGTGATGCTGGAGGAAGGGCATCCAAAGTATGAGCAAAGACACAGAAGAAAGGAAACATGGGGCAAATACCTGAGACGTGGAGCAGGTGAGGTGGTTGGAGTGTATAGTATTCAGAAGAGAAGGAATATGGGATAAGGCTGGAAAAGTAGGGTGGTACTAGGTTAACAACAAAAGCTACCATTTTATATAGTGCTGTAAGATTTGCAAAGCAAATTTAAATACAACAACTCATTTGGTTTCATATTCTGTTATCAGGCTGAGGAGGATGGAAATTCAAATTCCAAGTGGAATTTGAATTCTAGCAGACATTCAGTGGTTTCAGCAGAGAAATAATTGAACAGATCTGTGTATTTAGGAGGGAAAGACTGGCAGGGGTGTGAGGATAATGGGGGAAGAGAAAGGAAGTGGAAAGAATATTTAGGAGGCTTGCTACAATCCAGGTGGATGGTAAGGAGGGCCTCTTTTAGCTCAATGGTCAATAAGAGGGATAAAGATGGAGCTATTAGGGACAACAGGATTTGGTGTTTGATTTGATGTGGAATGTGAGGGAAGTTTCAAAGACAGGAAAACTACACTTCTTTTATGTACATAACTGTTTGTGTGTTGTCTCCTTCTGTGTGGGCTCCTAAAGGGCAGGAATGATTTCTGCCTTTCTTTGTATGTCTAGCCTTTAGCACAGTGTTTGACACATAATTGTTCATCCTTGTTTTCAAAGGGGGCCAGTGGCATCATGGGCTGATGTCTTGATTTACATATGAACTGGATTTAAGTGAGGCAGAGTTGCAGAAAGTTGTCAGCTTCTCTATTCCAGTCATCGAAGTCCAGTGGCAGGGCAAAAGGCAAGATGACTAGTGATGTTGGCACATAGTAAGCATTTTATAAAAGCTTGTTGACTTGATTTGAGGGGAAAACCCTGAGAACCAGACAGTTGGAATGACTATATAGGATCATGTAAGTAGTTAGTAGGGCAGCTAGGTGGTACAGTGGGTTAGAGCACTGGGTTTGGAACCAGAAAGACTCACCTTCATGAGTTCAAATCTGGTCTCAGACACTTACTAGCTGTGTGACCCTAGGCGAGTTATTTAACCCTATTTGCCTCAGTTTCCTCATCTGGGAAAAGAGCTGGAGAGGGGAAATGGCAAACCTTTCTTCTGCCTTTGCCAAGTAAACACCAAATAGGGTCATGAAGAGTTGAACACAGCTAAAATTACTTAAATACAACAACAAAAAGTAGTTAGTGGCTAACAGAACCAGAATAGATTTGAGAGCCAGAATGCTACTCTGTTCCTCCCCTTGGAATGTGCTGATGTCATATAACGCCAGAGTAAGTGGCTAGTTACAGAGTATGATTTGCTCAAAAATTTCCCCTCCTCTGCCTCCTACCCCAACACCATCACCTCCCTACCATTAGACAGCTATTCCCTTGAATCAGGGCTCCTGTTTCTAAAAGGTTCTGTGTAAACTATCAATGCCCTCCTAGAATATCCTAGTACATCCTGGAGCTAGCCTATTAAGCCATCTTTAGCCACAGTCTCCTCCTTCTGTGGTAAGATGAAAAAATTAAAAAAAACAAAACAATGAAACACAAAGACTTCTAGTTTCAAATTTTTGTCCTAGCTCTCTCAGTTATTGGGTGTTTAACCTTGGGTAGATCATTTCAATGCTCCAGGACTTTCTTCTCATTTACAAAATGAAGGGACTGGACAGTCATCAATTTCTCAGTGGGAGATTCCAGTATAAGTTTTTCTGCATAATTTCTCATCATCCCTATCATGTTCTTCTCGAGCGGGGATTCTTAACTTGGAGTTCATAGACCTTTGTTCTGTGAGGTCTGTGAACTGGGATGGGAAAAAACCCCCCAAAACCAATTACATCTTTATTGTTCTTTTTGGGCTTTGACATACACCTAGATCATCTTGTTGTCTTAGATGGTTCTAGGCGTGTACCAAAGGTTTTGTTATGTTTTCATTAACTTCTAACTGAAATTTAGCATTTCGATTATTTAAAAGCATTATTCTGACAAAGGGTCCATCAGCTTCACCAGACTGCCGGAAGGGGTCATGTTATACTCACCAAAAAAAAAAAAAATTGTTAAAAGCCCCAATTATAAAGGAAGCTTGCCACTGATAGGGAGGCTGGCCTAGGCATTCCACTGATTAGAAGCAGGATGGAGAAACAGAACCCATGGTCTGAAACCCTCTACCAAACAGGCTGGGCAAATATCCCTAATGTCAGACCACTAGGCAGGTTTTCCCAAAGGCAGCAGGTCACAGTTGTTCCTCCCTTGTGCAACCTTTACTTTCTAGTCACCTGGACCCTCTACCCCCTCAAAAAAACCCAATGGGTACAGAAAGGCATGTAGCAGTAATTGGGTGAAAAAAAAAAGCCCAATTGCCTTTTGACCCTAAGAGCAATTTAAATGAAAAAATCTTCAGATCTAGAGAGACCTATTTTGTTTAGAATCTTTTCAATACTGATTAGCTCTTAAGAGTAGTCTGAATTCTCAAACACACACTGTGTTTGAGAATTTTAGGTTTCCCTAACAGCAGTATTGCAGAGTGGATAGAGAGCTGATGTTGGAGTCTGGAAGACGTGGGTTCCAATCCCGCCTGTGATACATACAGGTTATATGCTCCTGGGCAAGTCCAGAGTTTAGCACAGTGCCTGGCACACAATAAATGCTTAATAAATTCTTGTTGACTTGCTATACCTTTCGCTGCCCTTGAGAATTCTCTAGGACTATAAGCTGCAGAGTGGCTACAGTAGGATAGGGAGCTTCCTCATCTAAGAGATCCCCTAGACATGAAATCCCATGTCTGGACCTTCTTCCTCCCCCTCCTCCATCACCTCCCTCCCCAATCTGGAATGGGGCCAGGCTATTTCTTAATGTAGGCTGCATTTTCTCCACTCTGGTGTCAGAGATAACTGGTAGTCCATTTCATGTAGTGCTTTTAATGGCAGAGCAGTATGGGGCATCAGATAATTCTCTCCAATTCTTTATGAAGTGAATAAGAAGAAAGCAGCAAAAAAAAAAAAAAGGAAAGAAGAAAGAAAGGAAGGAAGAAAATATGGAGGAAGGAAGGAAAGGAAAGAGGAAAGGAGGAAGCAAGGAAAGAAGAGAAGAGAAAAAAAATCTACAGTGAGGTCTAGATAACATCTAGAAAAAAGCTTTTTAACTGTGGGGCAACTACGGCTTCTCCTCTGATCCTGTTTTAGCCTCACCCCACCCCCTTACACACCCAAACAGATTTAAAACTCCCCAGGGCTTAGGAACTCCTGGGGAACAACTAGCCAAGTTTCTTTTTAATTTTTTAAGCACCCCTCCCCTCCCACCCCAAACATTTGGAGATAGCAAGAATTTCCTCAGAGATTATAGATAAAGACCACAATGAGACAAGTGTTTATTTAGGCATTACTGTCCTTAGGGAGAAACTGAAGAGAAGAATGAAAATCCTTACACATTTGGAATGGCTCTGAGTGGAAGCCCCTCTCTTATCTGATGTTTATACCTGAAATTAAGAGGCTCTTGTCTTTTGTCCCCTTCTCTATGGAATAGGGGTCTCCAAGCTGACTGTTCCTCCCCTCCCCCACTAACATTTATTACCCAGATGGATGGACCCACAGTCATACCAACTCCTCTCTGGTGTACACTTTATTACAGCTGTTTTTATTTTCTGGATCATCTTACAATCTCTGAGAGCAAGAGGAATAGAATAGGATGCTTTGATGTTGTTCTAAATGATGTAGGAGTGACTAATATCCTCAGTGTGTCAGCCAACATTGAGGCTATGCTGTTACAGAGGAGGCGTTAATTTCCTGGGCAGTATCCCAGAGATGCTAGACATACCATGGCTGTCATTCTAGACACTGGGCTGGTGGCATGCCCCTATGTTTAGGATTTGGTTGATGTGCCAGCCCAGTCATGATGGATAGCAGCTGAAGTCACTGCAATTTTTCATAATGTAAGTTGAGAATTTATGCATTGCAGGTATCTGAGTTAAGGAGAAAAGCCTATCCCACAATTATAGAAGTTTGGAGTTGGAAGGGAACTTACAGATAATCTAGTCCATTATAGAAGTCAAACAATTTGCTATATATCTAGTTGGTGACTAAGCCAAGTGGTCTCCTGACACCTAGGCTGGGGGTTGTCCTTGCTAACTCTTTGACCTTCTACCAACTCCCCTCAGCTGACAAGGAGCTTAAGTAGGTGTGTGTCTGTGCCTGTGAACTTTTAGGTAAGTGGACAAACATGTCAGTGGTATCAAGAGTTGATACCATATGCTGCTGTGATTTCCCCTCCTACCACTAAATTCCGAGTTACCCAGTTATTCTCAGAGGAGTAATAATAAGGCATCTTTAGTCCTTGTGGCTAAGTGGAGCCAATAGAACTTCAAAGACCTGAGAAATGTGAGGGCTAGTGGATGGAGAAATTTGCTGCTCCATTCAAACTCTGATGCGTTTGAGTAGTAGATTAAAAAGCTGGGTAAATTTTAGTTGCCTAACTAGTCTAAGTTGCTCAAGCTACTTTGAGTTGGGAATTTAGGACTTCCAATCCAACCACTCTTTCCTTTTTCATTGTCTTGAATCCATAGTTTCTAGTGTTGGAAGGGACATTAAAAGGCATCTAATACAAACCCTTTATTTTAGAGATGAGGATATAGTGGCCTAGAATGGTAAAGTGATGCCCAGGGTCACAAAGGCAGTAAGGAGCCAAACTAAGATTTGAACTCAGATCACGATTCTAGATCCAGTGATCTTTTCCATTGTATTATCCTGTTTATGTGGCTGCAAAGTGCCAGTGACCAGATTTCTCAGTCATATGTATGCTTCACTCTTTGCTTTTTAGATATGAATAACAGTTAGCAAATCCACTGAACCTGAGTGAAGTGCAATATAAAACCTGAAACACAACATGAATGCAAGATTTGGGTTGTGTGACCTACTCTCTGGCCTATAGTTTCTTCACCTATAAAATAAATATAAAACTGCGTGTCAAGATTGATTGATGCTATCACACTCTTCAGCCAGCTAAGCCAAAGCTTAGCCTCTCTTCTCAGGCCCTTCAAGTCACTTTCAACTCCTTTTCTCTCAGCTGACAAGTTTGTCTCCCATTTTACTAAGAAAATCAAGGGAATTCATAGAGATATCTCTCATCGCCTTTCCTCCACACCTCAGAGAACCCCTTCTAGATCTTGAAACTTTTTTCTATCTTTCTTTTCTCTCTCTCTCCACCCTCACCCCGTCTCTGTCTCTGTCTCTTCTCTGTTCTCTCTCTATCTCTGTCTCTCTTCTCTCTGTCTCTCTCTCTCTGTCATCTCTCTCTCTCTCTCCCCATCTCTTTCTCTTATATATTCACTCCCCCACTGAGTGGCACTATGAACTCAGTTCAAATCCTTCCTTATCCTAGTTCTAAGATTCACCTCTTTTGGCCTCGGTTTGCTAGTTTATAAAAGGGGATCAATAATAGCACCTACCTCACAGGGTTGCTGTGAAGACCAAGTGAGTGATTGTATGTCATATAGTGTTTTGTAAACTGTCAGGTGCTATATAAACATTAGCTATGGTTTTTTTTATCATCATCATCACCTTCATCACCATCATCATCATCTGCAAACCTGCTCAGGTCTCCTTGATTTTTTAAAAAACTCCAGTTCACAGAGGCAGCTGATGACTCAGTGGATGGAGTCAGGAAGACCTGAGTTCACATGTGGCCCCCAACCTTAGGCAAATCACTTAGCCCAGGGGTGGGGAACCTGCAGCCTCAAGGCCACATGTGGCTCTCTAGGTCCTCAAGTGCAGCCCTTTGACTGAATCCAAACTTCACAGAATAAATAGGGCTTTGTTTTTGCATCAGCAGGTTCTCTCTCCACTCCTGACTTAGCCTCTGTTTGCTTGTTTCCTCGACTGTAAAATTGGGTTTATAATAGTAACTCCTTTGCAAATTTGTTGTGAGGATCAAATGAGGTATTTGTAAAACACTTAGCACAGTGTCTGACTGTCAGTACTTCTCTCCCCTTGGCCTGATCCTACAGTTCCTTCAAACCTTATGCCTCATCTCCCTTTCATTTCCATACTCCTAGAAATCACCATTGCTTTCTTTCCTTCCACATCCTGACTACCCACAAACTTCTCAACCTCTTACAATCTGACTTCTGACCCTGCTATTCTAATGAAATTATTCTCTCAAGAGTTACCAATGGTCAATTCAATTTTAAATATTATTAATGCTTTCTGTATATCCTTTGTATCCCTAAGTGCTCACCAAATATAGTGCTGTGCACAAAGGATAACAGATTTAGGATTATAGGAGACCCTTTATCTTCATCTATTACAACTCCCTCATGTTACAAATGACAGGCTGAGAGAGGTTAAATGATTTTCTTGAGGTTTCATAGGTAGTAAGTGAACAAGTTGGGATTCTGGGTACTCTGACTCCAGATCCACCATTTTTCCTTGGCATCAGAATGCCGGCTTAATAAGTATTTGTTTTATTGAATGAAAAAGCTCACTAATAGCTAACAGGAAGCTATTGCCAAATTAATTAATATGGGTAATTAATTACACGAGAATTGTCAAGATAAATGAAGTTCAAAAATGAATGTTTGCCTTTGAGTAAAACCCCTAGTATCCATAAGCAAATGAAAACATGTTTACATTTTTATGGGTTTAGCCTGAAGTTTTTTAAGTTAACATCTTTAATCAGTCCACAAGGTTCCAAACTAATAAATGATTGTCCTTCATAGTAGAAGCATAAACAGAACCTAAGTTCAAGAGTTTGCTAATTGCTCTTCCCTCCTTCAGACATTTGCTGATGTTCATCTTTAGCCACAATATCTGTGGGACCATAGCCAAATTAATTCAAGAACCAACTATTTACAGGGGTCCATTTTAATGGATGGCACAACTGCTATTCCAGGATGTCTTCTCCTTAGCCCTACCATGAAAATGAATGGTCCAAATATTTTATTAAAGATGACCACCGCCCTCTTACTGGGCTGTGGTCTTATAGTATTGCCCAGAGCAAAGAAAAATGGAGTGTTTGTGTATGTCTGTTAACCTTACCAATGCTAGCAGCAGCAATGTCAGTGAGAAAGTCCTGGATTTAATCAACCAATGGACTAAAATTCAAGTAATGAAAGAAGTTTCTTTTTTATTTTCTTTTTAGATTTTTGCCCATAGTCTTTGTAATTTATTAGAAAATTAGTCATACATAGACTTGGCATCGAAATTAATGAGGTCGGCTTCCAGTAGAGCGAATGTTAGTATTACATATTGTAAACCTGTCAGGACACATCTTGCCAAGAAACAATGCAGCCCCTCAGTTGACAGCCAATATGTTTTCCCTGTTCGTTTGTAAATTCAATATTGTTCTTAAGTGATTACAGTTTATATAGGAATAATCCTTTTTTAATTGGGCCCAACAATCATCGGTGAGTAATGTGCTTGTGAGTTTCGCCTTGGGCCATTAAGCAAAGAACCTGTCATTTGCTGTAGCTAGAGACAAATTTTCCTTGGATAACTGCTTGATTATCCAGACAAAAGTTTGCCCAGGAACACATGGCTATATGGAAAGTTTTGTGACCAGGAGAGGAGAATGATGCACGATGGGTCATACATGTCAAAATCCATTTTTTATAAGTTTATAGAAAGGCACAGTTTATTTCTGAAAGACTGAAAATACAAACAGCAAACACTCAAAGATTATTACCAAAATTCATTGGCACTAATTTGCTGTGTGTTTCTTTCAGCAACATATTGCAAATTAATTGTTCCCAGATGCCATCCATCATGTACATTCCAGAGTTGCTATAGTGCCCCCAAAACCTAATCTTTAGTCATGACTCACCCAACATGAAATTCTTTCTGAGGGGGTTTCTCATCCTTTTGTTACTGAGAATTTCAGCAACCCATGGGTATTTCCATGAATTCATTCATCCATCCAGTATTTATTAAGCAGACTATCAAGTGTACTTTGATAGGCACTAGAGATACAAAGATGAAAAATAACAGTGTTTGACCTTAAGGAGATTATAACCTAGAAAGGTTATAAAGGCAACTAGCTATAGTACCGATTAGGAGGAGATAAGTGAATTGGAGAGCTCAAGCAGATAGGTGTGGGAAGGGAGAGATCACCTCTAAGTAGAGAAATGGCCGGGCTAGGGAAGGTTTCAGGGCACAGGGGCCGCTTGAGCTGAGCTCTGAAGGAAGCGAAGGATTTTAACAGATTGAGATGCTGGTGGGGAGTCCATTCCATGTATCGGGTGTGGCATGTGTAGATACTTAAAGAGGGAGGAATAAGAGGGCATTCTGGTTTGGCTAGAACATAGAGTGAATTTATTCTTGGATACTAAAGAAGACTGAGGAGAGCTATTTCTTTCTTTCTATATGCTTAAACTCAGGGACTGTGACACAGAAGCTGAGATAATTTCTGTTCAGTTTTTACTTTCTGAAGTTATTACATCTTCCTGATCTTAAACTGTTTATTCTAGATCCAAGTGTCTCCAAGTGTGGTCTGAGAGGGTCTTCCAGGTGGTCTGCATACCGATCTCTTATAGTGGTCACGGCACCAGTTCAGCTACATTCCAAGAGGCTCACACCAGGAAATTAGCTACTGGATGGTTGTACTGTTTTTGTTGATGATATTGTTATTATTGTTGATGTTGTTGTTTTCATAGAGAAATTGAGAGTAGAAAGTCTCTCACCTTTACCACGTAAGAGTCAGGGCTGGGGACTCTCTGGCGAGAGGACTGAGGAAGTATCTGAGTCTGGGGGGCCCTTCTGGGCAACTTCCTAGGTGAAGCTATGAGGCAGGTGAAAAACACAGACTAAAGAATATTATGAATGATTTCCAGGCATGAGGCCTAGGTGGTATCTGGGAGAAGCAGAATAAAAAATACTATTAAGAGAAACAGATTAAATTACTTAGTTTCCTCATCTGTAAAATGAGGTAGAACTTTGGTAATTAGAGTATAGACATGGACAGAGTAAGGGCTACAGAAATAGAACTAGCTGGGGAAGCTCATAGCTGAGGTTATGCTGTCTATGACTGAGAAGGGCAAAAGGGGACCCTTGGCCAGCAGCAGCTGATGTCAGGCGTTTCCTTTTTTAAAAAAATTAAATTTTTTTGGTTACATTTAAAGTTCTGAACCATCTCTCTCTTCATCCCACATTAGAGAAGGCCATCATTTCATACACACAAAATACATGTATTGTACACATGTTTATATAGACATATGTTTACATACGTGTGAAACCATACCACACATACTTCTATTTATCATTTCTTTTTCTGGAAGTCGATAGCATCTTGCATTATAGGTCCTTTGCAGTTGATTTGAATATTTATAATACTAAGAATATCTTAGTTGTTCACAGTTATTCTTCAAACCATATTGCTGTTACAGTGTACAATGTTCTTTTGGTTCTGCTCATTTCACTCCTCATTATTTCATGCAAGTTTTTCCATGTTTTTCCAAAATCAACCTTCCATCACAGAGTCCAGGAGTTTCCTGAAAAAGTGTTCCATTAGAAACTCAAGGCAGATCTTTCACCTGTGTCTTTGGAACATGAAACTCTCTCTCCACCTTCCTTCACTCCAATGGAACTCTATGCCCTTAGTTCCTGGGTCTTCCCCCCCTGAAACATATAAGCATTCCTGTGGCCTTCTCAACCTGGAATATATCCATCTGCAAAGCCTGCCCTCTTCTCCCATTACTCAGTTCCTCTTGGGGCCTCCACTTTGTGAAGGGTCTCCAACAGATCTTCATTCCCCTCCCTGGCCTCACTCCTGACTTGTAGACTTCTAAATCATGTTTCTGCTATTGCCGCCTAGTTCTGGAACTTCCTTCAAAATGTGGGGCTTCTTTAACCTGGAATATCCCTCTGAAGCCTTTTCCCATTGGTGCTTTCCTCTTGGAGTCTCTGTTTTGTGGAGGTGGTGACCATGTTGGCCTTCATTGCCCTCCAGGCTTTGCTTCTGACTTCCAGACTTCAAAAATGTGCCACAGGTTATCTTCAGCTCCCTCCTTGAGCCCACCCACCCACCTCTTCTCCATTCAACAGTTTTTTGTATCTTGTCTCCTCCTGTAGAGGAGCCCTTCTCCAGAGCAGGGACTGTCTTTCTTTTTGCTTGTATTGTATCCCTAACACTTGGCACCATGCCTGGAACATAGTAAATGCTGGAAAAACACGTGTTTCCTTCCTTCTTGTTCTTCCAGATCCTGGTAATATTTGTCTGTTGACCCTTAGGTCCTATTCTCTCTTTTCTCAAGGAATTAGGTAACTGGTTTAGTCTTCCTCTTCCTTCAATCCCTGCCTTTCTTTTAAGGTACTTCAATATATGGGCAGCTAGGTGGCACAGTGGGTAGAGTGACAGGCCTGGAGTCAGGAAGACTCATATTCCAGAATTCAAATCTGACCTCAGACACTTACTAGCTGTGTGATTCTGGGCAAACTAACCCTGTTTACATCAATTTTCTCATCTGTAAAATGAACTGAAGAAGTAAATAACAAACTACTCTAGTATCTTTGCCAAGGAGACTCCAAATTGGGTCATGAAGACTCGGACAGGACTGAACAACTTCAACATAGATGTTGATGTCATACTCTGCCTTCCACACTCTTCACCCTCTCACTCTAATGACTTCCATTTTCACTTTGTCTCAGGCACACCCAGGGATGACCATCCTGTGGAGCTCACCATCACACACACATGTTCCACCTCGAAGATCCATTATCTGGCCACAATCCTGCATCTTCTCCTAACCCCACTCTTTGTTCTTGTCAGCCAGTCACTTCACCCTTCATTGATTTCCCAGTCTTTTGTCCTTGCTCTGGCCTCATTTTTTCCCTTCTAAATCTTGATGTCAGTTCAACTGTTTATTGTTCTCTACGTCATGATTACATGGCCCCTTGTCCTATTTCTTTTGGAACCATAGTTCTGACCTGCTCTATCATCTACCTTCTCTGTATTTGAATACTCTGAGCTATGAGAAGTCAAACAACTGTTCTGATTGGGGTTCATGACAAATTTTTGTTATCTAATTTCACCTGGGCCCTAACTGTTGTCCACCCATCTCTTTACTGTCTGCTGATTGACTCCCTACTACACTCCCCAGTTCCTTTCTCTCAAACTGCCTATGCTAACCAGGACTTCCCCTCCCTGCAAACAAAGACCCCTTCCCAGCAGAGACTCTTGACTCATACTTTATTTAGAAAATGGAGGCCTGATGTTCTGAACTCCTTCTTCTTCCTAATTCTATGCCTCAAATTCCTTCAACTTAATTTTCTGGTCCCTTATTTTTTACTCCAATATTGAGGTAAGAGGTAGTCCTCCTTGCCAAGGTTAGGCCCTTTCTTTTACCCTTGATTTCCTCCACCCCACCCCCACCATTCCCTCTGGGACCATTCCCTTTAATCATCCCCTACCTCCTAATCTTTAGTCCCTCTTTACATACTGACTTTTTCTCTGCTGCCTACAAAGGGATCCAGATTTCCTCATCCAAAAAAACACCTACACTTGACCTTGCCAACCCCTCCAGCCAATGTCTTGTATCTCTCCTCCCTTTCACAGCCAAACTTCGGAGGAAAAAGCTGCCTATACTTGCTGCCTCTACTTTCTTACATCCCACGCCTTTCTCAACCTCTGGCAACTTGACTTCCAACTCAACAACTCTCCTAAGACAGCTCTTTCCAAGGCTGCCAGCTCCCTCTTACTAAATTCAATGGCTTTCGATTTGTTCTCCTTCTTCTTGACCTCTTTGCAGCATTTGTCACAGTGAATGATCCTTCCTCCTGGGTACTTCCTCTTTCTTAGGTTTTTATCCTGGTAATCCTCCTCGTGGTGTGACCATTCCTTCTTGGTCTCCTCTGAGGGGTCTTCAGCATGTTCTGGATCCTGTCTAGGCTGTCCCTCAAAGCTTGGTGCTGGCCTTGGCACTGCCTTGTGCTCCCTTCTGTGGCTGCTTTCCTTTCATTCTGGCCACCATTTCCATCATATCCAATTCTCTAAGCACATACTTGCCTTTCTATTCCATCTTATTAGCTCAATTCCCTAACAAAGTTTTCCCAATTTGATGGAAGTAACACAGCAATAGTAGGAGTCCAGAAAACTTGGATTTGAGGACTGGCTCCTTCATCAACTCTCTATGAGACCTTGGACAATGAAAAAAGTGCTAGATTTGGGGTCCGAGGACCAGACTGAAAATACTGTCTCTGCTATTTAGTAACTGTGTGATCTTGGGCAAGTCACTCCCTTTGTCCTCAGTTTCTTCATCTGTAAAATGGAGCGTTTCAACAATGCAGTATTCATAATGCCTATGGTAACTATAAATATGTTGATATGGTTATTAATCACAAAATGTAACAGGCTCTCTACATGGGGGACATAGCTAGAACATTTATTCAAATATCAGAAAACCCAAACCAGAAAGTCAAAGCCATCACAGTAGCCACAGTTAATACATAGTTAATGCAGTAAACACCCACATTCTCAAACCTTTAAAACAAAACAGGCTACCTCAGGCAAAGATCCTCCTCTCCTCATTCATGGTAACTGCTCAGCCTCCAACGCAGTTCCCTCCCAACAGCTCTTCCCCACTGCAGTTCCCGTCCCTGGCAGTCCTCAGCAGGAGTCCTTACCAGAAGTTCTGGCTGGCTCAAAAAAAAAAAGTTCGGGCCACTCCCACTTCCAGTCATTGCACTGGCTCCAGCCTGGATCCTATTTGTTTCTGGCTCCTTCCTGCCCTACCCCTTGATGCTATGTCAGCAAGTTCAAGGGGCATGGAAGATCTTCATATCCCATTTCCATTACAGGGAGTTGAATTAGATGATCTATCAGGCTTCTTCCAACTCTATTATTCTGTGAAGTTCCCTTACTTCTCCAGGTCTCAGTTTTCTTATCTGGAAAATTAGCTTCCTTCCCCATCTGTTTCAGTGGTCAATTGGTATTCCAGCTAGATAGTTAGACAGAGCATGAATAATCTCATCTGATCCAATATGGTGGGGCTTTATTCTTACCCCAAGAATCCATGATTGCCTCTTTTGAGACATAGAAAACTCCCATGTTTCCCTTCTTTTTTCTTGACTCTTGAAGTAATTTAAATAATTTTTGTTTCTTGACTCAAAGTATTTTAAAGTAAATTATTTTGAGATTTTTCTAATCTCTTTGCCAAGTAATCTTCTGTTTCTTTCTTTTTGCGTTATTAAACCTCAGTCATATGCCAATAATCCTCCCTCACAACAACAAGAAGATCAACAAATAATAACAAACTTCTTCCTCTGCTCTCCCTACTAAATAGCTTGGTTTCCTTTCATTCCCAACTAAAATCCCACCTTCCACAGGGACACTTCTCCAACCCTTAGTTAATTATCTCTTTTTTATCTTGCATATGGTTTATTTTTCATGTTGTCTCCTTCATTAAACTATAAGCTCCTTAAGGGCAGGGACTGTCTTTTGCCTCTTTTTGTATCTAAAACCCTTAGCACAGGGCCAGGATCATAGTAGATGCTTAATAAATGTTCATTGATTAAAACAAATAATGAGGACATCACCAAGCTAAGCAATACCTTCCAATATGCAAAGAGTCCTTTTTAAATCCAAATTGGGGGGGAGGGGAAGAAAAATGAAGGAGATTGTTGCTTGTGGGGGAATGTGTGTAGAGGAAAGGCTGAACTCCTTCATTCTTATTCTGTATTTGCTTTCTTTGCCAAGTAATATGAAATGGAAATGACAGGACAAAAATGGCTGACGGGAGATGGTACCTAGGACTAGTAGGAGAATAGATAGTAAGAGAATCTGGTAGCTGCCCTTAGTGAATTCAGATCACCTGATTCAAGTGAATTCTATTCTTGAGTGTGGAAAGAATGGGTGGGCCAAATTGATCTCCATTCCTCTAATCTCTCCTTTTCTAAAATCCATCTCCCACTTGTTGTTCAGTCATGTCTGACTCTTCATGACACCATTTGGGGTTTCCTTGGCAAAGATACTGGAGTGATTTGCCATTTCCTTCTCCAGCTCATTTTAGAGATGAGGAAACTGAGGCAGACAAGGTTAAGTGACTTGTCCAGGGTCACACAACTAGTAAGTGTCTGAGGCTGGATTTGAACTCATGAAGATAGTCTTTCTAACTTCAGGCCTGATACTCTATGCTCTATGGTACCACCTAGCTGCCTGACTGTAGCCTGCTCAAGAAGCTCCAATTTCTCCCTCTTGCCATTGGATAAAATATTCTCCTTTGCTGGGCTTTTAAAGACCTTTCAAATCTGTCTCCAGTCTCCCTTTCCAGGCTTATTGAACATTAGTCTCCTTCATACACTTGATATTATAGCCAAACTGGAATAGTTGCTCTTCCCAATACATTATAGACCATCTCCTGTTTCTGTGCCTTTACCTAAAGGCTTTCCTTCTGTGCCTGTAAGACACTCCATCTTTATCTCTACCTTGGAGGCTACTTATCAACCTTCAAATTATCTATTTATTTTTAGCATTAAAAACGGTGGGGTTTTTTGAGTTCCAAATTCTCTCCCTCCCTCCCTCTCCCATTCATTGAGAAGGCAAGCAATATGATATCAATTATATATATATATATATATATATGTATATATATATACACACACATATATATAACATAATATATATACACGCACAGAGAGACATACATATATGCATGTGTGAAATCATGAAAAGTTTATCTCCATATTAGCCATGTTGCAAAATTTTAAGAAGCAGACAAGAAAAAGCAAGAAAAATAAAGTTTAAAAAGTATGCTTCAATCTGCTCTCAGACTTCATCCAATCTCTCTCTACAGGTGGAAAGAATCTTTCATCATGGGTCCTTTGGAATGATCTTGAATTATTGTCTTGATCAGGACATCCTTGGCTTCCTTTAAAGCATAACTCCAGCATCACTTTCTGTAGGAGCTTATTCTGAATCTCCTCTTTGCTAGTGTCCTTATCTTGGAAATTACTTTTCATCTACTCTGTTATATATGTTTTGTGTCATTTTCTATGTATATGTTCTTCTTGCTTCCCTTAATAGAATGTAAGGTCCTTGAGCTAATGGACTATTTCATTTTTCTGTCTTTGTCTCACCAGCCAGTATGGCACAGAGAACTGGTCTTGAAGTAGTAAGAACTGCATTCTAGTCCCACCTCAGATCCATGCTGGCTGTGTGACTCTGGAAAAGTCACTTAACCTCTAAACAACTCTCTGAGACAAGAAGATTCCGACTGACATGTATTGGTAGAGGGGAGTTTCCTCACCTGCAAATTACCAACACCAGTGGAATCATAAGTCTGATTACTATCCCTACTATTAGATTCCTGGCATGTAATAATATATGCTTAATAAATACTTGCCCAGTGTATAAATGAGTGATTAAAACTGTAAGTATATGTATTATTTTACACTATAATCTACCCCATCTCTACTAGGAGGAAAGAGTAAGCTTTAAATTAAGCTTTAATGGCTTAAAACTGGACTAAGATTCTTGGGACATACATTCCAAAATATTAGTATTAGCCTATTCTATGAGTTCTGTTGTCACTAGGTACTTCCTCCAATCACCTTACTATAATCATTGCTTATATTTTTTTCCTATTTCTGTTCTATTTTTTTAACTTTTCAAATTAAATTTTACTTTATTTTTTCTTTTTTTTTAAACAAATACTTTATTAACTTCTGTTTTACATCATTCATTTCCGCCAGATTTTGAGTTACAATCATTTTCCCCCCATTATTCCCCTACCCAACCTCCCAGAATAGCAGTCCCACAAGATATCGCTTCCTCCAATCTGCTCTCTCCCATACCTTCTCCCATACCCCCATCGACTTTTCCATTAGAGGAAGATGAATCTTTGTGTCCCAATGCCTGCACATCTTATCTCCCAATTATAGGCAAAAGAGTATTAATAATAGTATTTATATATATATTTGAAACATTTAATGTTACGACCTCGAATTTCAGATCCATTTCCTTCCTCCCTTGTCACCCATTCCTTCTTGGGATATAAGTAATTCAGTATATGTTGTACATGTCTAGCTATGCAAAACATTATCATAGTAGATATATTGTTCAAGGCTGCTTATAATTCCCTCCCACTCATCCCACCCCCACCTGGTCCATTCCCTACATGATCCTGTCCCTCTTCTATAGTGGGTACTTCCAACCTCCCCTCACCCCAAGGATGCCCTCCCATCCATCATCCCTCCTCTCATCCCCCTTCCCCCTATCCTGCTGCAGGTTGAGATATCCCATTTAGTATGTATGTCATTTTCTCCCTGAACCAAATTCAATATGAATGTGGTTTTGCCTTTTTAGCCTTCCTTATTCTCCCCCTCCTTTGCACCCACTTCCCCTACATGAGATAGTTTACCCTACCATGTCTCTCCCCATCTCCTCTTGCCACTTTCCTCTCTCACCTCATAATTTCATCCCTTGAGTATTCTCCCTTCCCAACAAAATCAACCTATGCCCTCTATCCATATATAACTGTAACCATATACACACACATTCACATATGTATTCATATGACCACACCCCTTCTTCCATTATTTTCATAGTGAGAAAGATATCATCAGTCACAGTTATTGCTTTTCCATATAGGAATGTAAATAGTTCAACTTTGATAAGTTCCTTTTGATTTCTTTTCCCTGATTACCTTCTCAGGCATCTCTTCCTTCTTGTGTCTGGATGTCAAATTTTCTATTCAACTCTGGTTTTTTCCTCAAGAATGCTTGAAAGTCCTCTATTCCACTGAATGACCATATTTTCCCCTGAAACAAAATACTCAGTTTTGCTGGGTAGGTGACCCTTGGGTTCATTCCCAGTTCTTTTGCCCTCTGGAATATCATATTCCATGCCCTTCGATCCCTCAGTGTAGAAGCTGCCAGGTCCTGGGCTATTCTGATTGTGTTTCCACAATATTGAAATTGTTTCTTCCTGGCTGCTTGTAGTATTTTCTCCTTGATCTGGGGATTCTGGAACCTGGCTATAATATTCCTGGGAGTTTTCTTTTTGGGATCTTTTTCAGGAGGTGATCGGTGGATTCTTTCAACCTCTATTTTGCCCTCTGGATCTAAAACATCAGGGCAGTTTTCCTTGAGAATTTCTTGAAGGGTGATTTCTAGGTTCTTTCCTTGATCATGGCTTTCAGGTAGTCCAATAATTTTTAAATTGTCTCTCCTGGATCTATTCTCCAGGTCAGTGGTTTTTCCCATGAGATATTTCACATTGCCTTCTAATCTTTCGTTTGTTTGGATCTGCTTAACAGCATCTTGATTTCTCATAAAGTCACTAGCTTCCATTGCTCCAGTCTAACTCTGAAGGAATGAATCTCCTCAGTGAACTTTTGAGATTCTTTTTCCATCTGGCAAATTCGACTTTTTAAGGCATTCTTCTCCTCATTGCCCTTTTGGGCCTCCTTTGCCATTTGAGCTAGTCTATTTTTTAAGGTGTTGTTTTCCTCAGTCAGGCTGTTGACCCTCATTTCATACTTTTCCTGCATCCTTCTCATTTCTCTTTCTAATTTTTCCTCCACTTCTCTTATTTGATTTTAAAGTCCTTCTTAAGGTCCTCTATGGCCTGCAACCCACTCATGTTTTCCCCTGGGGCTTTTGGAGCAGGACTTCTGACCTCACAGTCCTTTTCCTGCTCTATGCCCCCAAAATAGGAGTCTAGGGTTGCATTTTTCTGTTTCCTTTGCCTTGGCATGTTGCCACTTAATTGCTTGACTTTGGGCTTGTTGCCACACTATGGCTTTAAGGCCAGATAGAGGAATTTTCGTCCCGAACGTGTGGGGGGCAACTTCCGTTTCTGGCAAGCTGTAAACCCACCCACAACTTCCACCCTAGATCACAATCCAGATCCAGGGAGGTTAAAGCAAGAGCGATTACCCCCCAAGACTGATCGCTGGATCTCCCCACGATTTGTAGGCTGGGAGCCGGAAATGCCTCTGAAAACTACAAAATGGCGTGTCTCCTCAGCGGCTTCTAGCCCCCAGGGGAGGGAGCTGACGCATTCCCCAAATACAGGTCCCAAAGTCCATAGGACACTAACCTCTTACTTTGTCCTAGGCAAGTCTATGTTGATAATTCTGGCGTCTCCACAGTTCCTGGTGTTCTGGGGTTCCTCCAGCCGGCTGCTGGCCCTGCCGCCCTGGGGCTAAAACCTCGGCTCACGTGGACCTGGGCTCGGCTCGGCTCCTGCGCTCTGCGTGCCGGCTCCCAGACCACTGCGCTGGTCCTTCCTGCAGGGTGCTGGGCTGTCCTCAGCGGGAGGTTAGCTTCTCTGTGTCGTTCTGTGGGTGCTGGGGCTCCAGAAGATTTTCAGAGTCCTTTTTTACATAGTTTGTGGAGAATCTGGGGGCAGAGAGGCTTGGAAGAGCTGTTTCTACTCCGCCATCTTGGCTCCGCCCCCTCTTTTATTTTTTCTTTTAACAAATATTTATTTTCTCTCCCTCTCACCTCCCCCAACACTGTTGGAAAAATAAAGACAAAACCCTTGTAACAAATATTCATAGTTAAGCAAAAGAAATTCCTATATTGACTGTGCCTGAAAATACGTGTAGTATTCTGCCTATTAATCCATTTCTTCTCTGTCAGAAAGTAGGTAGTGTTTTTAATCTGGTTGTACATTCTGTTGATTAAATTTCTTAAGTCTTTAGAAGTTGTTTGTTTTTATAATTTAAAAAATAAGGGTTTTTGGATTTTTTCTATCATCATAACTTCTCCCAATGTCTCTACTTCCCCTCTTCCAGAGAACTATTTCATATAACAAATAGTATTTAAAAAAAACAAAATAAAAATAAAATGGAAATAATCAGCAAGGTATTGGCCTCCTAGCCCATCTTCCTCTAGGCTCTCTTTTTTCCTGAAATACTACAGGAGTTATTTTCCCTTAATTGTTAACTTTTGACTTAATTAGAGTATATCACACATTCCCCTCTATTTTCTTCCTTCCATCTTCCCTTTTGTGTACCTTCCCATTTTGTAGTTTAGAGGCAGAAAAACAAAACAATACAAAACCAACATTGATTTACTAGTTGGTTTAGCCCATGATGTTTCATCCTGTTTTTCCACCATCATTTCTATTTAACTTCGGCTTTCACTCTTCTCTCCCTTGTGTACTTTTGAAAGACCCCTCTTAATAGTCTCTTCATTGTTATTTTATGGTTGTTGTTGTCCTTGGTTTCTACATCCACCTACTTACGGTCTGACATATCTAAAAGGAAATAATTTGTTTAGGTCTGGTTTTCTTTCTAGGATGGCTTTGAATGTCTTTTAAAAAATTAAACATCTTTCTCTTTTTTTTTTAACAATAATTAAATTCATCTTTGCAGTGAGGGTTACCTAGTGTTTCATCTTGAGCTCTTTTGCTCCTTAGAACACATTATTCCATTCCCTCCTTTCTGATAAATGCAGAATATTTTCATGCTATTAAAATTTCTTTCCTTTATATTTCAAGGTTTTTCTCCTTATCACTTGAAGAATTTTTTTTGTCCTTGGAATTCTTAAAGTTTAACTATTGTGTGTCTTGGAGTGTTCAGCATTGAGTTTTTTCCTTTTTTTTCTGACTTCTTGTATTCTTCTAGAAGGCCTATAATCCTGAATTTGAAGAGCATGTATGTATTTATTACATGTATATGTATAGCATATATACATATGATATAATCCTTAAGTTCAAGATTAATATGTTCTACTAATATAGAGATTATTTTAAAAATATTATTTTTTTTTACTTTTCTTCTTCTTCCAGGTTGTCCTTCCCTTCCATGACTTAACATTCCTAATCAGTTATTATCTCTTCTTTGGTAAGACTTATTACCATGGGTTCATATTATTTAATTCTGCCATTCCTCCCCTCCCCCTGCCCCAGTGTTCAGGTTATGAAGTCTGTTTTTATAGTTCTTATTTCTTCTTCTTCTTCTTCTTCTTCTTCTTCTTCTTCTTCTTCTTCTTCTTCTTCTTCTTCTTCTTCTTCTTCTTCTTCTTTTTTCTTTTTTTTTTTTTGCTTTTTTGGAGGGCAATTGGGGTTAGGTGACTTGCCCAAAGTCACATGGCTAGTTTTTTTGTGTTAAGTGTCTGAAGCCAGATTTGAGCTCAGGTCCTCCTGTCTCCAGGACTGGTGCTCTATTCACTGCACTACCTAGCTGCCTCATAGTTCTTACTTCTTTAAATGATATAGGATCATCTTCCAGTGGTTTCATTTTCTCTTGGAAATCTACAGGGCTCTCTGCCTCATCAGCTATTGATATATTTTCCTTTGTCTTGCAATATTTATTCATAGATGTCTGGATCCTTTTACTTGATCTGGTTGCCACATTCCCATCTGTTCCCTTCCCTGTTGGTTTATCTGTTTATATTCAAGATCTTTAATTGAATTTTCTTCCTCTTGAGATCTTTGGCATTTCTAGTCTTTTCTTCTTATATTTTCCTATTGCTCATTTTCTGACTCCTTTCCCTTTAATGGTAGTTTCCTTGGGGGCTGGACCTCAAAGTTGTCTCAGCCCATTGCCATGTTGGGCAATTCATATTTCATTTATCTCAGTCTCTTCCCCGAGTGACTTCTGGGGCATAGAACTTGTTCTAAATGGTTGCTGGGCTCTTTCCCTCAGGCTTAGTATATTGTCAAACAGCTATACCCATGTCCTGCTCCACTTCCCTCTAGCCCTCAGTTCTCTAGGTGGACTCTATTACATTACAGAGTGCTGCCATGCTGCTCTCCCAATTATTGTAAGCTTCCATCTTTTGGTTTTCTGAAGCCCTGGGAGGAGTGGTTGCATAGAATTGAGTTGTGTTGCAACCCTATGGGGTGGTAAGGGATGGGATACTGAAAGTATATCTTAGGGCTTTTCCTTTTTTCCTGTTAGCTGATCAGGTTTTTGTCTCATTAGGGTTCTTGATATCTAAGACTATGGGTATACCTGAAATTACTTTATCTCGTACATATAATTTCCATTGTGGAGAGGTTTGAGAGACTCTAAGGAAATGTCTAGTTCTCTATCTCTTTGGTCACTTGACCTAGAACAAATGTTGTACTTCTGTCCTGTTTCTACTTGCTTCACTTTGCATTAATTCATGAAAGTCTTTTGGCATTTCAATTTGTTTAAAATTTTTCTTTTGACAGTACCAGCAAACTTGATTTTTAGAGAAAAAAACCCCACTGCCTGTGACCATTTTAAAAGCACTTTTGGTGATGGGAATTCTCATACCAAAAATAACTGTCAGGAGTGGCCTCTTAAAACATTAAGGTCAAAATTAAATGTCCCTCACGTCTCTTTTCTCCCAACCGTCTTACTCCACTTCCATCTAAACTTAAAGAACCATGCTAGTCATTTCATGTGATCATTCCATGACTATCATTAGTCTAGAAGAGGGGAGGTTTCTGGGCTTTGTAGCTAAAATGGAAGGTCCTGCCTTCCTTTCCCCACATGCCAGCAATGGCCCCTATCCCAGCACTCTTGGCTCTGTGTACCAGTCACCAAGAGCCTGCTCACAGGCTCTCATTACTGCCTTGTGATAAGCCACAAGCTGGCTCACCCCAAGCATTTTCTTAACTAGCGGCTGTTTTTAGGTCACTGGCTACACTGCTCAGGGTGACTTCGGGGGCTCCTGTGGATTCAGAGACAGAGCCTAGAGCAAGCCTAGGGAGCTGTGCTCTAGCCCCAGCTACTGGGAGTGGGCCACTCCAAGACTCAGATCCATCCCTAACATTTCAGAGAGTCCCTAAGGAAGTGGATTGAATCTGGGGCCTTGCTGTGGTTTCTGAGTCATTCTTTGGGTGCCCCAAGGCCATCAGATGTTATGCTGGAAACTGTTAAAAAGGGATAAAATGGTTTTCTTAGTAAGAATTTAACAGCTTTTATAATGGACATAGCTAATTTCTTCCCCAAATGTGCATTCACTTTTTGTAGATGACCTAGATAGAGAATAATCAAGTTATTGAGTTTCATTCCTATTTACTCTTTTGGTTACAAAGTGAATTGTTGGTTTAAGTATTGCCTTCTTTCTCCATCAAAGGTTTTTGCACATGAGTTTTTATGGATGAGAATGTTTAACCACATGAGAGGCTGGCTCCTTGCTGAGAAAATATAAGACTTGTGAATTTTGAATGTACTTGTGAAAACCAAATGTAGTTTCAATGACCAATTGCTACAAAACATCACATCTTAATTAGTGAAGGATTTGTTAACTTAAACCAGGGGATCTTAACCTTTTTTATGTCATGGACCCCATTGGTAGCCTTGCAAAACCTATGGTCCTCTTCTTGGAATGTTTTATATGCATAAAATAAAATACACAGTATTACAAAGGAAATCAATTGTATTAAAAGATAGTGCTAAAGGTATCTTTTTTAAAAGTTCACAGACCTAAGGTTTAGAATCTCCGACTTAGACTAATAATTAAATTTAGAAGTGGAAATGCATATAGAAATATAAACTCAGTCTATGCAAAACTGAACTCATCCCCCCTCCCCACTACCACCACCCTAGAAACCCCCAAACTTGCCTCTGCTCCTGCTTTTTCTGTTAGTGGCTTTTCCATCCTTGCCCTTAATCTCAGATTTGTATTTGAATCTTTGTCAGTGACCAAGAATAGGTGACAAGAAGCAACAGTCTGGGGGCCCTGAGCTTAACAGGACAATATGGGAGAAGTTGAGTTACTAAGATGGGAAGATGAGAAGGGAAGCCTCAGATATAACAGAAGGGAGCAGATCTTAAGGAATGGCAAGACATGTGATCTCAGAAGTGTGACTAGAGTGACCTGTAAGGAAGCCTGCATGGAGAAGTATGACGGCCCCAAGATAGGTTATTACAGAAGGCAGGGCTAAAATGGTCCTTCCATTATACCAAAGGACATTGACAGGCAGGATGCCATGGTTTACATGCAATAGCAACTGATTGGCCACTAGGGGCAGTGGTTTCCAAGTACTATCACAGGAACATTTTATTAGGAACAAGGATATTTTAGAAGCATTTCTGGAGCCAAGCCTGATGATGATGATCATTATATTAGTCCTCTAAGTTCTGAGGAAGCCAGAGTGATTGTCTCATGCTCAGAGGTATGTGGTATAAAGGATAGAGTGCTAGATGTGGAGATGGTAAGACCTGAGACCTGGCCTCAGACTGTGATCTTGTGTCATAACTGGGGCTATGGGCAAGTCATTAACCTGCTATTGGACTCAGTTTCTTCATCTGTGAAATGGGGATAGTAGTAGTGGTAGTAGTAGTAGTAGTAGTAACAGTAATAATTATGCCTACTTCCCAGCATTGTTGTAAGGATCATATGATCCTTACAATATGATCATATTTACATTTGTAAAACAATTTGCAAATCTCAACGTACAATATAAATGCTGTTGCTGTTACTACTACTGCTGCCGCTATTACTACTGCTATTATTGCCACTACTGCTAAGGCTGTGACTACTACTATAGCTACTAAGGCTATTCCTTACTACTACTATTACTACTACCACCACTACTACTACTACTATCACTACCACTGCCAACATCTTTTCCTCCTCATCTTCCTCCTCTTCCTTCTCCTCCTTCTCCTCTACTACTACTTTTAGTGCTGCTACAGCTACTACAATTACCATGATGGTGATAGCTTAGTAGAATGAGAAAGATTCCTAGATCCTGGGGGACTCCTGTACTAGCAATGGTCTTGGGGAGTGACTAGTGGCCATCTGTGACTTCCTGGGATTTCCTTTCGTAGAGCTCTGAACTCAGGGTCTACCTCCTGTGTTACATGTTGGGAGAAATATGGCCTCAAAAGGTGGGAATGAAGGGGCGGCGCAGTGAGTAAGAGCGCCGGCCCCGGAGTTGGGATGACCCGGGAATGAAGCCGGCCTCAGAAAATGAGCACCCACACATAAATAATGACTAGCCTTGTAGCCTTGAGCAAGTTACTTAACTTGCTTTAAAAAAAAAAAAAGGTGGGAACTTTAAATTGCTTAAAAAAAAAAAGGTAGGAACGTGTTCCATGTGATCTGTGCATGGATGATGGTGAGTGTGTGTGTGTGTGTGTGTGTGTGTGTGTGTGTGTGTGTGTCTGTTTTTTTTAGGTCATGAAGGAAATGAGTCTATGATGTAAAATTCTCCTTGGCCTTTCTAACTAATTATAGAATATCCAAATTGAGATCCTCAAGCATCAATTACTGTCCCTCCCTCTCCTGCTGAGATATAATAGACTAAGTATTACTGATAGATTTTGTTTTTGTATTACAAATAGATTACCTCCAAAAGACCATAAGAGGTCTCTCAATACAAAGTTAAAAAAATTAAATAAAACTAGCAATAATGTCATTTGAAAACGCATGCATGGTATATGATTATGATGGAATACTATTGTGCTTTAAGAAGGGATGAGCTCAATGATTTTAGAGAAGGATGGAAAGACTTACATGAAATAATAAAGAGCAAAATGAGTAGAACCTTTCCCAATTGATAAATGGTCAAAGAATATGAATAGGCAGTTTTCAGAGGAAGAAATTAAAGCTATATATTGTCATATGAAAAAATAATCTAAAATCACTATTAATTTATGCAAATCAAAACAATTCTAAGGTACCACATTACAGCTTGCAGGCTGACTAACATGACAAAACAGGAAAATGATAAATGTTGGATAAGATGTGGGAAAATTGTAACACTAATTCATTGTTGGTGGAGTTGAACTGATCCAACCATTCTGGAGAACAATTTCTAACTACCTCCAAAGAGCTATAAAAATGTGCATACTCTTTGACCCGGCAATACCACTTATAGGGCTATATCCCAAAGAGATCATAAAAATGGGAAAAGAACCCACATGTACAAAAATATTTATATTAGCTCACTTTGTGGCGATAAAGAATTGGAAATTGAGGGGATGCCCAACAATTGGGGAGTAGCTGAACAAATTTTGGTATGTGAATGTATGGAATACTATTGTGCTATAAGAAATGATGAACAGGCAGACTTCAGAAAAACCTGGGAAGACTTATATTAACTGGTGCTGAGTGAAGTGAGCAGAACCAGGAGAACACTGTACACAGTAACAGTTACAGTGTGTGATGACTGACTTTGATAGACTCAGCTCTTCTCAGCAATGCAAGGACCTAAAACAATTCCAAAAGACTCATGATGGAAAATACCATCCACATCCAGAGAAAGAAATATGGAATTTGAATGCAGATAGAAGCATACTATTTGCTGTGTTTTGTTTTTTCTTTCTCATGGTTCCTCCCATTCATTCTGATTCTTCCATACAACATGATTAATGTGAAAATATGTTTAATAACAATGTATATGTAGAACCAAATTGAATTACATGCCATTTTTGGGAGGGAGAAGGAGAGGGAAGTAGAGAAAATTTAAAACTTATGGAAGAGATCCAACCTCAGACACTTGACATACTAGCTGCGTGACCTTGGATAAGTCACTTAACCCCAATTGCCTTGCCTTCCCCCCTCCAAAATAAATAAATAAATGAACTTATGGAAGTGAATATTGAAAACTAAAAACAAATAAATTAATTTATTAAAAAAGTTAGAAATTGTTTTTACATGTAACTAAGAAAAAAGAAAATTGAGAAAGAAAATTGAAAAAAAGAAAAAAAGAGAGTCAAGAGAACATTTCATACAGTAATAGTAATATTGTTTGAACTAATAAGGTATTTTGACTCTTATAAATACCCAAATTAAGTATAAAGGACATTTGAAGAAAGACGCTATCTGCATCCAGAGAAAGAATGGATAAATAGAAGTATGTATAGAACAATTTTACATACAAATATACCTAATTGTGTCTAATGGTAGCCATCTCTAGGGCAGGGAGGGGGGACGGGGGAGGGAAGAAAAAAAGAAATTTACATGATAATTTTGTTGTCTGTTTGAAAGGAATTGCAAGTTATGCATAGTAGATTTGTAGTTTCAGGTACAATCATCCTTTTTTTTTACTGTACTGTTATGGAAATGTTTGTTTTATTATATAAATTAAACATAAAATAAAAAAAAAGAAAATGCATGTAACATTCCACATCTGTGGCACACTTCTCTCCTCCCCCCAATAAAAAAAAATAACAGAAAACTATTTTCTCTTCCTCTTATTCCCTACCTTGTTAAAAAGACAAGGCAAGAAAACAACTTTTTTTTGTATCAAATATGCATAGATAGCAAAACAAATCACTTTAAGAACTATATACTAATATATGCATAGATAGCAAAACAAATTACCTTAGGAACTATATGCAAATATATGTAACTTACTACATGTGGCCCTCATTGACTGGAAAGTCAGGTAGGTAAGCTTTTTCCTTTCCCCTAGGGGTTCTTCAGTACCCATAAGTGGACTGGAGGGTCTAGGATCTCTGTAAATGGCTCCAGCCCACAACCAATAGTGTTCCCTCAATTGTAGGGTGGTGGTGGTCCTCTGTACTTCAGTTCCATTCAGTCACTAACAGACTGGCTTTTACAAAGGAATGTTTATTTCAGAAGATATAATCACACATATACAAGCTTACTTTCCCAACATGTAGGAGGTATAATCCTCTCTGTTTGCAATACCTCAGTCTTTGTGGAGGGGAAGGGTATTAAGTTCATATATTAGTTCCCATAGAGCACAGTCCCAGTTCCAAGTCCCAAACCTCCCTTGGGTGTGAATCCCAGGCACCAAAAGGTCTCTGGGCTTCCATGCTAGGCTGGTTGGCTGTAATATCCTGCCTGCAAGACTGGATCCAATGTCACCATGGCTCAAACTCCTGGTGCCCATGAAGATCACTTCTGGCACCTGAAACTGAGGAGGACAAACAATACAGAATAGGTACAAATACTCCCAGGGCCAATTCTTGGAGGGAGGGTCAAAAAGGTATCAGGGAAAACAAAATTCTTCCCCTCTCACTGGTTCAGTTCATGTGTCTTCATCATGGATGAACTGGGATCTTTACCTTCTGAACTCAGCAGATAAAAGTGGCCAGAAAAGAGACTGGGAAAGAACTCAAGGAAAAAGAGTGGTGGAAAAGGGAGAGAGGAAACGGTTCAATTTCACCATTTTTAATGAAGAAGGCAGCCAGTTGAAACAGGTGACCTCCATCTGTGTGGTAGGGGATGGAGGCCTCCATGTTACCCAATCTGATGACTCCAAAGGCCTCTCAAGGGTGCCTCCATCTTAGGAGAACTGAACATACCCAGAAAACCCTAGTGTATGTGTATGTGTATGTGTATGTGTATGTGTATGTGTATGTGTATGTGTATGTGTATGTGTATGTGTATGTGTATGTGTATGTGTATGTGTTTGTATGAATGTGTGTAGATGTATGTGCATGTGTATGTAGAGATATGCATATACACACATGTGTAAGCATGTGCATTCATAGATACACACATATATACTAAGATAATACATACATATATGTATAAATGTCCTCTCTATATTATAATATATACATATATATTTTATATTATTTTGTACCCTAAATCTGTTATGTCTCTGTAATGGATAGCAGATTTCATCATTGGTCCTTTGGAATCACAAATAGTCTTTGCATTGCTCAAAGTTCAAAGCTGTTTGCTTTTGATAGCAAATATTGTTATATAAATTGTTCTTTATCAGTTTATAAAAATCTTGAAGACTGTTCATTTTTAAAATAATATTGCTATTACAACACATCAATGCACTAAGCTAATTTTCTGGATAAAATGACTACATGGTGTTTCTTAGATAGGTTGCCTTAGAATTTTTTGAGTCCTGGGTCTTTAAGATGCCACGACCGTGTCTGGTTTCTTAGACTGTTTGAGTTGGAAGAAACTTTAGAAATCATCTCATCTAACTGCTCATTTGAATGATAAGTTCAAGCGATTTGCCTAAGGTCTCATAGCTAGTTAATGATAGAACTGGGATTTAAACTCAGGTCTTCTTTCTCTAAATCCAGTGAACTCCCCATTGTAATTTGCCACACCGCTCTTTGCCTGCATTTGACTCCAGTCATACTGTATGGAATTCTATACAGTTCCTTATAAATTTAGATCTAAGGCCAGTGGCTAGAGACAACACTGGGTAAACTTGTGGAGCAGGTACCAAATAGGTCTTGATACTCTCCTTGCCTCCTTCCTGTGCCCTCTCATTTTCTTTCCTTTTATCCCCTTGCTCTTTCTCCTATAGACATTCCACATCGTGTTTCTATTATGTTCCCCTGTGTCCATCAGCGATTTTCAGTTCCTGCTCTCCTTTGCCCTTGTTGACCAGTGAGTTTTCTATAGGGAGAAGTTCTGGAAAAGCTATCAAAGCAAGTGAGCTCTGGAGAGGATGGGATGTCCATGCCTGTGCTGGCCAGGTCTGTGTGTCCCTGGTCACCTTCTGACCATCGGCGCAGAGATGAAGCCTTGGGGAGCTTACCTCCTGAATTCCTAAGCCAATGATCCCTTCCACTCTCCAGCTGCTTCCTGTCCTGCTTACCCCAAAGAGCTCAGTCCCCAGGCTGTAGTTTATGTTGTCACTCACCTCTGGATAATTTGCAAGATTGTTGGGCTATTAAAAAGAGTGAGTTGACAAAGCTGTTCTCCCCAGATGCCTTTTCTAACTCTAACTGAGGGGATTTCCTCCTTTAACAACCCGTTAAAGCCCACTTGGGAAAAACCTTGTTATTTCTTCGACCAGGAGCTCATTCCTGCAGCCCTAAGCCTTCACTGCCAAGACATCCTTTGCAACCTTAGAAAACAAACCTCTGCCCTTTAGTGATTGGAAATCTCTTTTTTTTTAAAAAGTGCAACCAGACCAATTCAATTCAGTTCAAAGGTTCATAGGCCTGGAGCTAGAAGGAAGATCAAAAATCATTTAGCCCAAGGGTTCTTAACCTCTTTTAGGCTATGGATCCCATTGGCAGTCTGGTGAAGCCTATGGATCTCTTCACGGAATAATATTTTAAATGTATGAAATAAAATACATAACATTAAGGAAACCAATTATACAGTTATCCCTTCCACATCACAACTTTCCCCATTGTGGTTTCAATATGTCACGGGTCAACATAAAAAATTATTGTAAATGGGAATTTTAGGGAGTTTTGCAGAAGCCACAGATGACATGCAAAGGCCAGCAGATGACACAGAAAATGTTTAGAAACTCAGAAATGCACAAAATATATGTATAATATCAACATATTTATCTTTTAATATCAAATATACACAATTTCTTTTTAAAGTTAAAGTAAGCAAAAAGTTAAATTTAGTATTTTTGATTTCTTTTTCATATAGCATTTTAACTTAACATTGACCTCTATATAACCCACTATGATCAAATATTTAACTCAAATTTTACAATAAGGTACAGTAAACACCCTATAAAAGAAAAAGAAAAAAATCAGACTTCTTCTTTGGTATGAAGAGGGGACCAAAAAGTTTTGTGCAGATTTTTCAGATTGCCAGGGTGCCAGCCCCCCAGCCCCGACAATGTGGAAGGGATAACTGCATTGAAATTGTTGACAAAATACTTATTAATTATTCAAGTTATTGAAGTATTGAGAAAGAATGTAAGTCCACACATGCCCTGATCTGTTGGAACTCCCTTGTTTAGTGGATAACGAAATAGAAGCCTAAAAAAGTAGAATATCTTGTTCAAGGTTAACATAGGTAGTATCAGAGGTAAGATTTGAGCTCAGGTCCTCTTGACCAGAGAGTTAGTGTTCTTTCAACTTCCAATCCAGCAAATACTTGCTAAGTGTCTGTGTGCTAAGTATGGTCCTAAGTATTGTGTTTTGTCATCTGTCATAACAGTATCCCCAGGAAACCATTCCCTTTCTCTGTTTTTCTTATTTCATCTGCAAAATAAGTCTTTTGCCAAAGACTTGAATATCACTATGTTAAAGAGAATTTACCCACACAAAGATCACTATGGTGTGAGGTGGGCAAAAGGCAGACAATGTTTCCTTAGTGCCCTGAAAGTCCCTGTCAGTGAGTAAATGTGTGGGCACTAGAGAGTAAGACGATATTTCAATCTGGCTCCAATATGAGGATGAACTTCCTTAGTATTGGAAACTCTTTGTGTCTTATACATAGATACGCTGTAGCTGTGATGAAGATACCCTGACTCTCACTCCCTTCCTATCCTCTAAAAGTCTTAGTAATTTTCTTTTGTTGGTGGTTTTGCAATGAGGTAGTAATAATAATTAATAATAATAACTAGTATTTAGTAGCATTTCAAATTTGCAAATTACTTTGTAAGTTTTATCTCATTTGGTCCTCACAACAACCCTGGTAGGTAGGTGCTATTATTATCCTTCATTTTATGGATGAGGAAACTGAGTCACAGAGTAGTTAAGTGACTTGTTCAGGGTGATGCAGCTAGAAATTGTTGAGACTGGATTTGAACTCAAGACTTCCTGACATCAAGTCCAATGCTCTCTTCACTTTGTCACCTAGCTGCCTCACGTGGAAGTATTTGGTGGCTGATAGTTGAATTAGTTAGTATCCAGTGCTATTGATGCCAAAATCATAATAGGGTCAGACCTCATTTTCCTGTTGTTGGCCACAAATGAGTCCTGGCCCCTGGTCAGCTGCCGGCAACCAAGGGGATTAATGTGAGAGAGTATGGATATGTCTGTCCACATGAGAGACAGGTAGGGGCAATGAAAACAGCAGTGATTGGGGAATGTGGAAGAAAGGGTCAGAGGACCTGGGTTGAAATCCCAGCTCTGACGTTATCTGACCTTGGGCAGAATCCCCTGATCTCCTCTGGTCTCATTTTCTTCATCTGTGAAACTGTCTGGATGATCTCTGAGGTACCTTCTAGCTTGAAAAATTGTGACCTGTTCTTACTACTAGAAAACCAACATAAAACAATGTTATATGGAATGAGCTTTCTCTCCTGAAGTATGTTATCATTAGACATATTAGGTCTTCCTCCAGAGAGAAAAGGGGAAAAAATAGGAAAAACTGGGATTAAAAAATTTAAAGCCAGAAAAAAGTAGATAGATGATAGATAGATAATAGAAAGATAAAGCATTTATTAAGCTCATACTGTGTGGACAGGCACTGTGATAACCTCTGAGGGCACAGACACAAACAAAGATGAAGATGGCCTCTGCCCTCAGGGAGCTTACATTCTAGGGAGAGAAGATTACACAGAAAGGGAAGCTGGAAAGGTTGGGGTGGGGAGGGGAGAAGAGGTTATCATGATTTGAGATGTCAAGGAAGTATGGGTAGAATCCTGGAACTAAGGGAGATAAAGACAAACCTGGTCTATCAAAAGCTAGACAGGTTTAGGGGAGCCGCCCCAGCCTTGCACAAACAGCATGACTCAAGATGGCTGGGAATGCCTCCCTAAAGGTCATCTAGCCCAGATGCCAACTAGGGAACCTAGGTGGTACAATGGATTGAGTGCTGTGCCTGGAATCTGGAAGATTTATCTTCCTGAGTTCAAATCCAACTTTGGACACTTATTAACTGTGTGATCCTGGGCAAGTCACTTAACCCTGTCTGCCTCAGTTCCTCATCAGTAAAATGAGCTGAAGAAGGAAATGACAAACCACTCTAGTATCTTTGCCAAGAGAACTCCAAATGGGATCATGAGGGGTTGAACACAATTGAGAAAATGACTTGACAACAAAAGTCGTAACCTCTTATTTTTACAACTGAGGGAATTAAAGACCAGAAATTCTAGGATTGCTGATTTTGAGCTGGATTCTACCTCCGAGGTCACCTTGTCCAGCCTCCTCATTTTAGAGGCTCAGGGAAATGGTGACTTTTTCTTAGGGACACAGAGGTAGTAATATAGCAGAGTAAAAATTTGAAGCAAGATGCTCTGATCCTTCCATTGTGCAATATAAAGGTACCAGAAGACAATCTTCATGTAATAGAGAGGGAAATATGCGACCATTATTCTAGACTGTGCTAAATTCCCATCTATTATATATCCAAAACAGAGAGTTACAGGTTTTTATAAGGTAACCTGTCTCACTATTAGCAGTACTTCTTGATCAAAGTCACAGAGGTAAAGAAAATACTAGAACCTGCTTCACTTTTTGACATTTCAGTAGGTTACTTTGAATATCTCTTTGTTTCTTCATCTAGAAAGATACTGTATTCATCATCTCATTGTTAATTGGTTTTAGACATCCTTGTACTAGACCACAAATTATAGGATTTAGAACTGGAAGAGTCTCCAGGGTCGTTTAGTTGGTTACATTAAGGAAACTGAGGCTCAGAAAGAGGAAGTGACTTATTAGCAGCAGCAGGATTTGAATCCAGGTCCTCTGACTTCAAATCCAGTGCTCTTCCCAGTCTACCAATCTGTGGAAGTCCCTGTTGCATCATGCAAAAAGAGAGAATTGCCATAGGCTTCTTATATCCCTCCCACTGTAAAAGTATGTCCACAGTATCTTCTGTGATACTTGAAGTCAAGAACAGTGAACCCAGAATGCCAGATGGCTAGTTACCTCGGGCCCTCCTTCGTGTTAAAACAGAGGAAGAGGCGAGGACTCATTTAATCAGGAGCCCATGGAAACTTGGGTTGTTTACTTTAGAAGATTATTTTTATGAACAGAGCCCTCTATCATTGTTAGAGCCCAGATTGATTTCCCACACTTTGCTGGAGCAGTTAACAATTTCCACCACCTGTCAGGGTGGAATATTCCCAGTGACCCTCTCCCTCTTTATCTCTGTGATAGCTTCAGATGCTCTGGAAAATTAATTTAGGAAACTTGGATTGCTTTGAAATCAGCAGTGGCTTCTGCCAAGACAATAGACTTGCCTGCCGGATTTTCACAGTGCCTCTGGCTAAAATGCTGAGAGCCTGGTATATGTTAAGGATAGATAAAACAATGATGATAAGATTGCAACAGAACAGAATGAAAAAGAGCCAATGAAATAGTCTGCAATTAAAAAAAGATACTAGAATGCTTCTTTTAAATAATAGGCACAGACACAGGACACTGATTAACTACAGAAAATATGGCCAAACTTAATATTACTCTTCTAAAGGCTAGGATAAATAACTTGGGGGTAAGGATAAATAGCGACCCCCCAAAAAGGAGGAGGGGGGCAGGTAATATTTATTCACAACACAAAGAATACTTTGAGCTAGAAGACTACTGTGCTATGTAGAGTATGTTTAAATCAACCACATGGCATAGTTATTTCAATCATTTTAGAATCACATCATTTTAGGATCAGGAGAGACCTGAATGGTCACCTTCTCCCAATTTAACCCTCTGCAGTACCTCTGTCAAGACTAAAGCCATCATTTGACTAAACGGCTCCAGGGGTGGGAAAGCCACTAACCCTATTTCAGGAGAGAAGGCTCATTCCAGTTCTGGGATCCAAATGGTCTTTCATTTTTAGGAATTCTTCCTTGTGTAGGGTTTCATAATCGTTGCCTTAGAACCAAGGCAGCAGGAGGGTAGCAGGGTGTACTTAAAGCTAGAATTAATAAGCACCCATTTCCCTTCCTTCCATCTTCCCTCCCTCCCTCTTTTCCTTCCTTCCTTCCTTCCTTCCTTGCTTCCTTCCTTCCTTCCTTCCTTCCTTCCTTCCTTCCTTCCTTCCTTCCTTTCTTTGACTTCCTTCCTTTCTTTCCTTCTTTCTTTCTTTGTCCAACATGAATACTTTGCTTCAGTTTAAAGCAATTGACGTTTATTTAAACTGGTAAATAACAGGAATGATTTTCCTTTTCCCCTACTTCCTACACACAAACTAATCTCTCACACATTTGTGGTGTGGGAGGGGAAATATGCAGGGAATATATGTGACTAGGTAACATGCATGGTGAGCCTCATTAGGAAGATATATGGAGTATAGGCAACTCAAACCTCTATACTGAAGAGCCACTCATGCCTTATGATGGTGTATTTAGGTGAGGAGCCTTCTTCATTGAGCTAGGATCCTTTGCTGAACTTTCTTTATCATGCTGTTCACTGGTGGACAGTATAGTGTGGTGGTCTTTAGCTCTCTAAACCCTTTAGAGTACCCACTACTATCTGCCACTCTCTGCCATGGTACAGCTGATAGGTAGCGTCTTCCCTGCAAGATGGTAAAGCTTCTTTAGCTATGATTTGGGCTACTCCTGAAGGTTTTTTACAGAGTCAGCAAGACTTAGTAGCTAAAGGGACATTCTTGGAGTCAAGAAGACCAGAGTTGGGGCAGAGCCAAGATGGCAGAGTAAAAGCAGGAACTTGCTTCAGCTCCTGCTTCAACAACCTCCAATACCTGTAAAAATATGACTCTGAACAAATTTTAGAGCTACAGAACCTGTAAAGTGATAGAAACAAATCTCCCACTGAAGGCAGGCTGTCAGGCCAACAGGAAAGGTCTATAGCACCAGGCTGGGGCTGAGCAGTCCTAAGTGAGCCGTGTGGGCCCAGACTTAGGGCAGCCCTGACCAGAGGCCCAGACATGTAAGAGCAGACTTCAGGAGAGTGAATCATCAGCAACTGTGGTGTTTTCCAGACTTCTCAACCCATAAATGCCAAAGAGAAAGTAAAAGGTGAGTAGGGAACTCTGTTGGAACTGGGTGACAAAAGAACACAGTACAGCCCCTGACCCTAGGGTAAGAGGTGGCAAAGGCACATGGCTACCTCCAGAGCTCCTGGCCTGCAGATCATAGAGGGACCAAATGACCACTCAGAGGGTAATTGCTCTTGCTTTAACTTTCTTGGATTTGGGTTGCTGTCTTGGGTGGTGGTCCTGGGGTAAAGAATACCAGTGGTCCAGAGCTGGTGGTGGCTGTAGAGAGGGCACCCTCCTCATAGATCTGGGAATTGCAAAAACTCCAGTAATTTGGGTCACAGTTCTCCCCACTCTGGAAACAGAGTTCTATTGTGGCAAAGAACTCAAAAGTCAAGAAATTGGCCAGCAAGTTGAGCAAGCAGAGGAAGTGCAATCAGACCATAGAATCCTTTTTATGGGGACAGAAAGGATCAAAACATGGAACCAGAAGAAGACAACAAAGTCAAAATTCCTGCATCAAAAGTTTCCTAGAAAAATATAAATTGGTTGCAAGCCACAGAGGAGCACAGGAAGGATTTTCAAAATCAAGTAAGAGAAATAGAGAAAAAAAAACGGAGAAGAGAAATGAGAATGATGCAAGAAAATCATGAAAAGTGAGTCAACAACCTGACAGAAGAAAATAATACCTTAAAAATGGACTAACACAAATGGCAAAAGAAGTCCAAAAAGCCAATGAGGAAAAGAATGCAGCCGGCTGGAGAGACCCCAGAACACCAGCAGCTGTGTCGACTCCAGAATTATCAACATAGACATGTCTAGGACAAAGTGAGAGGTTAGTGTCCTATGGACTTTGGGAGCAGTATTTGGGGAATGCGTCGGCTCCCTCCCCTGGGGGCTAGAAGCCGCTGAGGAGACACTCCATTTTGTAGTTTTCAGAGGCAGCTCCAGCTCCTGGCCTGCAAATTGTAGGGAGATCCAGAGATCAGTCTTGGGGGGTAATCGCTCTTGCTTTAACCTCCCTGGATCTGGATTGTGATCTAGGGTGGAAGTCGTGGGTGGGTTTACAGCTTGCCAGAAATGGAAGTTTCCCCCCACACGTTCGGGACGAAAATTCCTCTATCTGGCCTTAAAGCCATAGTGTGGCAACAAGCCCAAAAGTCAAGCAATTAAGTGGCAACATGCCAAGGCAAAGGAAACAGAAAATGCAACCCTAGACTCCTATTTTGGGGGCATAGAGCAGGAAAAGGACTGTGAGGTCAGAAGTCCTGCTCCAAAAGCCCCAGGGGAAAACATGAGCGGTTGCAGGCCATAGAGGACCTTAAGAAGGACTTTAAAAATCAAATAAGAGAAGTGGAGGAAAAATTGGAAAGAGAAATGAGAAGGATGCAGGAAAAGTATGAAATGAGGGTCAACAGCCTGACTGAGAAAACAACACCTTAAAAAATAGACTAACTCAAATGGCAAAGGAGGCCCAAAAGGGCAATGAGGAGAAGAATGCCTTAAAAAGTCGAATTTGCCAGATGGAAAAAGAATCTCAAAAGTTCACTGAGGAGATTCACTCCTTCAGAGTTAGACTGGAGCAAATGGAAGCTAATGACTTTATGAGAAATCAAGATGCTGTTAAGCAGATCCAAACAAATGAAAGATTAGAAGGCAATGTGAAATATCTCATGGGAAAACCACTGACCTGGAAAATAGATCCAGGAGAGACAATTTAAAAATTATTGGACTACCTGAAAGCCATGATCAAAGAAAGAACCTAGAAATAACCCTTCAAGAAATTCTCAAGGAAAACTGCCCTGATGTTTTAGATTCAGAGGGCAAAATAGAGGTTGAAAGAATCCACAGATCACCTCCTGAAAAAGATCCCAAAAAGAAAACTCCCAGGAATATTATAGCCAGGTTCCAGAATCCCAGATCAAGGAGAAAATACTACAAGCAGCCAGGAAGAAACAATTTCAATATTGTGGAAACACAATCCGAATAGCCCAGGACCTGGCAGCTTCTACACTGAGGGATCGAAGGGCATGGAATATGATATTCCAGAGGGCAAAAGAACTGGGAATGAACCCAAGGGTCACCTACCCAGCAAAACTGAGTATTTTGTTTCAGGGGAAAATATGGCCATTCAGTGGAATAGAGGACTTTCAAGCATTCTTGAGGAAAAACCAGAATTGAATAGAAAATTTGACATCCAGACACAAGAAGGAAGAGATGCCTGAGAAGGTAATCAGGGAAAAGAAATCAAAAGGAACTTATCAAAGTTGAACTATTTACATTCCTATATGGAAAAGCAATAACTGTGACTGATGATATCTTTCTCACTATGAAAATAATGGAAGAAGGGTGTGTGGTCACATGAATACATATGTGAATGTGTGTGTATATGGTTACAGTTATATATGGATAGAGGGCATAGGTTGAATTTGTTGGGAAGGGAGAATACTCAAGGGATGAAATTATGAGGTGAGAGAGGAAAGTGGCAAGAGGAGATGGGGAGAGACAGGGTAGGGTAAACTATCTCATGTAGAAGAAGCAAGGGGAAGTGGTTGCAAGGGAGGGGGAGAATAGGAAGGCAAAAAAGGCAAAACCACATTCTCATTGAATTTGGTTCAGGGAGAGAATGACATACATACTAAATGGGATATCTCAACCTGCAGCAGGATAGGGGGAAGGGGGATGAGAGGAGGGATGATGGATGGGAGGGCATCCTTGGGGGGAGGGGAGGTTGGAAGTACCCACTATAGAAGAGGGACAGGATCATGTAGGGAATGGACCAGGTGGGGGGTGGGATGAGTGGGAGGGAATTATAAGCAGCCTTGTATAATATATCTACTATGATAATGTTTTGCATAGCTAGACATGTACAACATATACTGAATTACTTATCTCCCCAGAGGGAATGGGTGACAAGGAAGGAAGGAAATGGATCTGAAATTCGAGGTCTTAACATTAAATGTTTCAAATATATATAAATACTATTATTAATACTCTTTTGCTTGTAATTGGGAGATAAGATGTGCAGGCATTGGGACACAAAGATTCACCTTCCTCTAATGGAAAAGTCGAAGGGGGTATGGGAGAAGATATGGGAGAGAGCAGATTGGAGGAAGCGATATCTTGTGGGACTGCTATTCTGGGAGGTTGGGTAGGGGAATAACAGGGGGAAAATGATTGTAACCCAAAATCTGGCAGAAATGAATGATGTAAAACAGAAGTTAATAAAGCATTTAAAAGAAAAAGAATTATTGAGCGGGATAGTTTCAGAAAAACTTAGGAAGTCTTATAGGAATTCATATAAAGTAAGTAAAACCAGGAGGAGAATGTTAATAGTAACAGCAATACTTTAAAGATCAGCTGTGAAACACTGAGCTATTTTGATGAATTATCCAAGATAATTAAAACAATCCATGATGAAAAACACTGTCCATGTTCAAAGAGAGAACTGACTGCCTCTGAGTGCATATCAAAGCATACATTTTCCACTTTCTTCTTTCTGTGTGTTTTCTTTTGCACCATGGGTACCATGTAAATATGTTTTGTATAACTTTACATGTGTAATTGATATACTAATTGCTTAATCAATGAGTGTGGAAGGGGTTTCAGGGAAAGAGAGAATTTGGAACTTAAAAGTTTTTTTAAATGAAATGATAAAAAAATTTAATTATAACTGGAAAATGCTTTATGAAATAAAAATTTATTAAGAAAAAAAAAAGACCAGAGTTTGCATCCTGCCTCTGACACATATTTGCTCTGGGACCAAGTAGTCACTTAACTTCTTAATGCCCCTTCCTTAGGCAACTCAAAGACTATATGATGCCAACAGTTGACATTTTTTAGGCGGAGGGAGATTATACTACCTGAGTTCTCTATATAAGTAAAATCAGAAGTCCCGACCCCCTCATAACACTATTTATACCCACCCACCCCTTCTCCAAAGAAAGCTTGTAACTACAGGAAGCAGAACTCTTCAAACTAAAATCAAATTAGAAAATTTAAACTGAATATCTCTTCCTAGGATTGGCCTTCCTGATTCTAGTTTCCTAATTGACTTATTGTTAATAAATTCCCTTCAAATCCTGTCATAATCCAGTCAATAATCTGCAACCTGTGTATTCCACATGACAAACCTGTAAAAGACTGTATGGAAGGAGGGGTGCCAAATTTCTTTTCAACTTAATAATAACTGTGTTACTACATAGATTAACTTGGGACCAAACTGAAAGCCTGGGCACAATTGACAGTCCTTATCCTAATTCCTTGGTCCCACATTTAGGTGGTTGAGTGGGTAATGTCCTGGGCCCAGAGTCAGAAAGACTTGAATTCAAATCTGTCTTCAGACATTTCTATCCTGCATGACTTAAACCTTTGTTTGCCTCAGTTTCTCCTACTGCAAAAGGTGGATAATGACAGCACCTCCTTGTAGATTGTTGTAAGAATCAGGAAGGACCTGGCTCATACCAAGTACTGTATAAATGCTTATTTCCCTCCCTGCTTTTTATAAGTGCCCTTGTTATACATTTCCACTACGAACAAAATCATTTATCTTCCTATGTTAAAGTGATGTAACTTCCATTCATAGCTCTCAGTTTCACTCTCTGGGTTTAAGTAGAATGAGGTTTAACATCCCTTTTACACAATGGAAAGTACACTGGCTCAGGAATCAGAAAACCTGTGTTCAAATTCTGCAAAAAGTTAAAGCAGGTGGTTTGTTTTCATTGACCCTGTCTTTACCAACATGATCTACCTTCTTTTTAATTTAAAAAAGAAATCATGAACATAATAAATATCAATAAAATATACCTTTTGATGTTTAAGGAAAAGTAAAAGTCAGAATTGAATATGAAATGTAAACTGTTATGGAATTTGGTTTTTTCTTTCCTACTACATACAGCTATTTTAGGGTATAATTCACATTTAATAATGGTAGTTCCAACACTACCCTGCTACCTCATTTCTTCTGAATTTCTTTCTGTGTCTTCTGTTTATTTTTTAATGATTTATTGATTTTCCTTTCATTATCACTACTTCCTTATGCCCCTATAACTTTCATCCCCTTGGGGAAAAAAAAGCCCTCTTTTGTAACAAATAAGTATAATTAAACAAAATAAATTAGCTCATTGTATCTGAAAATGTCTGTCTCACTCTGGATCTCTAGTCCATTATCTCTCTGCCAAAAGGTAGGGAGCATGACTCATCAATCAGTCCTCTGGAATCATGGCTGGTCATTGTGATGGTCATAGTTCTTAAGTCTTTCAGCTATTTTCTTTACAATGTTGTCATTGTAACAATGGCTCTCCTGGTTCTGTTTACTGTATTCTGCATCATTTCATACAAGTCTTCCAAGTTTCTCTGAATTTGTCCCTTTTGTAATTTTTTACAATCCAATAATATTCATTCATTTGCAATAATTTATCAAGCTAGTCACCATTTGATGGGCATTTACTTTGTTTTAGTTTTTTTGCTACCATGAAAAAATGCTTGCTATAGTATACATATTTGTGTAATATGGGTCTTTTTCCTTTTCATTGAATATCTATGAGGTTTAAGCCTAATAATGGAATCACTGGGTCCAAGTCAATCCAATCTAATCTAATAAACATTTATTAAGTACAGCTAGGTGGTGCAGTAGATAAGAGTACCAGGCCTTGAATCAGGAAGACTCATCTTCCTGAGTTCAAATCTAGCCTCAGACACTTACTAGCTGTATGACCCTGAGCAAGTGACTTAACCCTGCTTGCCTCAGTTTCTCATCTGTAAAATGAGTTGGATAAGGAAATGGCAAACCACTCTAGTATCTTGGCCAAGAAAACCCCAAATGGGGTCATGAACAACAACAAATTGTATTAGGTACTGTGCTAACAACTGGGTATGTAATTAATAAAAAGAAAGACAACTTCTGCCCTCACAGAGCTTATCGTTTAGTGGGGGAAGACAACACACAAAAGGAGGCAAGTAATCAGGGGAAACCGGGGGAGACAGCTGATTCTGTGGAGTTGAAACCCAGAAGAGCAACAGATGTAGAGTGGAGTAAGCTGAAAAATCCAATTTCTTCCTTCCATTAAGGAAGGCATTGGGAGGAGTTTGGTGCACCACTTTCCAGTTCTCAAATTAGAGGATAGAGAAGGTTGGGAGAGGAGGGTGTCAGTCAAAACTTGAAGCAGCAGGGGTGATGAGTTTAGAAGTGATGAGTTTATCCTGGAAAGGGCCTCTTGTTCTATGGAGATGAAACCAGTGGAGGTGAAACCAGGCAGGGAAGCAGATGCAGAATGGAGGGTCAAAAGTTAAGCACAACTTAGTGACTTTATGAGTATAACTCAAAATGGCTTTCCAATATGCTTGTACCACGTCATAGCTCTATCTTATTTTTCAATGCCTTCTTCCCCCCTGTGAGGGAGATAAGAGATTTATGGAATGGGACATGGGGCACGAATGCATCAAAGTAGAAGTGAGACATCGTTTGAAAGAATGTGGTAGTGTCTATGGAGGCCAGACCCAAATATTGGGACCCAATAGAGAAAACAAAGCAGTCTAGGAATAGAATAAAGACCCTGGATAATGGAAAATAGAATTAGTGAGGACAGAGAAATAATATGATAGACATGTTTAAAGTGGGTAGAAAAAACCATTCCCGATTTTTACTATCTTATACCCCATTTCAAGCACTAGTAACTCTTTGTCTTTGCCTATAAAAAACTTGAAATTGCTCACCTAACAACATTCAGGTTGGGTCCCTAAGACAATGTTAGCCCAAGCTCATGGTACTCTATGGGTCCACACCCATTCAAAACTCCCTATAGCTCACCAACAACCACCAAGGTGCTTTCTAGGATTAAAGGACACCATTAATTAAAAGTAAAATAATTTAAAAAATAATAAGAGAGGTAGTAGAACATTTTCCTTGCAGACCTGGGAGAAACACTGCTCCACACAACATTGCTGGCAGAAGTGGACACATGTAGGGAACATATATTAAGAGGCATAGATATTGGATGCACATCTGGTCTGGGGGCACATATAGAAAAGCCTACGAGCAAGTAATACATGGCTGGGGCATGCACATGGAGGCAACTCATGCTTCTGATTTTTCAGGGTTATTGATGTCTTCTGGTGATATCATTCCCAATGGGCTTTGTCCTTGTTGGTCTCATATGACTTGTAGTCTCTGATAGAGAGATAGTATCTGTTTTATGTCTCTGTGAATCTTGTTTCCTGTATGTAGGTCTCAGAAAAGTTGGTAGTCTTCCCAAAAATCTCTGAAGGTTCTTGGGGACTAGAATCTTCAAGTTTCTCTGTTCCAAAACTTTTGTTATCTAGTGCAGATGAGTGGGAGGCAGAAAGGTGACAGACGACAACTAATCCCATTCCAGGGGTCAAGGCCATTGTCTTACTGCTGTCTTCTCGTATTTCTGGCCTTTCAAATGTGTATAGCCTAGAAAAACCTTTCCAGGATCTGAATCTCCCCATTCTCCCACCTTCACTTATAAAAGTATTCTCCCCTGCATTTTCTGCAAAATAATCATTCACATAAACCTCTTTTTCATTCATTACCCAATTAGATTTGGTCTTCTTTGAGAATGGACAGCACCCAACCAACCCAATTAGATAAACAAGTTCTAAGTTCTTACCAGAGTACAATCCTGGCCTCTCCTTCATGGCATCAGGATGTCCCTGGTTTCTTGAAAGCTAGGTCAGGGGAATGCAAACTCTGTCAGATCTTACCAAGTGGGAAAGACTTCAGGAACACAATGGGTGATCCATCTGTCATATGAGTAGCTATGTTGTGTAGCTTAATTGAAGCTCATCACCAGAATGTTGGCCACCATCTGGGTGATGAATTTTGTTGACCCCAGCAATTTATGAACCATGGTTATAATCTGCGTTGATAGAGGATGTGGTCACACTGATGAACTCACAGATCTTTGAATTATTGTAGCAGAAACATGACTAACTCTCTTTCTCTCTACCTTTCCCTCCCCTCTCTCTGAAACATATAAAGCACCTAGTTCATGCTATCTTTCCTGGCTATCTGCCTTGTTTCACATGGGTATCATGCTATAGCCTCTCCCTTCATTACTTCACTGGATAGAATTAGTTCTTCAGTCAACAAGGCATTCATTGAGCATCCCTTGGATCTGGGCAGGAAGCTAGGTGTTTGAACAGAAGGATCTCTGAGAGTTTGCAATGACCTAAGGTTCATCTATGAAACTAGAGACAAGGCTGCCGAGTGGTTTCACTGGCCAAGAAAGATGCTATCAGGGTTTCTCTCTCTCTGTTAGTACTTTTTTGGTTTTGAAGTCTCCATTAATAATAATTACTTCATCATTTCTCACAGCTTGATAGTGTTGCTTCCTCTTGACTCCTTCCTTCCTCTCCTTTCCTTGATGCTTCTCAGGCATTTTCCCTGCCTGTCCCCCATGTCTGGAATGGTCTACCTCCTCATTTCCACTTCCTGGCTTTCTTGGCTTCCTTCTAGTCTCAGATGAAATCACACATACAAGAAGCCTTTTCCAATCCCCCTTATAATGCTAATGGCTTTTTTCTGCTAATATCTCTAATTTACCCTACATACATCTTGTGCAGAAATATGTAGTTTGCATGTTTTCTCCCCCCTTAGAAAGTGAGCTCTGAGAGAGCAGAGCCTTTTTTGGGGGGAGGGGGGATGTGTCTTTCTTTGCATCCCCAGAATTTAGCCTAGCATTCGGATTTACCAAATGCTTATTGACTGACTGACTAAAAATGACTGACCATCCAAGATTTCCTAACAGGAACTCTAAATAGTTTTAAAATATTTTTCTTTTGGCTTTAGGTTCTAGGTGAGAAGTTCTAGAAGACAAGGGTTTCTTCATCTGTAAAATGAGGGAGGCTCATTTTATTTAGGGAGGCTAGGTGTCGCAGTGAATACAGCACCAGCCCTGGAGTCAGGAGGATTTGCGTTCAAATCCAGCCTCAGACACTTAACATTTACCAGCTGTTGTGACCTTGGGCAAGTCACTTAACCCCAATTGCCCTACCCTCTGCCCTCCATAAAAAAGGAAAAAAAATGAGGGATTTAGACTAATGTGGTCTCCAAGACTTCTTCTAACCAGTAGAGTCTATAATTTTATGAAGGTTAAATGGGCAGATTTAGGCAGAGAAATTCTCTAGAGGTCAAGTTGTGGTTATCCTTGAAAATGCCAATTGTTTAAAGGTAAAGAGAGACATATGCCAGAAGCAATTTGATTAATTAGCGCTCCAGAAGAAATAGAAGGATCTGGTATCATTTCAGGTCATTTGAGTATGTATGTGCTTGCATGTGTGTGTGTGTGTGTGTGTGTGTGTGTGTGTGTGTGTGTATGCATGTGCATGTGTGCTGGGGGATGAGTGCAAAGGGTTGCTGTAGCAATGAAAGGTTCTACTAGAGCTCCTTAAGCATGACATCAACTGGGAGACAGTTCCCAACTAACTTTCCTTGTTGCACAGGGACCCACACTTGTGGGTGATAGATAACCCTGAGCCAACTCTGTTCATCGCTTGTCCAACACAAGGCAGTGATGAATGTCCAGACTCATAGAGTCATAGATTTAGGGCTGGAAGAGGCATCATAAGTCACCCAGCTGAAGCTTCTTAGCAGAAGAAGAAAGGAAGGAAACAGAAGAGGAAACTGAGTTCTATAGAAGTTAAGTGACCTTTTAAAGAATCTTAATTCTGACTTTGGCTCTTTGTAAATCTCTTTTTATCATGATACCTCCCTTTAGGTTCCTGGAGAAAACACAAACACACACACACACAGATGGATGGATAGATAGATAGATAGATAGATAGATAGATTGAAAGATAGTTATTCTTTTTTCCCTTAGGACATGGAGGGCAAAAACATCTCTTGCCTGCTTCCCTTTCTCTGGAATGCAGAAGTATTCAGGGTGTGTAAATACTGTGGCCTCCATTCCCTGGTGCGCCCACTGTGGAAGATGGCACTTTGAGGTAGGCTCTTCTGGGCTCAGGTGCTAGTAATATTATTGGCAATAACCACACCCACAATTACTCCCCTCCCAACCCCCCACCCCAGGGCATTTTTACTTTTGGAGTATTTAATGAGAGATAGTTTACATGTAGACGTTCAGTTTCTATCTCAGTTATGATGTAAGCTCTAATAGCAGGGACTCTTTATTAATTACTTTCTTGAATGTAGGCAGAGACTATTGTGCAACCAAAATAATAAAAATGCAAGTAAGTAACTATGAGGGAGTCTTGGGAAAGGCAGCTTAGGTTATTCTCTCAAAGGTGCGTCAATTGTCCTGGCTCACCTTTATGAAGAAAATACTTCCACCCTCAAAATAAATGCAGAACATCCCAAATGTCTATAGTGCAATTTTAAGCCTTAATAATTTTAGATGTATAATTGCTACAAACTTATAAGAATTGAATAGTTTAATCATTAATTATTAAGATGAAAGCTTAATTACTTAAAATTTTAAAAACTCATTTGGTTTTGTTGATTTAAAATAATAATATTTAATATTAATTTTAATTAGACTAGAACTGTCATTATTTATTGCATGTGTGGCAATTTCTGAATGACACTGTCTCAGACTGGTGGATTAATAGAAAAGGTTCTTTTTTGTTGTTTGTTTTGCAGGGGGGAAGGCAGGGTAATTGGGGTTAAGTGACTTGCCCAAGGTCACACGGCTAGTAAGTGTTAAGTGTCCAAGGTCAAATTTGAACTTGGGTCCTCCTGACTCCAGAGCTGATGTTCTATTCCCTGTGCCACCTAGCCACCCTGAAAAGGTTCTTTTTCTTGACCATTTCATTCACCAGATCTATCTCTTATACTTTCTTATGAGGACACATCAAAACTGACGTGTATGCATCAAAGTATTGTTCTTTGTATGATTGTAAGGCTAGGATTATAAATGCAATTCATTTGGTCACTGAACCAGCAGCAAATGAAATTTTTTTAAAGCTTGGAAATTCTCTGAATATATCTATATAAAATCTAAATAATTAATCTTTCAAAAACTTTTTGTATGTTTATAACATTTGTACTTCTGAGGGTGTTAAAACTGCAATAAGATTTTTGGGACATGTGCTATTTCAGTGGAATCTCAGGAATGTAGAATTTAAGAACTGGAAAGGACTTCGGTGGCCATCTAGTCCAATCCATACATGGATGGAACCCCTGCCATGGCACACTCAATGGATGGTCATCTGGTCTCTACTTGAAATGAAATATCTAGAGATAGAAATCTCATAGAATAACTCATATACAATTTCACCTTTTTTGAAATAGGGAAATAATTCATTATTTTATTCTTTTATAGTTATGGCAGATTCATGAATTGTGTTTCCCTTTATAATTACAACCTCACAGAAGGGCAATGGATACAGACCAGAGATAATCTAAACGTGGCTAGCCTCTAAGCAGTCTGGGTCATGGACTGGAAGTCAAAGATGAGAGCATTTCAGAGAGGCAAGTGGAGAGCGAACCAGAGATTTTTAGGGAAACAGTGAGCTACCGTGGCCGTGGTAGGAGCCACTGGGGGTGTGATAGGCTCTGGAGAAGACTCCATGCCTGCCCCTAGTGCTCAGTGATGTGGGGCAGGCCTGTGGGCCAGCTGAGCCACTGGGTATCACAGTCAGCTTGTGGATTCTGCCACATTGATTATTCATGTGGAGGTGAGGATGGGGGATGGAGCTGGGTAGTGTCTATGCCCCCTAGTAAAAAGACAGTATTTGTCCCTTCTTATGTCACCTGGTTTTATCTGTAGCAAAAATGCCAATATCAAAGTAATTTGTTTCTTCTGATAGTAGATTTAGTAGTTGAGGCAGTGTGGTACAATTGGAATGATTATTGATTTGGAGTCAGAGCACCTGAGTTCAAGCCTAACCTTGACTTCTTCTTTCCTGTGTGGCCTTGGGTAAGTCTCTTAATCTCTATGAGCCATGGGTTCTTCCTCTGTAAAGTGAAGGGGTTTAACTAGAGGACCCCAGGTCATCTTTCAGTACTAAATAAATAATAAAACAGCTAGATGGCACAACAGATAGAGTGATAGACCTGGAATCAGAAAGATCTGAGTTAAAAATTTGTCCTGGACACTTACTAGCTTTGGGACCCTGGACTAGTCACATAACCTCTTTCCGTTTCAGTTTCCTCATCTGTAAAAAAGGATAATAATAGTATCTACCCCCCGGGGTTGTTGTGGGGATAAGAAGAACATATTTGTAAAGCACATTGCTTAAGATGCTACAGTCTCATAATCCATGCTTGATCATTAGATAATGATTACATATTTGGCGTAACAACAATTAAGTTAATTTTTAATATTAATAGCTGTGTGATTCTTAGCATCCTCTTCTCTCTTTTTCACTATTGAATTATAAAGGGGTTATATTACACCAGAGGATTTTTTTAAAATTCAAATTTGTTTTCATTTATGGATTGATGTGGCCAAAACTCATTACCTAGTGACTAATCTTCTGTAGATAAACTTCTCTGCACTGATCAAGGCTGGTCTCTATTGGATCATACTTGCAGCCCTTTTCAGCTGGATATACTCAGCTTAAAAAAAAAGAGTGGGACAGCCAGGTGGCACAGTGGACAGAGTGCTGGGCCTGGAGTCAGGAAGACCCATCTTCTTGAATTCAAATCTGGCCTCAGATACTTAATAGCTGTGTGACCTTGGGCAAGTCATTTAGCCCCGTTTGCCTCAGTTTCCTCATCTATAAAATGAGCTGGAGGAGGAAATGGCAAACCATTCCAGTTTCTTTGTTGAAAAAATCCCAAATGGGGTCATGAAAAGTTGGATGCAACTGAACCCCAGCAGAACTTGTGCTCCATTGATGTAGGCTCTGAAAACACAAGACCTCCATGTATTGTGATTTCCAAAGAAGGGAAGTACAATAAGCAAATTTATCATCATTTAGCTTATACTTCTACTTTCAAAGCTTATCATTTGTTTTCATGTCTAAGTCTTTAGTCCTGATTAAAAGTGTTAACACATGTGTTTAGAGACTGTCATTTGCAGGTGTTTGAAATAGAATACTTGTGAAACTTAAACATGTTTATATGTAACAGCGGGAGTGGGGAGGGGGTGATAGAGTTGAATAAAGTGCATGCCTGAGACATAAAGAAATTGTCATTAACTGGAAGGATGGCTCATCAGGCAAATAAAGGAGCTGGTTTTAATATTTCTTCAAAGTCACAAGAAACATGTTTTTCTTTCTTTATATATATTTTTTGTAGTTTATTTTTCATTTTTTAGTTTACATCATTCATTTCCTCAAGATTTTGAGTTACAAAATTTCTCCCCATTTTCCCCCTACCCACCATCCCCAAACAGCACTCCCATTGAATATCCCCTCCCACAATCTTCTGTCTCTTATACCTTCCCCCACACCCCCTCCAACTTTCCAGTAGGGCATGGAGGATCTCTATGCCACAGTGCCTGTATATTTTATTTCCCAGTTACATGTAAAATAATAATAATAATAATACTATATTTGAAACATTTGATTTTAAACCTTTGAATTCCAGATTCTTTACCTACCTCCCTCATCACCCACCCTTACTGGGAAGATAAGGAATTCAATATAGGTTGTATACGTGTAGTTATGGATATATTGTGAAAGACTGACTATATTTCCCTCCATGCCATCCCACCCCCACTTGTTCTATTCTCTACTTTGATCCTGTCCCTTTTCAAAAGTGGGTGCTTCTAACTTCCCTCCCCCCCAGCATGCCCTCCCTTCCATCATCCCCCATCTCATACCCTTTCCCCCTACTCTCCTGTAGGGTGAGATGCCCTATTTAGTGTATATGTCATTGCCTCCCTAAGCCAAATTCATTGAGAATAAGGTTGACTCATTCCTTTTTGCCGTCCTGTTCTTCTGCTCCATTGTAACAGTTTTCCCTTGCCTCTTCTATATGAGATAATTTACCCCATTTTATCTCTCCCCATCTCCTCTCATTATATTCCTCTCTCACCTCTTAATTTCACCTTTTAAGTATCATTCCTTCCTATTCAACTGGTCCTGTACCCTCTGTCTATATATACCTGTACACACATATATACACACATTCACATATGTATTCATACACCCATATACCCTCCTATAGAGACATATATATGTACATATATATATGTATATATACATATATATATATATTTCTATTCCCTTCAACTATTCTCATACTGAGAGAAGTTTCATAAATTACAATGATCATTTTTCCATGTATGAATGTAAGTAGTTCAACTTTGATAAGTTCCTTATTATTTCTTTTCCCCATTTACTTTCTCATGCTTCTCTTGCTTCTTGTATCTGAATGTCAAATTTTCTATTCAACTCTGTTTTTTTCATCAAGAATGCTTGAAAGTCCTCTATTCCATTGAATGACTATATGTTCCCCTGAAACATGATACTCAATTTTTCTGGGTAGGTGATTATTGGTTTTAATCCCAGCTCCTTTGACCACCAGAATATCATATTACAAGCCCTTCAATCCCTCAGTGTAGAAGATGCCAGATCCTATGTTATCCTGATTGTGTTTTCACAGTATTCAGACTGTTTCTTCCTGGCTGCTTGTAATATTTTCTCCTTGATCTGGGAACTCTGGAACCTGGCTATCAAATTCCTAGGAGTTTTCTTTTTGTGATCTTTTTCAGGAGGTGATTGGTGGATTCTTTTTTTTTTTTTTTTTTTGAGGGCAATTGGGGTTAAGTAATTGCCCAAGGTCACATGGCTAGGTTTTTGTTTGTGTGTGCGTTAAGTGTCTGAGGCTGGATCCGAACTCAGGTCCTTCTGACTCCAGGGCTGATGCTCTACTCCATGTGCCACCTAGCCACCCTGATTGGTGGATTCTTTTAACCTCTATTTTGCCCTCTGGTTCTAAAACATCAGGGCAATTTTCATTGAGAATTTCTTGGAGGATGATTTCTAGGTTCTTTTTTTGATCATGGCTTTCAGGTAATCCAATAATTTTTAAATGATCTCTCCTGGATCTATTTTCCAGGTCAGTGGTTTTTTTCAATGAGATATTTCACATTGCCTTCTATTTTTTTATTTGTTTGGATCTGTTTAATAGTATCTTGATTTCTCATAAAGTCACTATCTTCCATTTGCTTCAATCTAATTCTGAAGGAATGATTCTCTTCAGTAAGCTATTGAGATTCTTTTTCCATCTGGCAAATTTGGCTTTTTAAAGCATTCTCCTCATCGGTTTTTTGAGCCTCTTTTGCCATTTGAGTTAGTCTATTTTTTTTTAAAGCAATTGGGGTTAAGTAACTTGCTCAAGGTTACACAGCTAGTCATTACTTATGTGTGGGTGCTCATTTTCTGAGGCTGGTTTCGATCTCGGGTCATCCCAACTCTGAGGCCAGTGCTCTTACTCACTGTGCCACCTAGCCGCCCCTAATTAGTTTATTTTTTAAGGTGTTATTTTCTTCAGTCAGGTTGTTGACTCTCATTTCATAATTTTCTTTCATCATTCTCATTTTTCTTCCCAATTTTTCCTCCATTTCTCTTATTTGGTTTTCAAAATCCTTCTTAAGGTCATCTATGGCCTGTAACCGGCTTGCATTTTTCTTGGGAACTTTTGGTTCAGGAGTTCTGACTCCATTGTCTTCCTCCTGTTCCATGCTTTGATCCTTTTGGTCCCCAAAATAGGAGTGTAAAGTTGGATTGCTCTGCTTGCTTTGCTTTCTTTGCCTTCTCATGTTGCCACTCAATTATTTGACTTTTTCTGTTACCAAGAGAGGGGAGCTTTGTCCCAAATCACTGGGTTTTTCTCAGCTGCTGGAGCTATTAGTTGGGTACCCTCTCTGAAGCCTCCCCATGCTTTGGCAAACTGGTCATACACCCCAGGACCTCCACCCTAGACCTCAATCCAAATCCAAGAAGGTTAAAGCGAGAGTGATTACCCCTCAGACTGGTTGCTTGGTCACCTTACAAGCTGCAGGCCAGGAGCTCTGAAGCAGCCATCTGGTGGTGGCTGCACAGCCACCATGCCTCAACTACTTCTTGCTCTTGGGGGGCAAAGGCTAAATGCACTCCTGAATTCCCAGGTCCAAAAGTCCACACTGCACTGACTTCTCACTTTGTCCTTAGCATCTATATGTTGATAATTTTGGAAACTGCCATACCTGCTTTTGATCTGAAGTCCCTCCAGCCAGTGGCTGGTTGTGGCCACCCTGAAACTAAAACCTCTGGCTCATGTGGGGCTGGGGTTGGCTCCCAACACACAGAGCTGGCCATTTCCTGCTGGCCTGCTGGGCTGTCCTAAGAGGGAGATTAGCTTCTCTGTGTCATTTTGTGGGTTCTGTAGCTCCAAAGTTTGTTCAGAGTTCCCTTTTACATGAATTGGAGGAGGAAACATTTTTTTTTGATGGGATGGGTAGTTGGCCATCTTGCTTTGTAGAACTCACAGTGAAGAGACAACATTAGGAATTTCACTGCAGTTTATGCTGCAAAGGATGAAAAAGTAGAAAAATTCCATGGAGATCTTGACATGGTCTTCCAAACAAAATTGACATCGCTACTTGATTTCTTCAACAGCAATAATAACAATGAACATTAATGCAGTACTGTAAGGTTGCACGGCACTGTATACATGTTATTTCACTTGATTTTGAAACAATCCTATGAAATAGGTGCTATTGTTCCCATTTTTTATACAGATGGGGAAACTGAGACCGAAAGAAATTAAGTAATTTGCTCAGGGTCATGTGTCTTTTATTTGAGATAGGATTTGAATTCAGGACTTCTTGACTCTCAGTTCAAGGCTCTATCTACTCTATCTTCCATATATCTCAGGAAGATGGCAAAAATGACATTGGAAAATATTTTTTGATATCAAGAAATGATAGAGGTGAAAGACTTGTAGACTATTCCAAAGCCTCATCATTATATGTAATGTGGCACCTGATGACATTAGAACTCCATTGTTGTTGGGTCATTTTCAGTCATGTTCAACTCTTCATGACCCCATCTGGAGTTTTCTTGGCAAGGATACAGGAGTGGTTTGTCATTTCCTTTTCCAGTTTATTTTACAGATGAAAAAACTGGGGTAAACAGGATTAAGTGACTTGCTCAGGGTCACATAGTAAGTGCCCAAGGCCAGATTTCAAATTTTCTCCCCCTCCCTCTCCTCCCCAACCCCCTTCCCCCCACCCCATGGCGGCATGCAATCAAATATAGGATCTGCAAATACTTTCTCATTAGACATTAGGCCGTGAAGAAGTATTGTAACTGATGGATGAAGTCTATCTGCTCCTCATTTCTTATAGCACAATAGTATTCCATTACATTCATATACCACAACTTGTTTAGCCATTCCCCAATTAATGGGCATCCCTTTGATTTTCAATTCTTTGCCACCACAAAAAGAGCTGCTATAAATATTTTTGTACACACGGGTCTTCCACCCACTTTTATGATCTCGTCAGGATACAATCCTAGAAGTGGTATTGCTGGGTGAAAGGGTATGCACTTGTTTATAGCCCTTTGGGCCTAGTTCCAGATTGTTCTCCAGAATGGTTGAATCAGTTCACAAATCTACCAACAATACATTAGTGTTCCAATTTTTTCATATCCTCTCCAGCATTTGTCATTTTCCTGTTTTGTCATCTTAGCCAATCTAATTGGTAAGATATGGTACCTCAGAGTCAAAATCAAGTTTTTGAGATGTGTTCCTTGACTTTCAGGCATACACCATCATCAGAAGAATATTGGCAGGTAGGAGGCACAACTGGGACAGGAATCAGGAAGAACTGAGTTAAAATTCATCCTTAAGACACTTACTATTTCTATGACCTTGGACAAGTCAATCAACCTCTTTCTGTTTTAGTTTCCTTAACTCTAAAAAGAGGATAACAATAGCACCCATTTCCCAGGATTGTTGTGAAGATCAAATGAGATAATATTTATATAGCTTAGCACAGTGTCTAGCATGTAGTAGGAGCTTAATAATTGCTTATTCCACCCCCCCTACAGTACTACAATGATGCTTTTTTGTTTCAGAGAGAAGGTTGAGGTCATTAAAAGAACTTTGCAAATTTCATAAAGATAATCTGGCCAGCTCTATTCAACTTTTGAGCAAACTCATTGCTCATTTGCACTGTTTGTCGAACACACACACACACACACACACACACACACACACACACACACACTAACGCATGATCTTAGGTTTTCTAGGCATTTACATATAACAATCTAGATAAAAAAACCACCAAACAAAAACACCCCAACCCCCCCCCAACCCACAAACAAAAAAAAAACCAAAACCACCACACAAAAAAAAACCCCCAACACCCACACCCCAAAACCACCACACCAACAACCACCACCCACCACACAACCCCACCACCCCCAAACCCCAAACACCAAACAACCCAAAAAACAACCCAACAAAAACAAACCAAACCACCCCCCCCCAAACCCAAACAACCACACAACACCCCCACCACAAAAAACCACACACAACCCCAACCCCCACACAAAAAACCAAAAAACACCACAAAACCCACCCAAACCAACAACAACCCAAAACAAAAAACAACACCAAAAAAAACAAAAAACAACCAACCCCAAAAAAAACACAAACCCCCAAAACCCCAAAAACAACCACCAAACCAAAAACAAAAACAAATAAGAGAGTGGAGGAAAAATTGGAAAGAGAAATGAGAAGGATGCAGGAAAAGTATGAAATGAGGGTCAACAGCCTGACTGAGGAAAACAACACCTTAAAAATAGACAACTCAATGGCAAAGGAGGCCCAAAAGGGCAATGAGGAGAAGAATGCCTTAAAAAGTCGAATTTGCCAGATGGAAAAAGAATCTCAAAAGTTCACTGAGGAGATTCATTCCTTCAGAGTTAGACTGGAGCAAATGGAAGCTAATGACTTTAGAGAAATCAAGATGCTTTAAGCAGATCCAAACAAAGAAAGATAGAAGGCAATTGAAATATCTCATGGGAAAAACCACTGACCTGGAAAATAGATCCAGGAGAGACAATTTAAAAATTATTGGACTACCTGAAAGCCATGATCAGAAAGAACCAGAAATCACCTCAAGAAATTCTCAGGAAAATGCCCTGATTAGATCCAGAGGGCAAAATAGAGTTGAAAGAATCCACAGATCACCCTGAAAGATCCCAAAAGAAAACTCCCAGAAATTATAGCCAGGTTCCAGAATCCCCAGATCAGGAGAAAATACTACAAGCAGCCAGGAAGAAACAATTTCAATATTGTGGAAACACAATCAGAATAGCCAGGACCTGGCAGCTTCTACACTGAGGGATCGAAGGCATGGAATATGATATTCCAGAGCAAAAGAACTGGGAATGAACCCAAGGGTCACCTACCCAGCAAAACTGAGTATTTTTTCAGGGGAAAATATGGTCATTCAGTGGAATAGAGGACTTTCAAGCATTCTTAGGAAAAAACCAGAGTGAATAGAAAATTTGACATCCAACCAAGAAGAAGAGATGCCTGAGAAGGTAATCAGGGAAAAGAAATCAAAAGGAACTTATCAAATTGAACTATTTACATTCCTATATGGAAAAGCAATAACTGTGACTGAGATATCTTTCTCACTATGAAAATAATGGAAGGGGTGTGGTCATAGAATACATATGAATGTGTGTGTAATGGTTACAGTTATATATGGATAGAGGGCATAGGTTGAATTTGTTGGGAAGGGAGATACTCAAGGGATGAAATTATGAGGTGAGAGAGGAAGTGGCAAGAGAGATGGGGAGAGACATGGTAGGGTAAACTATCTCATGTAGGGAAGTGGGTGCAAAGGAGGGGGAGAATAAGAAGGCTAAAAAGGCAAAACCACATTCACATTGAATTTGGTTCAGGGAGAAAATGACATACATACTAAATGGGATATCTCAACCTGCAGCAGGATAGGGGGAAGGGGGATGAGAGGAGAGATGATGGATGGGAGGGCATCCTTGGGGTGAGGGAGGTTGGAAGTACCCACTATAGAAGAGGGACAGGATCATGTAGGGAATGGACCAGTTGGGGGGTGGGATGAGTGGGAGGGAATTATAAGCAGCCTTGCACAATATATCTACTATGATAATGTTTTGCATCGCTAGACATGTACAACATATACTGAATTACTTCTATCCCAAGAAGGAATGGGTGACAAGGGAGGAAGGAAATGGATCTGAAATTCAAGGTCGTAACATTAAATGTTTCAAATATATATAAATACTATTATTAATACTCTTTTGCCTATAATTGGGAGATAAGATGTGCAGGCATTGGGACACAAAGATTCATCTCCCTCTAATGGAAAAGTCGATGGGGGTATGGGAGAAGGTATGGGAGAGAGCAGATTGGAGGAAGTGATATCTTGTGGGACTGCTATTCTGGGAGGTTGGGTAGGGGAATAATGGGGGGAAAATGATTGTAACTCAAAATCTGGCAGAAATGAATGATGTAAAACAGAAGTTAATAAAGTATTTGTTTAAAAAAAATATATTTTTTTCATACACTTGGTTTTTCCTGTGTTGATGGTTATACGAAATACTTGAGGGTGATTCCCAATCTCATTTAGGTGTTCTGTAATGTGCCAGAGCTTAGTGCATTCAGCATGAGGTAATTTGCAACCAAAAGCATCTGGAAGACTTCTTCATCTGTAGTTCTCTTTGACTTGGACTCTGCATGTGAGCTCCATGAGGATGTACCTCTCATCTGTTTTGCTTCCTCTGAAATTAATTAGTAGAAAGTTATTGAACAATTATCTGTTGTTATATCTTTTAAAGATTCTTGTATATTTTTGACATACAGAAGAGAAACTTTGAGTCACTGTTTGACTGGACTGAATCAAATACTTTTTCATAATCAACAAAAAATGGACAATTGTATTCTTTATACCACTTAGTTATGGGATGGCAGAAATATGCTGTACTATGGAATATCAGCATTCTTTCCAATATCCTCATCAAAGATGCCCTCTCATAAAAATGTTATATATCTGGGAAAATAAGAATGGATATCAAAAGTACTAATGTTTTACAGTTTGTCTGTTTGGGAAGTAGTCACCACCTGAAATGTTTTTCAATGCCTTTGATTTCTTTCCCTTCCTTCAGATACTTGGAGAATCAGCCCTTCAAATGTCCTTAAAGTTGTGTTGGTCACAGTATGAATTGCCCTGTGTCTACTTGACCAAGTTCATCTGCTTTTTTCATATGTGTTTTCTTTAGCTATTTTTATGTCCCCAAGAAATGTATCTGGGACTATGATATTAGAGTCTAAATGTGGCAGCTCCACTGTCCTTGATAGTGAAAAGAGCTTATTGTAAAGATATTTGCAACATGAACTGCATCCAAATGATGAAACTGAGTGTATCTTAATAGGTAGCCAAGTAGTGCCATGGATAGAGCACTCCTCCTAGAGTCAGGAAAACAGTTCAAATCCAGCCTCAGACATTTACTAGCTGTGTGACCCTGGGCAAGTCACTTAGCCTCTATTTTCTCAGTTTCCTCTTCTACAAACATGGAGATAACCATTACCAACTAGTTTTTGTGAATATAAAATAATATTTGTAAAGGACTTTGTGAGCCTTAAAGAGCTATATAAATGCTAGCTATTATTATTAAGAAGCAACAATTCACCTTCCTTGAGGGGTAGAGACTGGGTTTTTTGTTTGCTTCTTTTATTTTATTTTGTCTTTCTTCATATCTCCAGGGCTTATTTTTTTTTAAAAGCAATTGGAGTTAAGTAACTTGCTCAAGGTTATATGGCTAGTCATTTTTATGTATGGGTGCTAATTTTCTGAGGCCGGAACCGATCCCAGGTCCTCCCAACTCTAGGGCCTGCACTCTTACTCACTGCACCACCTAGCTTCCCCAAGGGCTTAATATTTAATAAATGCTTGTTGCTTGCCTGACTCAAACTGACTCATTACTGATAAAGTAATACATGTTCACTTGTTTTTCAGTGATATTCAACTCTTTGTGACTTTATTTGGGGTTTTCATAGCAAAGATACTGGAGGGGTTTCTCATTTGCTCCTCCGGCTCATTTTACAGATGAGGAAACTGACCAAACAGGATTAAGTGACTTGCCCAGGGTTACACAGTTAATAAGTGTCTGGGGTCAGATTTGAACTTAGGAGAATGAGTATTCTTGACTCCAGGCCTGGCCCTCTATCTACAATGCTGCCTAGATGCCATAGAATAATATATATTGCTCAGATTGTAATGTGTAAGTGGATGGACAACTCATTGAATTGGTCCACATACAAAAAAAAGTATGTATGTATATGTATATATGTGTGTATGTGTGTGTTAAACAGGCACTGCAGACGTACTATGAACTGGGTCCCCAAAATTAATAGGGAGAAGAGACTAAGCTGAATTAAAAATAAAACTACCTTTGTTAAGTTCTTACTATGTACAAAGTCCTGTCCTAAGTGCTGGGAGTATAAACATAAAAGCAAGATTCTCAAAGAGTTCACATTCTAATGGGGGAGAGAAAGCATATACGAGGACAACTGTATAATTATATGCCTCTTTTAATGATCCCAGACTGTGTTCAGGCACAAAGACCATCTTTTTAATTCCAGTGTTCAGCTAGTGATACAAAAATGTTTCCAATTATGGGACACTATGATTACTGGGGTTCTAGAAAGTTATGGAAAGATGGATGGTGGATATAGGACTGCTGCACACACACTCGCAGCAGTGATTTGCTTGGAATGGATTTCAAAATCAAGGACTTACAAAGGAAGGGAGTTGGTCAGGGTGTGAGAGGGAGGGAGAACAGACAGAGAACTGAGCGTTGTGGAGTCACAAATAGTAGAAGATGCCAGGAGAGCCCTGAGCATGCTGGGTATGTCCTCTATTGCTGGTTTACAGAACGACAAACCATATCTGCATGACAAGAATCATGCAAAATGAGATGTGGGTAGCTTCCAATCTGCATTGGTGGCCAATATACCCAGCCCCAGGAGATCCCTGATATATGAATTTTTGAGGTGTATGTATTGTCTAATGCCTAGATGTTATAGCTATTGACTGGAATCTGACTGTTTGCAGCAAGAAATAATAAGGAACAGATCTGTGAAATATGGTTTTATTGCCATTGTTTTTATTTTAACTCAAATGATTTGTCTTTTTAAAATGCATTTGTTCCTGTCCATATTGTGTCTGGATTTTCACAAGTGTTTTTGAATGCCACACTTTTATTTATTAGTAGGGGGGACAGGCTGTATTCCAATTATTTGTATTTGTTTGAGATTCAAGGCAGATCTCAGCGCTATGCCCCATAATGAGTTCCACTCTGTGAGTTATAGCGCTGTTTGAGTGCAATAGCTGCCTAAACCACCCTCATTGTATTGAAGTTTTGTAAGCAATTTGGAGACGCTATCAAGAAAAATATGGTAGCCATATGGCAGATCAGCCCTAACCATGAAACACAAATTATAATAATCTTCTGCTCCCTACATACCCAAACTATCTTCCTCATCTAACCATCCTAAGTGTGAGTGGGTACTCCAAGTCCCCTAGGCTTGAAACCTCAGTCATTTATGTCTAGATCAAAGACAGTAACTGTCCTTTTACTTGCGAGAGTGGAAAGGAACAGTGTCTTTGTTATCCTGGCCACCTACCTCTGCATGTACTCCCAGTTGTCAATGTCATCGTTAAAAATGTGGTGCCCGTTTTAGACATGCTAGATCAGAAAGAGGCCACAAACCATATAGCCTTATGGCTGGGAGGTTTGCCCCAGCAGAGACCCACCCTTCAAATCCCTATTTACCTCCACTAAGATTCCAATGAAGGATTCCTTCAATTCCCAGCTTTCCCTCTCATAGATTTGGTTTAGTCAGCCAGCCATCAAACATGGGCTTTATGGTCAAGTATTTGACTATTTCCTATACCCTTTGTATCTCAATGCCTTGTTCTCTTTCTCCTTCCACCCCCCTCCCCAATATACTCCTTCAGACACATAAACACATGCATAAACCCATTAAATTAAATTAAATAAACATTCATTAAGTGCTTAAGGTGAATATGGCATTGTGCTTAGGGTCACAAACACACATAGAGAAAAGGAAACACTACCTTAAGGAACTTAAATTATCAATGAATTTTATTTTACAGCTGCTTTTGCATTTCTATGTGACTTTTAATGAATAAAGGGTTGGATTTGGAGTCAGGAAGATCTGGGTTCAAATCTGCGCTTAAACATCTATTAGCCAAGGGATCCTGAACAGGTTGTGTTACCTCTTGCAGCCTCAGTTTCCTCATCTGTAAAATACCTATAGCACTGACCTCACAGAGATGTAAAAATCAAATGGGATAATATATGCCAAGACCTTGGCAAACTGTAACAACAACAGTAATGATGATGACTATCTCATCATCATCATTTCCTCAGCTATTGTCCTTAATGGCTCTTTGGAGCTCCTTGCCAGGGTTGACTTTACTGTCCTCTTCTGGTCCCAGTAGAGGTTATAGTCACTCACTTTTAGTTATCCTGGGTCAGGATACTAACAAGTTCCTCAGCACTCTGCCCTGGTCAAACCACACCTTGAGTACTGTGTTCAGTTCTGCTATCCCATTTTCAGAATTAACAAATTAGAGCCTGCCTAGAAGAGGGTGGTCAAGATGACAACAGATCTGGAAATCATGTCATGTGAAGAATGGGTGAAGAATATGAGAAGAGAAAGACAGGAGAGGAAGAGTGGTGCTGGCAAAGGAAAGCTGTCTTCCAATATTTGAGGGAGTCATGTGGAAAGAGATTAAACTTCTGCGTAATTTCAGAGAATAATATGAATGATTTAGATAACAAGAAAAAAAGATTTTTATTTAACGAGAAAGTACTTTTTTAGTTTAGGGGTTCTTAATCTATCACTTATGGGTAGATTTTAAGGAATATGCTTATCTCTAACTGAAAATTAGTATTTCCTTCTTCAATTGTGAACACAGGCAACAAGCATTATCCTGAGCAGGAGTTCATAGGCTTTCACCAGATTGTTGAAGGAGTCCATGGCACAAAGAAGATTAAGACCCCCTGTTCTAGTTAGAGCTGTTCTCAGATGGAAAGGGTCTTCTTAGAAAGGATTGAGTTGGCACAGGAAGTTCAAGGGAGAACCTAGTGCAATGCTGAATATAAGGCTGGATTAGATAAATTCTGAAAGCTCTATATCCAATTCTAAGTTCTAGGATTCCCTTATCTCCTATGTGTAATTAATTTCTGATCCCTATTTATCTTTTTGACTTTTTTTCTTTTTATAGTGTCTCCCATCTGTCTTTCCCTTTGAAATCCTACTGCCATCTCCGTTATTACCTCATGTCTATACAATTGCAATAGTTTTCTAAGTAGCTTTGTTGGCTCTGATCGATCTGATAATTTTGCTATTGATGGCTTGGACAAAGTCAGTGATGTCATTTATCAAGCATGATTATGACTCTTACCTGAGAAGAATAGCTAAAATAGTGGATGATGAGTCAGGAGCCAAAAAGATCTCAATGGGTAAGCATGATAGAATTAATTTAGTAAAATCAAATTCAACTGAGATAAATATAAATCCTATTCCTGGCTTCAAAATATCAAATTTTCAAGTTCAGAATGGGAGAAGTGTGATTTGACAGTAGCTGATATGGGAAAAGAAAAAAAGTTTAAGCTTTTAGAGAACTACATTTTCAGTATGAGTCAAGCATATTCTGGAGTCAGAAAATATAGGTTTAAATTTTACCTGTGATACTACTTAGATCTAGTTTTTGCTTCTGTGAAATGAAAGAGTTGGACTTGATGGCCTTGGAGGTCCCTTCCAGCTCTATGTTCCTCTGGAAAATATGATGTGCCAGGAAAGAAAAAAAAAAGATAATGTGATGTTAGGCTGCCTTAACAGAATCATAGCATCCAGAAAGAGAGAAATGATTGCCACTCTGTACTCTGCCCTGCTCAGACCACATCTGGAGTATTATTGCATTCAGTTCTGAGTACCACTGTTTAGGAAGAATGTCAGCAACCTGGGGTAACCATACATCAGATGTAGGGTGAGCAGGATGGTGGAGGGCCTTGGAGCCATGCCTACAAGAACCAGTTATAGGGACTGGAGATATTTAACACAGAGGAGAGAAGATTAAAAGGAGACATGATGGCTGTCCTCAAGTATTTGGGTGGATCGTCAAGTGAGAGAGATGACATTTGTTCTGTTTAGCCCCAGAGGGCAGAAGTAAGAGCATTGGATAGAATGGCAGGTAGGTGGCACATAGGGCTCCGAGTCAGGGAGACCTGAGTTCAAACACAGCCTCAAATACTTCTTAGCTGTGCAATCCTAGGCAAGTCACTTAACCTGTTTGCCTCAATTTCCTTAAGTGTAAAAAGGGGATAATAATAACTCCTACCTCCCAGGGTTGTTGTGAGGACCAAATGAGATAATTATAAAGTACTTAGCAATGCTTGGCACATAGTAAGGGCTATATAAATACAAACTATTATTAGTTATTATTAAATAGCAGAGAAGCCAATTTAGGCATGATGTAAGGAAAACTTCCTACAGTTAGAGCTGTCTAAAAAGGATCTGTGTTGCTTCAAGAGGTATGGGTTCCTTCCACTTCACCAGAGATCTCTAAATGAGAATTGGGAAATCACTTACTGTGGATACTGTGGAGGTTAAACTAGCTGGGTTCTTTTAACTCTGCGATACTGCTATCCTGTGTTTCTCTGGCTTCTAGTCTTTTTCTACTTTAGCCATTCTAAACATCATGATTCATCTTCCTAAAATATCACTTTTACCATGTGATTCCCTTGCCCTCAAACCTGAAATGATTTTCAAATATAGTATAAAGTCCCAAATTCTTAGTCTGACACTCAAAGTCATTCAAAATCTGACCCCATTTTATCTTTCCATGTCACTCACAACTCCTCCACAAGAACTCTCTGTTCCTTGGACAAAACCTTTTAGGTTTCTGATTCTGTACCTATGTTTCTGTTGTTCCCCTATCCACCTCCCCCCTGCCCCCACTAAAATGCCTTCCTTATTTCTCTTAGCCCTTTTAAATTCTACCTGTCCTTTAAGACCCAAATCAGGTTCTATTTCACGAAGCCTTCTCTGACCACTGAAAAATCACCATTCTCTCTCTTTCTTTTCTTAAATTATCACTTGTTTGGCTTTTATCATCTACTGACTAGAATTGTTCATTAATTTTACACACTGAACATGCCTAGATTGTCTAAGGAAATTTGAATCTACCATTTAAAAAAAAATCACCTTCAGTATCTAACACAGAACCTTACATATTCAATAAGTAGCTGTTGATTAATAATCAACAATTAAATCAGAACAGTAGGAGTGATTTAAGTTTCAAAACTTCATGTCACATTATTGATTACTGAGAGTCTGGGGATGAGGTCCGTGGAGACCTAATTCTGTTATGAAAACTTAACCAATAAGTTTATAAGGAATCTACAATTAGTCTGAGAGTTCAGAAGTTAAAGCTCAACTAGGAAAAATTAGAAGGTTATTACCAATGTTCCTTAATGTTTTTAGGTGATGAGAAGACAAGCACTGTGCATGAGCAAAACTATGAAGACTGAGCATAAACAGAGCTTAATGTTATAACCAAATTAAATTAATAGCTAAATTAATGTGGTGCTGGGTACCTTGAAGAAAAAAGTAACTTTAGAGACCATCCAGTTTGTCCCTTTTCCTTTTGTAGATGAGTCTACTGAGGTACAGAATGATCATTATTGGCACATAGTTGATTTTTTTGGTCAAAACCTTTAATTTCATTCAATTGTGGAAATCACCATGTAGAAATCCCTCCATCAAAGCAACTATTCTATAACTTAGCTTTATTTTTTTTACTTTATCAAATGCTTTATTAACTTCTAGTTTACATCATTCATTTCCACAAGATTTTGAGTTACAAATGTTCTCCCTGTTTTCCCCCTACCCACCACCCCAAAATAGCGATCCCGCAGGATATCCCTTCCTCCAATCTGCTCTCTCCCACATCTTTCCCCATACCCCCTCTGACTTTCCAGTAGGGCATGGTGGATCTCTATGCCCCAGTGCCTGTGTATCTTATTTCCCAGTTACATGTAAAATAATATTAATAATAGTATATATATTTAAACATTTGATTTTAAAATTTTGAATTCCAGTTTCATTCCCTTCCTCCCTTGTCACCTACCCTTACTGGGAAGATAAGCAGTTCAACATAGGTTGTACATGTGTAGCTATGCAAAACATTTTCATAGTGGATATATTGTGAAAGATTGACTATATTTCCCTCTATCCTATCTCACCCCCCACTAGTTCTGTTTTCTACTTTGATCCTGTCCCTTTTCAAAAGTGGGTGCTTCCAACTTCCCTCCCCCCCAGCCTGCCTTCCCTTCCATCATTCCCCCTCTCATCCCCTTCCCCTATACTCTCCTGTAGGGTGAGATACCCTATTTAGTATGTATTTCATTCCCTCCCTAAGCCAAATTCAATGAGAATAAGGTTGGCTCATTCGCTTTTGCCTTCTTGTTCTTCCCCTCCATTGTAACCATTTTCCCTTGCTCTTCTATATGAGATAGTTTGCCCCATTCTATCTCTCCCCATCTCCTCTCATTATATTCCTTTCTCACCTCTTAATTTCACCTTTTAAGTATCATCCCTTACTATTCAACTGATCCTGTGCCCTCTATCTATGTATATCTGTACACATATATACACACTCACATATGTATTCATATGCCCATATGCCCTCCTATATAGACATGCATATTATGTGTATATATGTATATATATATATTTCAATTCCCTTCAATTATTCTCATACTGAGAGAGGTTTCAGAAATTACAATGATCATTTTTCCATGTATGAATGTAAGTAGTTCAACTTTGATAAGTTCCTTATTATTTCTTTTCCCTGCTTACCTTCTCATTCTTTTGCTTCTTGTACCTGAATGTCAAATTTTCTATTCAACTCTTTTTCATCAAGAATGTTTGAAAGTCTTCTATTCCACTAAGTGACCATATTTTCCCCTGAAACATGATACTCAGTTTTACTGGGTAGGTGATTCTTGGTTTTAATCCTAGTTCCTTTGCCATCTGGAATATCATATTCCAAGCCCTTCAATCCCTCAGTGTAGAAGCTGCCAGGTCCTGTGTTATCCTGATTGTGTTTCCACAATATTCAAATTGTTTTTTCCTGGCTGCTTGTAATATTTTCTCCTTGATCTGGGAACTCTGGAACCTGGCTATAATATTCCTTGGACTTTTCTTTTTAGTATCTTTTTCAAGAGGTGATTGGTGGATTCTTTCAACCTCTATTTTGCCCTCTGGTTCTAAAACATCAGGGAAATTTTCCTTGAGAATTTCTTGGAGGATGATTTCTAGGCTCTTTTTTTGATCATGGCTTTCAGGTAATCCAATAATTTTAAAATTATCCCTCCTGGATCCATTTTCCAGGTCAGTGGTTTTTCCCATGAGATATTTCACATTGCCTTCTATTTTTTCATTTGTTTGGATCTGTTTAATAGTATCTTGATTTCTCATAAAGTCACTAGCTTCCATTTGCTCCAGTCTAATTCTGAAGGAATGATTCTCTTCAGTGAGCTTTTGAGATTCTTTTTCCATCTGGAAAATTCAGCTTTTTAAGGCATTCCCCTCATTGGCTTTTTGAGCTTGTTTTGCCATTTGAGTTAGTCTATTTTTTAAGGTATTATTTTCTTCTGTCAGGTTGTTGACTCGCTTTTCATGATTTCTTGCATCATTCTCATTTCTCTTCCTAATTTTTCCTCAACTTCTCTTACTTGATTTTCAAAATCCTTCTTAAGGTCCTCTATGGCCTGTAACCAGCTCATATTTTTCTTGCAAGCTTTTGGTGCAGGAGTTCTGACTTCACTGTCTTCTTCCTGTTTCATGCTTTTATCCTTTTGGTCCCCAAAATAGGAATGTAAAGTTGGATTTCTCTGCTTGCTTTGCTTCCTTTGCCTGCTCATGTTGCCACTCAATTACTTGACTTGTGAGCTTTTTGCCACAGTCGGATTTTGCCACCAGACAGGGGAGCTTTGTCCCAAATTGCTGGGGTTTTCTCAGCTGCTGACACTATTAGCTGGGTGCCCTCTCTGAAACCTCCACACACTCTGGCAAGCTGGTCATACACCCCACGACCTCCACCCTAGACCTCAATCCACATCCAAGCAATTTAAAGCAAGAGTGATTACTCTTCAGACTGGTTGCTTGGTCCCCCTATAATCTTTAGGCCAGGAGCTAAAGCTGCCACTTGAAGGTGGCTGCAGGGCCACAGTGCCTCAGCGTCTCCTCCCTCCAGGGTATAAAGGCCTGACCACACTCCTGAACTCCCAATTCACAAAGTTTACACTGCACTGACCTCTCACTTTGTCCTTAGCATCTATGTATTGATAATTCTGGAAACTGTCACGGCTGCTGGTGATCTGAAGTCTCTCCAGCCAGTGGCTGGTTGTGGCCACCCTGAGGCTAAAACCTCTGGCTCCAAAGCAGCTGGGCTTGGCTCCCAGAGCACTGTTCTGGTCTCTCCCTGCCGGGCTGACCTCAGTGGGAGGTTAGCTTCTCTGTCATTTTGTGGGTTCTGTAGCTCCAAAGTTTGTTCAGACTCCCCTTTTACATGCATTGGAGGAGGTGGAAGCTGGAGCTGCATGCAAGTCCTGTTTCTACTCCCGATAACTTAGTCTTAAGATGAAGACTTGGTAGCATTAAGAGATCCAGTGAATTGCCCAAGATCAGTATGTGTCAGGAGTAGTGCTTGAACTCAGTTGTCTCTTCCTGCATAGTAATTGAATAGAGGTAGTTTGCGTTGTTACGTGGTTGAGTAGATAGAGCACTGAACCTTGAGTCAGGAAGTATCTGAGTTCAAAGCCAGTCTCAGATGCTCACGAATTGTGTGACCCTGGACAAGTCACTTAACCCCTGTTTACCTTAATCCACTGGAGAAGAAAATGGCAAACCCCTCTAGTATCTTTGCCAAGACAACCCAATGGACAGCATTGGTGTGCTACAGCCCATGGGGTGAGGAAGAACTGGACATGACTGAACAACAGCAGTACACAGTTCATGTAAAGGATGGAGGCTGGAGATAATCAGAGGACCTGGCTTCAAATACTGGTTCTGTACCTTACTTCTTGTGTGATCTCTGTTTTCTCCTCTGTAAAATGAGGGACTTGGATTAATTGATCTCTGCCAGTTATAATTCTACAACTCTCACAATAACTTTCAAGTAGTCAAATCAGGCATTGCTAGAGTACTCAGAAGAGGCTGGGAGGGGTAATGGGGCTGGGGAGCAGGAAGGTGCTCTGAGGTGGTCTGGAGGGTGTCAACCTCCATGGGCTTCAGTTCCTTATCTGAACAATGAGTCGACTGGATTAGATGACTTGGTCTATAATCCTCGGATTGTCTCTAGGGGAGACTATTGGTGGTTTGGGGGCCAGTGTTGGGAGTCAGAACAGGGTGCTCTGCCTCTGTTGGACTAGGATAGGGCAGCCGTCTCTCTCCAAAGTGGAAGCTCTCTTTCTCCTACCACCCCCCAAACTCCCTTTCCCCACTCCTGCTCCAGGAAACTAAGACTGGACTAGATACTCTAAGCCTCAGTCTTCAGATAGGAAACTGGTGGAAGAGGGGAGGATCCAGTTTCCTTAATCTGCAAGCAGAAATGGCCCAATCTACTCCCTAACTCTTCTGCTACTCTGCACCCCCACCCCGACCAAAAGACTAGCAGTCCAGTTGAACTCCAGGTGAAAAGCTCACTACCTCACTACCTCCCTGCTCACCTCTGAGATGGCCGTGGAAAACATACAAGAGCCTGGGGCTGCCCCAGAGACAATTCCAGGACTGGCTGGTGTGCTCGCATGAGCCCGGGTGGGTTTTATTGCTGTCCTGCTCCCCCGGGGCCTCCCCAGTGATTACCTTAGCCCCAGTGAGAGCCATCACCACAAATGCAGGTGAGTAAACACAACAAGCCGGAGAGATGGAAAAAGAAAGTGCTTCCCACCGGAAAGTCAATTTCTGACAATAGCAGTTTCCCCTGAAAAGGCCAAAGAGCAAGGAGAGGTTGGGCCAGGCTGAGCTAAATGAAGTGGTCCAGAACAAAGAGGGGGATAGCAGGAAGCAGCATTCATTCCTGAAGAATCCCCCTCAAGTGAAATGCCAGACGGGAGTATCTTTCCGGTGTTGCTGGAGGGGGCCCTTTCCCAGACAGCACAGTCTAGGTTCCAGAAGCCTCAAAAATTCCCCTGAAGCAAAGAGATCTGTTCCCTGTGCAACTCCCTCTCCACCACCCTCACTCCCTCCACCTCCCCTCCCTCCCCCACCTCTCCTTTCTCTTTCCCCTACACCCGGAGTCCGCAGGCTTCCTTAGAAACCCGCTTGGAAACTTTTGAATCGTAAATGAGGATTATGGTTGCAGCTGATTTCATTTTTGAGAATTCCCAGGGGGCCAATGGGGCACAGTGTGGGAAGAGGTATTTTGATTTTGCTTTCCAGTCTGCTCTGAGCATGTTTTATGTGTTGAAGATGAATGGAAAGGGGGAGGGCAGAGGGGGGAAAGAGAGGACCCACAAGCCCCAAAGTAGAGATGTCACTAGTAAACCTGATAATATGGAAGATGACTCTCTCCCCGCCACCCCATGCCATTTCTACCCCTAGCCCACTAGAAGGAGGGTTTAGGCCACTAACTGTAGTGACTGTCCACCAGAAGCTGGCTGCCAAGTGCCTTGGGGTGACCTGCTGAGCAGCTGCCAGAAAGTGGGGGCTGAGTCACTGGCTCTTTCTAGATAGGGATAAGCAAGTTGATTTAAATGAAAGGAGCGTCCTGTGCCCCAGATTTCATGGGGAACCTGTTCTTTTTCTTTTAGTTTGCCTTGGCAAAATCCTTCCCCTTTTCTCTGGCCAACTTGGAATTTCTTTCATTCTGTGTTGCAATCCATTAGGGTTTCACCTGGGAATTTATTGTTATCTATTCTTTTAGATTATTAGCATATGCTAAGCAAGACTTCAACCTGTCAGTCAGTCAAAAAACATTTATTAAGAGCTAGTTTCAGGCATTGTTTTAAACTGTGGGGATTAAAAAAAAAGAAATGAAAAGAAAACAAAGAAATCCCCGCCCACATGGAGTTCACATTCAAGTGAGGAAGGAAGCATTTCTAGGTCCAGAGAAGGTATACAGATAATAGGTAGGAGATAATATTGTGGTTGTGATAGGGGTGGGGAGCAACTAGAGGGTATGGTGGGTAGAGGACTAGACTTGGAATCAAGAAGACCCATCTTCCTGAGCTGACATCTGGCCTCTCACTAGCTGTGTGACCTCAGGCAAGTCTTGTGACCCTGTTTGCCTCAGTTTCCTCATCTGTAAAATGAGCTGGAGAAGTGAATGGCAAACCACTCCAGTATCTTTGCCAAGAACACCCCAAATGGGGTCACGAAAAGTCAGACAGGACAGAAACAACACAACCACAATCTCCGAGGGGAAGGCTTTAGCAGCTGGGAGGCAGAGTAATGACTGAGTCTATTGCCTCTGTGTAGCAGGTGGGATTTGAGCTGAGAATTGATGGAAACCAAGGGAACTAAGAGGCAGAGGTGAAAAGAGAGAGAGCATTCCAGGCACGGGAGATAGCCAGGAGAAAGGGAGCAAGATGAGAGACTGGAGACAAAGTGCTGTCCTCAGGGAAACACATGTTAGCCAGTGTAGCTACGTCTTAGAGTTCATAGTGTAAAGAAGACGGAGAGGAGGAAGGAGCCAGTTTATGAAGAAATTTATATGCCAAACAATAGACTTTATATTTGCTCCTGGAGATGTGTAACAGAGAGTCATTGGAATTTATGGAGTGTGTGTGTGTGTGTGTGTGTGTGTGTGTGTGTGTGTGGTGGTAACATGGTTAGGCCTAGGCTTTAAGAAAAGCACTTTGTCAGCTGAGTAGAAGGTAGATTGTACTGGGAAGAGACACGGCCAATTTGAAGGCTATTGCAATGATCCAGGAGAGACAGGCCTGAACTAGGGTGATGCCCATGTGAGCATAGAGAAAAGAGGATACCCACAGAAACAGTGAAAGTAGAAATGACAGCATCTGACAATGCACTGGCTATATGAAGCAAGGGTGAGGAGGCCAGGATGCTGCTGCAGTTGTGAACCTGGGTGACAACAGTAACAAGAAAGTCTTGAAAGGGAGGTGTTTGGTGGAATCAGTTCTAAATTAGATAATTAGTTCTGCTTTAAAATAATGAGTTTGTGATGTCCATGGGGAACTTAGTTTGAAATTTCCAAAAAGTGATGATTGGTGATGTGAAACTGGAGCTCAGGAGAGATTGTTTGTTTGTTTCAGTCATGTCTGACTCTTTGTGACTCCATTTGGGGTTTTCTTGGCAAAGATACTGGATTGGTTTACCATTTCCTTCTCCAGCTCATTTTACAGATGAGGAAACAGAGGCAAACAGGGTTTGTTCAGTGTCATACAGTAACTATCTAAAGTCAGATTTGAACTCAGGAAGAGGAGTCTTCTTGAGAGAGATTAGGGCAGGGTTTATAGCCCTCAGAATTATCTCCATAGAGATGATACTTAAACCCATGGAAACTAATGGGATTTCCAAGTGAGATACTATAGAGCAAAAACACAGTGACCTGGAGGGAGCTTTGGAGTTTACTCACAGTTAATGTCTATAACAGGGATGAAGAACCAGAGGAGGAGGCTGAGAAGATAACAAGAGGAGAGCAGTGTCAGGAAAACCCAGAGAGGACAGAGTATGTAGAGGGAGGAGGTGATCCATAGCATCAGATACTGCTGAGAGGTCTAGAAGGACTAGAACTGAGTAAGGAGAAAGGTCACTTCTTAATCTAAAGCCAGAGTGAAGGAAGAAACAGTGGGTGAAGGTGTCTGAGTGGTACAAGATAAGGAGGGGGAAAGGGGGAAATCTTGTTGAACAGCCTCATTTTTTTTTTTTTTTTGGTGAAATATGAGTCAAAGACTTTGGCTGAAAGGATGGGGGAAGAGGTCACATTAGAAACTTGAGATGAGGAAGTTTAGAAGGGTGACTGTGGAAATGGGATAGCAAATTAATTTGGGAAGAGTAGGATGACTGCCTTGCTGCAGTGAGGACCCAATGGATATTAGATTTCTAGGTGACTCAGTCATCATGATTTTGTGATTTCATCAGAGTGAAGAAGTCGGATGGTGAGAGTAACACAAACTAGGGGTCTGGCAAAGTGTGATCAATATAGGACAAAGGAGCAATGGATTCCAGGGGGGAAGATAGCATCTTATTGAGTTAATTCACCAAAAACATCAAGATAGGTGATAGAGAAGATAGTTGATGGCCTGAGAAAGACCTGAGAGGTTAAGAGATTATTAGAGGATAACAAATAAGCCCCTACTTTGTGTCAGGTACTGTTCTAGGAGCTTGGGATACAAAGAAAACAATTTTTGGCCTGAAAGAGTTTACATTTGACAAGATCTAGGATTCCTGGGTGTGAGTCCCCTAAGTCAGATCACCATCCCTTTATGAGTAAGATAGTCTTTAAGAAAGTTCCAGTGACTGACAAATTTCATCAGTCAATCAATCAACATTACATGCTTGCTGTGTGTGTGTGGCATGGTGCTAAGTGTTGGAGACACAAAAAGGCAAAAGATAGTCCCTGCCCTCAAGGAACTTACCTTTTTGGGATATTTACTAATTTAGTTAGAATATCCTTGGACTGGTCCTACAGGAAGTTATTCCAGGTTCTTTATGCCCTTGGCTAGTATAGACTTTAAGAACCAAGATTTACCTATAGTCCACACTAAGGAAATAGAGTAGGAAATTAGCCAAAGAATATATAAATGCTCATTGTTTTTTGTTTTAGTTCTGACCTCTGATTTTTATCAATGTAGAAGAGTTCCTTCTATCAAAGCATGGCTGTCACTTAGAGTTTTAGATAATTGCCTGGAAAAGCTGAATTAAATTGACTTGCTCAGGGCCACAAGGTCATTATGTGTCAAAGGAGGAACTTGAACTTGGAATTTAGGGACTTTCAGACTAGCGCTGTTAAGGATGCTCTGCTGCTGGGTATGGGAGGGGGGAGGAGAGAGATTATGTTCTTGAGTTTAGGCTTTAACCCAGACATCTTATATTTGTGGAGCAGTAAGTTGATTTAGAATTGCAGACTAAAATGAAAGCACTTTAGAGGGCCAGGTATCAGATTGAAAGATTTGAAGAATTTTCTCCCTACAATGCATTTATATTGAAAGTAGGCAACTGAGGCTTCGTTTTTTACCCAACCTGAAATCAGTGAATGGGTGTTGCCTCAGATAAATTGAGACCTGGGAAAGACCTTACAAGGAATATCAATTTCTTGAACTAGAGTTCTGGAAACCAGGCTTTGATAAAGTCATTGGGTTACAAATGGAGCTACTTGACTATGCCTTAAAGTTAAATCCCAATCACTCTGACTCTCACTGATTGGCCAAAAATGGACCCCAACTCAAAGCTCAGCTGGTCATTGTTTGGATTTTGTTGGCTCAGAATGAGTGTAAATAATGATTGTTCCGTGCTGGCCGGAAACCCCTCCCAGATTGTTTTGGGGGGAGGGAGTTGAGTAGGTAACCGAGGCTTTTTTTTTGCCTCATTTCTTATCTAGCCTTAATCACTGAATGGGTGTTGCCTCAGACAAACTGAGACCTAGGACAGACCTTAGTTCAAAAAGGTCAAGGTTTTCCACTGCATCCAGGGCCATCTCCAGTCATCCTGATCTATGTCTTGCCACTGGATCCATATGGCTCTAGAGAAGAAAGTGAGACTGGTGACTTTGCATAGCCCTGCCTCACTTATATTCAATTCACTTGCAAGTCAAGACATCTCTTTCCTGATATTATTGGTTGAGAATGAAAGACAAACAACAACAACAGAACACTGAATGGATAGAAGGAAGTTCAAATAACTTGTTTACACTGGAAAAAGTGTGGAAGCGGAGGATTTCACATCACTTGCTATAAAATGACATGTTAGGCCCCTATCACAAACTCTTGAAATTAAGAGATGGGCCAGTTGTATCAGATTTGGAATCAGAGGACCAGGTCTGAATTCTGCCTCTAATATTTACTATCTGTGAAACCTTGGTGGAAGTCAGTAGTTTCCTCTCCTCCTAAGAAGAAACCTAAAAATAAAGTCAGCAGCAATGGTAGAGAGTCCTTTCTGGTCTCTCCCAAAGACTAGCAGGGTGTTTGACTATCTATTTTTTAAAATTTTATTTTATTTTTAATTTATGAAATAAAACAAGCATTTCCATAACACTGGAAAAAAAGATGATTGCACATGAAACTATAAGTCTATTATGTACAACTTGCCCTTCCCTTCAAATATATAATATTAAAATGTAAATTTCTTTTCCTTCATTTTTTCCTTCATTCTCCCTCCTGCACAGATAGAGAGCAGAATAAGGTGCAAAATGAATAATTTTGGCTACATTAAATTAAAAAAGGTTTGTACAAATAAAATAAATGTAGCCAAGATAAGAAGAAAAGCAGAGAATTGAGGGAAAAAATTGTACAGTTTCTCAGCTAAAGGTATCATATCTTAAATACATAAAGAGCTCTGTGAAATTTTTCTATAAGAATATGAGTCATTCCCTAATTGATAAATAGTCGAAGGGTGTTTGACTATCAATAAGCTGCCAATTCTCCAGAAGTTTCCCTCAGTAGGCATCCACATCAGTCCAAGAAGCTTGAGCTGTTCACCAAGCCCAGGCTCCCTACTCCCTCCTCACAATGCTTGGTCTTGCTTGACTCAGATAAGACCCATATAAAAACTCACTAGACTTCATTGGTTTTGGTGCTTGCCTTTCCCTGAGAGACATGAGCTGTGTTCGTCCTCCCTGACTGTACTTTCTTATTATGAGTACTTCCCCTCAATAAAGCTGGCTTACTCCACTTTCTGTGGACTCCCATGTGTTCGGCATTCTGTCCTTTTCTATACTCTACCTTGGAATTTCAAAACTTACTCAAACTGTTTGGACCAGACACTTGAGCAAGCCTTTAAACCCTCTGGGTCCCCAGGAAGTCAGGCTTGCAGGGCTATGTGCCACTCTACCTATTTCTGATTCAACGTTTCCTGAGTATTGTTAGAGACCTCCTTAAACTCTGCTTTCCTACCATTCCAGCTGAATCTTCTAAAGCTATCGGTTACTTTTTGCCAAGGGACAGACAGTTTTTCAGTTTGTTGAGGGCCAATGCCCTATGTGGCTCTGGTCTACAAGAAGTAAAAAAGGCATTGGGTAGCCAGCTGATGCAGGTGTCTGGAAGTAGTTCTGTATGCTGCCTTCTTTTTTCTTGATATTGACATAAATACTGCAAGAGGCACTGCTGTGGGGCTATCAACAGGTTTTATGGTTTACAAAGGGTAAATGGTCCTCTTCTAAAGTGTTTTCTTTGCCCGGGCATCCAAAATTTCTAACTATGTCACTGATTGCACAATTTGTAAAACACCATTCCAGAGTTTAGGGATGAAGTGAAATCCTGTGGTCAGAGTTGGCAAATGGTTCAGGAACTTTGGCCCTTCTTCCTGGCATCACCAATGACCCACAGACTGACCTTATGACCACTTATCTTCCTTAAGCTTTTGCAAATTGGGCAAGACAGTGCTTGCCTCAAGAGTATGTTGTGAGGATTAATAAGGTTATCCTTGAAAAATGTTTTGAACTCCTCAGTCAAAAGCTACTGCATAAAGACAAGGTAGCATCATTGTTTCCCCTCAGAAAAGCATGTGAGAATTGAATGAGGAAAAAATAACATGACCTTTACTGGGCTATTTTTATTTGCCCAAGGTCATTTAAAAATGTCACAGTTTTATGAAGAATCCAGCTGATTAGCCTACCCCATTCTATGTCACATGAATGCCTTTACCTAATGTGGGAAAGGTGTCTTTATAAGTGGGGCATAACTGCAAATTCAACATAACAAAACCTTGTTACTTTGGACTCTTGTTAACCCAGGAAATGTAATAATTTGGACAGGCATTGAGGTTAACTACTCTTTCATTGTGTAGGAGTAAAGAGCTTCCTAATCCACATAATCGTTCCCAGTTAATAATGTAAACAAACTTCCAGGGGAATTTTTTCAAGACACATTTTAAAAAGAACTATGGAAGCAAATAATTGCTAATTATTTTTTTCTGTTAACTAAAGCAGGTCCTTTCCCTTTTGGAATAAAGAATTCTCACCGTAAGCATCTATAGCTGGATTAGTTGGTATGAAGAATATAAAAGCCATTCCACCAGAAAAAGGAGCAATCTGAAGTCAAGGTCAAATTACTGACCAGAAGAGAAAAATTGAGGTGTGAAAAATACACCTGTGGGCTTGGCTGGCCTTTCACCATTAGGGAGGAGCTTAGTACAAGTGTGTGTTTGACTCATCCTAATTTTACCTATCCAATCACCAGCTTCTTAGCTGACTCTTCAAAGTACCAGAGGGAACTATCATGGACTATACCTGTTAGCCCAGGTAATAACACTGAGTTTATTTCTGAATATTCTATAAAACAGAACTTTCTCTAATTTCACTGTCTCCCAAGTTGGTCTGAATTTGATGGTGGTTTTATTTCCAAAATGGAAAGATTCTTATAATAGCAGACAAAATAGATCATACTTTTAGGTCAAGTTTCTTTAAAAAAAATTTTTCCCTCAGTTTTTAAATCGCACAGTGATATTTTAAGGGGCATTTGTTCCTTACAACTTCCATTACCAATCTCTGTCTTCCAATATGTGCCCCTAATCTCTCTTCTCATTATTCTAGTTCCATGACTAATAAATACCTGATTGTTAATTATATTTACCTGTTTTCTACTAGAGAATGTTATATCCATTTTGGTTGTTTAGTATCTGTTTCACCATAAAGGATGGGAAAGGGCAGCTCATATTTGATAGGACTAATTCAATTCAGCTTAGTAGTTTATGTCTTGGAACTCTGAGGGATTCTTTCTAGGACTCCAAGTCCTTTTTGAATGATGGTAGTGATAATGAGAAGGAAATGGCAAAGCACTCCAGGATCTTTGCCAAGAAGACCCCATGGACAGGATGTTCCATGGGATCATGAAGAGTGGTACACAACTGAATGAGTGAACAACTGATGTTGTGGTTTTAACCAACTACTCTCTCTCTCTCTCTCTCTCTCTCTCTCTCTCTCTCTCTCTCTCTCTCTCTCTCTCTCTTTTGCTTTTAAGAAGGCAGGAAAATTGGGGTTAAGTGACTTGTCCAAGGTCACATGGCTAGTAAGTGTTAAGTGTCTGAGGCTGGATTTGAAGTCAGGTCCTTTTGACTCCAGGGCTGGTGCTCTACTCACTGCACCACTTTAGTGTTCCTTTTAAAACATGCCACAAATCTTTCAGCTCTAAATTCTCCAAGAGTTTTTCCAAGTTCCATATGCTCCCTTTTGTTTAATTTCTGTTAGATTTGTCTAACTTCAAGAGGAATATGAGAATCTCATGGTATCGTTGTTACCAACTATATATTTTTTTATTATTCCTTCATGAATTTAGATGATATGTCATTTGGTCATTTAAGGGAGGTAGAGCTGCGCTGTCATGAGCCTCACTCTCTCTTTCTGAGTCACTGAAGTTCCAGTGCCAATCAGCATGCAGTGGAGACCTTGGTGTCTTCCGTGTCTGACCAAACTCTTAGCAGTCTACAGCATCTGCTTCAGCTGACTTTATGGCCTTTGGAACAAAGTTTCTCATCATTCCATTGGAGTACATCTTCACATGCTTGGGGTAGAGATCCTCTTAACTCACCGACAGGCTTGAAATCTGCCAATTTCCCTCAACCAGGTTTAGTTCATCTGCCATGACAGTTTTACTGTCCTGTGGTTGCTATGCATGCTACACCATCTTGGAGCCACAGGTGAGAAATGAGTACCAGCTGGACACTAAAGGTAGATGAGCAGCCCTGAAAAGGGCCCAAGCAAACCCTCACACCAGAGGTGCTAATCCTCTTTGAACCACTCCCTCCCCACTTACATTCTAATGGGGGAGAAAAAAAACAATCTTGTACAGACAAGAAATATACAGAGTAAACTGGAGATAATCTCTTAGGGAAGGCATTAGTTTCGAGGGGTACTGGGAAAGGTCCCTTGAAGAATGTAGGATTGGATCTAAGACTTAGATGGAAGAGAAGTCAGGAGGCAGAAACAAGGAGGAAGACATTCAAGGTGGGAAGGAAAATCAGTGGAAATACAGACTAAGGAAATGTAGTGTCTTGTGTGAGGAAAAGCCAGGAGGCCAGTGTCATTGGATCATAGGTTATGCAGAGAGGAGTAAGGTGTAAGAAAACTGGAAAGGTTCACAGATATCTAACTGCCTCCCTGCCCCCATCCCAGGTTAAGAAACCCCACATTAAGTTATATTATTATTATTTCTTAAAAATTTATTTCTTGATTTTATAAATTTTATTTTTGTTTGGTTGAGTTGCTAGTTCACAGCCCCTGCTTTCTTAAATTTTCTTGAAAGTCTAAAGTTATTGTTGTTCATGTCCTGCCTCTTTGTGAAACTCTTTGGGGTTTTCTTGGCAAAGATACTGGAGTGGTTTGACATTTCAGTCTCCAAAGTCTAAAGTCACAGTTCTTAACTTTGGTTCCAAGAATCCCTTCATGAATAGATTTCAAAGAGTCTGTGACCTTGGATGGGAAAAAATTATATCTTAAATTCAATATAATTTGTTTCTTTTGTAATACCATGTATTTTGTTTTATGTATTTAAAAACATTGTTATCAGAAGAGGTCCATGGCACAAAACAGGTTGAGAATCCTTGGTCTAAGGCACTGGATGAACTTAAGTATTCCTCAGACTATTGAGCATTCATGAGATGCTGTAGTTGCTTCTCCATAGCCTTGGCAGTACAGCATTGCTGGTAGGGATAGTCTTCCATACTTCACTGGAATCTGGCTTGCTGTGAGCAAGCATTCTTTAGGAAAATGAATTTTCCACACTTGTGCTCTGTGCAGCACAGACTTAATCTAGCAGGTGCAGGAGCAGCTTCATTGAATCATGTGGCTCCTGCATTTTTCAGGGAGCACAAAGACTTTTCACATTTTTTTTCATGTTTTTACCAGCTGCTAAGTTAATGAACACATCACAGATATCTCTTAAATGTCACTTGGACATACTGGTCCTTCTGAAAAAAATGATGTTAAAGTTTTAACTTTACAAATAAAAGAAACCTCTCAGGTGCTGAGTGTTACTGCTGCAGATGTGTTGGCAAACTCAGAAATTACTTCCATGGACCAAAGCTGTTACCATCAAAAGGATTTTCAATTTCACTGCACACTAGTAAATCAAAAATAAAATTCTGAATCATTTTGATAACATTAGCTGCATGTTTAGGACTTGGTGATCTAAAAATGTAATCATCTTATTAGTTTCAAAGATTTTATTTAGACTAAAGGGCATTGTGCATATCATGTGAAGGCATAAGGTAAAGGAACTCTTGGTAGTTTTTTTCTTCGAAAAATTGCAGAAAAGTTGGAAATTTTCATCAAAGAGAGGTGATAAAAGAAATATAAAACCAAGCAATGGATTTTCAGTTTTGTCTGAGAAAGACTATTTTTGTATACAGGTAAAAGGAATTTTCAATCTTCTTATAGCTGACATAAACCAAGGGAGAGAAGTTTTGCAAGAATTCACATTGGAATTTGAATTACTTTCTGTTTCTGCACTCATGGCTATGCAGCTGAGTGAATTAAAAAGAACTGCCAATAGTTTAGCTGTAAAATAAAGGTCTTGATTATGCAGAATTTTGTTGAAAGGCATAAAGCTTCAAGCACCAGGCACAAAGTTTACTGCCTCAGAGAATCAGCAAGAACTCTTATTCTTTCACTGTTTAGGGAGTGCTCTCTACAAACAGAAACAGAATGATGTATTTTAAAAACTTTCCTTACGAATTCTGTATCACATGAAATTACTATTAGCAAAATGGCAGCAGAGGCATTGAAATGGCTCAGTGGATAGAATAATGGACCCGAAATCAGAAAGACTTGAATTCAAATGTGGCACTCATTAGCTGTGTGTTCCTGAGCAAGTCACTTAACCTCTGTCTCTAACAATTTCCTAATCTGTAACAGGGGGATAATAATAGCACTTACCTTCCAGGTTTGTTGTGGGGGCAAAATGAGATAATATTTGTAATGATCTCTGCAAATTTTAAGTTGCTATGAAAATGCTAGCTATTATTATTATAAAATGAAACAAAAAATGACTTAAGATTTGTGGTATGAGATCCAGGGGTAGGAAAAAAGATCACATATGACTGAATCCAAACTTCATAACAGAAAGGCTTTGTTTTGTAAAACTTGACCTCAGTCAAAAGGCCACATCCAAGAACCTAGAAGGCCTCTGGTTCTATGGGATAGACAATCAAATCTAAATATACTTTCCATTGAATATGATGAGAAGCACATTAATCTTGATATTTTTCTCATACATTAGTGCAAGGTCATTTTTATTATAAGTAATTTGAATTGTAAACAAATTAGATTTGTAACTTAAATTACACTTTCAGTGTGTGCAGGTGTGTCAGTAATTTAGTCAGGTAACAGTGGCAGCTGACTCCAAACTCTTATCAACACCAGACAGTAAAAACAGGCCTATATAAGACCAAAAAATATTAATTGTTTCTTCTGATGCTAGTGATTTTTAGGCTGGCTGTCTAAGTTCAGAAGAATCCAGAATAAGTAAACATACAGAATAACTGAGGTAGATGAATTATGTGGCAGAATAAGACAATGTCATATAAGCAAGGGAGCCCTTGCTTTGCAGTTGGGCCTGTGTTTCTTATGGGAGCCTGGAAGCTCAGTGTTTACATTTGCATAGAGAAGTTTGCATGACAAGACTTGAACGTTACCTTGTGTGTTCATGTAAAGACCACAGTGGCTCAGAGATACTCAGTTCTATGGGGTTCCTTTGGCAAAATCTCTTGGTCATTGGATACATATAAGGGAATTAAGTAGTAGGTATGTGGATTTTCTAACCCTAAGTCAGATAGAGGCTTTGAAAAAGGTTGTGGATTTCCTGCCAGGAAGAAGTAAGTTTAAAAAACAAATTAGATGACCTTCACAATGACTGACTTTTGGCCCTTTGAAGTGTGATAGCTCCTAACCTCAACAATAACTGAAGAACTATCAGACTATCTTTGCCAGGGAGTGACTTTCCAGGCATTTTGCCATCTAGGGAGTGATTAGGTGAGACAAAAAGAGCAACACCTGGTAAAGAATACAGGCCCAGCCAAAGCAGCCTAGTGAAATCACCAGAAGACACTCACAGTCCTGCAGTGGAACCATGGAAGTGTTCTACAGGTGAAAGGGGGAGGGTTCACTCAGTGTGCTTGAGATTTTCCTCTAGATTTCAAAATATTGCATGAATACAAAGAACAGGAGCTATCCATCCTTCATTCTCACTATGAAACCAGACTACCCTTTTCTATTCATACATCTTTCTGATGAAATCCTTTATTCTGCCTTTTCTGTATTAATTTGTAATATGTTGCTGTCTATTAGTGTCTACCATGTTCCTCTCCATTGCCCTTTGATTAACTTTAATTATTTGGAAACTAGTATACTTTGGGTTACCTGTAATAAGTATCATTGGAAAAATATGTAAAGACCCATAAAAAATGAGTCTTTGTTTCAGGGAGAAGCTTAGGATCATTAAAAGCATCAAATACTTTTGAAACCAAAGGAAATTCTGCCTATTCTCCTTCCTTTTCAGTTCGGCTCTATGGATTTTCCATCAAGCTGCATATCATAATCTGGGTGATAGGTCTTCTTCTTTCATTTGTTTTTTCTTGCATGGATAGTTAGGGAAAACTCTTTAGTGATCATAGATCTCATTGAAGATCTCATCTACATGGTGTTCTGAAGCTTGATGTGATCGGGACAATGTCATGTCATTTGGAGGACCTTTACATCTGTAGGAAATGTTTCTTTGAATTGCCATGCTGGGTCTTTTCTGTGACTGTGTCATGCAGTTCAATGCCTTGCATTCAGATCATTTCCTATAGTTCCTTTCTTTCTTTACTGAGGTTTATAACTAGGGATGTGGAATATGGAATAAATGTTCAGACATAGCTGATATATTGGTTGTTTAGTTGGTTTTGCTGAATTAATTTTTTTTCTTCTAAAATCTTTATTACAAGTGGTGGTTCAATGAGTAGAGAAAGGAGGGAAAGATATATTCAGAAAGGAAATTGCTATAAAAACAAAAGGTTTAAAGAGATTTAAAAATTCAAAGCATTTTTACTTATTTTCTCATTTTATTTTCAATGGAAATTGAGAAAGATCTCCAGGACATTGGGTGGCAAACTTATGGGCGAATATGGGTTGTGATCTGAATATGGCAGGAAATATTCACATTGATGAAATCAACTCCATTTTCTTATAAAAGTATCCTTCCTTTCCAGCAGAGATTCTGAGGAACAGGTGTTTTGTTGTTGTTCAGTCATGTTCAACTCTTGGTGACCTTATGGACCATGGAGTTTTCTTGGTAAAGACACTGAAATGGTTTACCATTTCCTTCTCCAGTAGATTAAACTAAACAGGGGTTAAATGACTTGCCCAGGGTTATACAGCTAGTGTTTGAGATCAGATTTGACCTCAGGTCTTCCTAACTCCAGGCCCAACACTCTATCCACTGAAACATTTAACTGCCTTGTGAACCAGGCATAATTAGCTTCATTTTATTGGTTGGAAAATGGAAGCCTAGAAATATTTAATTGCTGTTGTTCAGTCATTTTTCTATTGTGTCTGACTCTTCATGACCCCATTTGGGTTTTTTTGGCAAAGGTACTGGAGTGATTTGCCATTTCCTTCTCCAACTCTTTTTACAGATAAGGAAACTGAGGTAGACAGGGTTAAGTCACTTGCCCAGGGTGTCTGAGGCCAGATTTGAATTCAGGAAGAAGAGTCTTCCTGACTCCAGGACTAGTACTTGTTATGGGAATGGCAATTTAAGATCTTCCCTGCCTCTAAGCCCTTTGATAGGCTTAAGTGCACCTGGAGCCTGTGGCAGGAGGCTTGGTTTTCAGGAATGCCCACACCTTGGTGCTCTGTGATTGGGCAGTGGGTCAAGAGGGTTGTGACATCCTCTGAGCCAGGAGAAGGCTATATAAACCCTGATTTGAAGCTTTGTTTTGGGGCTTACTTTGAGAAGTGTTGTGTGATTTGACCAGATGAGACTCTGGGCAGCCATTGAGTCCCACTGGCTTTGAAAACCCAGATGTTGGTGCTTCCCTCTCTGGTAACTGACTAGGTATGGATGTAATGGTCAGACAGTTGGAGGCCTGTCTGCTGAACTGTTTCTCTGTATTTGTCGTCTGCTTGTAACCTCTGTATACTCAAGTTCCAGGGTGCTGACCTTTTCCCCTTGAACTAGGTAAATGATATGTTTTATTGATTAAAACAAGATTGTTAACCCATTTTGAGTTGCTTTCCTTTGGAGAAGCAGATCTAAGAACCTGTGTTGGCAGCAATCCTGGGGATGCTAGGTGCTTGCTGCTACAGTAATCTATCCACTACACCAACTATCTGCCCATTCAATGACTAGTCAAGGTCAATAATGAGTCAGGAAGAGGTATGCCTATAATCTAGGACTTCTGACTCTCAGCCTAGCACTTTTTGTTGACCATTCTGCTTTGCTATTTTATAAAAAAGAAAATTGAGATCTTAACATATAAAACTGATTTCAAACATTCATGGATAGCCCCACACATACTTACATAATTTCTATGTTTACATTCTCTGAATAGTTTTTATACTGATTGTAAACTCTGTATAACACAACTGTTTTATAAAGTGGTTCATATGTGCCTCTGTTTGTGTTTTTTCCAAATGTTTTTTTTTCATTCCAAACTTAACATCAAATGGGTCTTGTCACATGATAGAAGCAGTGTAACAGGAGCAGTGTAGCATCAGCCCTGTAAGCCAAAGGACCAAGGTTCTGATGCTTCTGATGCTACTTAACTAAACGTCTGCTATTGGGAAGCACACTTACTTTTCCTGGGCCTTGGTTGCTTCACTTATACAATGAGGGGCTTGGGTTAGATAGCCTCTAAAACCCCTTCCAGCTCTATTTCTGTGAAAAGTATTATTTTTAAAGGTCCTTTAGAGGCCTTAAATCCTCCAGAAGTTTGCTATGGAGAAGTTTCATTTGGCTCTCTCTATTTTTATAATGATATTACAGATTCAGACTTGAAAATTTATATGCCCTGAGTATCCATTTATAATAAGTTTAGAATGAAGGAGACTTTGGAATGGGGAGCTTTGCTGTGCCTTCTGTTGCAGAAATTTGTCAGGCTTTGGGAATGATCAATATCTCTGAAGTTGCAAGTATGGAAATACTTTGAGGTAAATTTTTTTCGTGTGTAGTTGTTTCAGTCATATCTGACTCTTCATGACATCTTTTGGGGCTTCCTTGGCAAAGACGCTGCCTGCAGTGGTTTGCCATTTTTTTCTCCAACTCATTTTACAGATGAGGAAACTGAGGCAAACAAGGTTAACTGACTTATCCAAAGTCACACAGCTAGTAAGTGTCTGTGGCTACTTTTGAACTCAGGTCTTCCTGACCCCAGACCTGGCACTGTATCCACTGCATGACCTAGCTGCTTTGAGGTGATTGGTTATATCCAGTCATTGATTTCTCTGGTATTCCCCTACTGCAGTAAATATTGACACTTTTATGTTGGTTGGACCAGCTGGCTTCTGAGGTCCCCTCCCACTCTGATATTCTATCATTCTGGTTTCTCAAACAGTATTACCGAGGAAGAGCAATCATCTATTCAATTCCAATCAGGTTTGGAAATGGTTTGCCATTTTTTTATGTTGGGACCAAATCCTACTGTCCTCTTTAGAGCTGTCATTGCTTGGCAATATATGAATGCCACAGAAAGCAGGTTCAGAAATGTCAGTTGGCTTACTTCAGCCATGAAACCCTCTCATGATGCACCTTACTGGGGGCATTTTCTTAACTTTTGTACTTTTGCAAGTATAGGGCTAAACTTGGGGGCTCAGTGAGGGGGCTAGGAGGATGTGGGGTAGAGAGGATCTGGAGATTTCCTTTAAAGCTAAAAAGAGTGTTATTCTGAGGGATTCATTTAAGTCAACAGGCAAATGAAGAAGCTCCAAAAGAACTTTGCTCATCCATTGAAAACCAGGTCCCCCACTCCTTCTCCCTCCCTCCCCTGCACAAAGAAAGAGATGAAGGAAGAAAGAAACAGAAAGGAAGATAGATGTGCTGGGACTTCCTTAATGAATCCCTCCACCCATATTACTGTGGGGAGAGAGAATGGTCCTGGAAAACAAGTGTTCACTTGCAGTTAACTCTTAACAAGCCAAATAACATCATCATAGGAGAAATTCACAAAGAGTTTAGCTGAAGCCAGCACTGTGTGTGTGGGCAAAGGGGTTTGTGGAGATATTGCAAGTTACTCTGGAGATAGGGATGGGCTCTCCACCTGGTAAGGAAATTCCATCTGTGCCTTCTATGTGATATGGAGCCAGAGTGGCCTCCAGTGCATTGAGAATTTAAGTGACTTGCCCAGGGCCACAAGATCAGGATGTGTCATTCGAGATTTGCCAAGGAGACTATCTATTTCACCATGATTCCTCTTTGCTCTGGAAATATTCCTTGTTCGAAGAGCAGGGAGGAAGGTCTCCTGTGTCAGCCTCCAGACCTGCAAACCTGCATCTCACTCACATCCATGGGATAAGCTATTTGGGCAGTGGTAACACCTGTGAATGAGCCTGGGTACTGGGTTTGAATCCCTTCTCTGCTACTTCTTCCCTATGAGGTGTTGGACAGGTTTTTTTTTAGCATCTCTGTAACTTAGTTTTGTCATTTGTAAAATAGGAGGTTGGGGCCAGATAACTTTTAAGGACCTTGCCAGCTTAAAATTGATGATTTTATGAATATGGAGGTTGAGACTCTTTTCTCTCTTTGTTCCAAGATCCTATGTTTTTCCCTTCCCTTCCCTTCCCTTCCCTTCCCTTCCCTTCCCTTCCCTTCCCTTCCCTTCCCTTCCCTTCCCTTCCCTCCCCTTCCCCATTCCCTTCCCTTCCCTTCCCCTTCCCTTCCCCACTCCCTTCCCTTCCCTTCCTTCCTCCCTTCCCTCGCTCTGTCCCTCCCTTCCTTCCTCCCTTCCTCCCTCCTTCCCTTCCTTCCTTCCTTCCTTCCTTCCTTCCTTCCTTCCTTCCTTCCTTCCTGCCATGTCATGTCTTCAGAGCTACCAAGGTGAAAGATTTGACAGCAAGTTACATTATAGATTTTAACAGAGGTTTTTTGTTTGTTTGGCCCTTTCAAAGCTGAATAAGAGAAAACATTCTTCTAGTTGTAATAATAGACTTCAAGGTCAAACATAGGAGCTTAAAAATTTCATCCACTCTTTTTTTTTTCAGTATGATGTCCATTGGTGAAAATCTGATGCCCATTAATGCTAAACCAAGCATTCTAGGCTTGCCATTGTGTGACCTTGGGCAAACTGTGTAACCTTGTGCAAATGCCTTTTCTTATCTGGATAGAGCTCAAGTTCTTTGTTTTTAAATGAGAGATTTTAAATGAGGAATTTGAAAGCCCCTTCCTGCCCAGTCTCTGCATTCTAGTGAAGGATCTTGGGACAAAGGACTAGACCACATACTCTCAGCTGGCCTAAAAGAAGACTCTGGTGCCATTGGCATCCACAGTACTGCTTTGCTGAGCTCAGCCTTTAGGGAGAACCCACATGCTTTGTTCTTTCCACATCTGGTAGAGGTCACAAGTGAAAATGTGTTAAATTGTCTAGTCCAAGTTCCCATTGGAGAGCATTATCCAAGAACAGCCAGATTTGGCATGATTTGTAGCCAAGGCTTAGGAGAGGCTCAGACCTGAAAGACCAGCCGGGTGTTGCCAGGCAGATGGAGGCCTATTGGCAAGCTTCTTCGAGGAAAACCCATTCATTGGGCTCTACTTAAGTATGCCTGCAAGAAACCACTCAGATAAAACATCTCACTCCATGGGATTTTGCTGCCCAGTTTCACACACAATGCTGAGGATGCAATTTATCTTTTCCACTTGTCTCAGAGCACAGAGGGATTTTTCCTTTTCAAGCAGCAGATCTGCAACTTCAATTATCAGACAAGCCCTCTTTGATGTTGGGATATTGATTCAGTCAAATAGTAAATTTTCCCTGTGCTAAAACACAGACCTAACTGAGTTTGTCAAGGACAAATACTGAAGATGAATTATCTCTGCTTTGATCCTTGAGCTTCTGCTGTCTGCTTTGATATGGGGAATTGTTATAATAAAGGACCTTCCCAAACAGGACCAGCCTGTTTTCAACAGTATCTTCTGTATGATGCTACCTCTTGGTGGTTTTTTAAAAAAAAATTAAAAAAAAATCTATTTACTGATGGCAAGCTACACATGAAAGATTGGGTGTTACAACAAGGTCAGTTTCCTTCTGAATAGGACACCTGGATTAGTTAATTTAAAGACACATCTCTGCATGTACTTCCTAATAGATGCATTTCTGAAAAACAAAATTGTATGGAAATCAAATTTTTGTAAACCTAATGCAGTTAAATGGTCTGCATTAATGATCTGCAATTCATGAGGGATTTCCCTCATGACTTCATAGATTATTCCTAGGGAGCTTGCCTGGGGTACAATGAGGCTAACCAACTTATCCAAAGTGAGACAACTAGTAAGGGTTGAAGGCAGGATTTGAACTTAGGTTTTGCTCACTCCAAACCATTTCCCCAGAGATTCTTAGATTTCAATGGACCCATAAACTCAAAAGGGAAAAGAAAATCTTTATTTTCACTAACCTCGTGGAAACTTAGCATTTCCCTTAGTTATTTGAAAAGACTACAGGCTTCACCAGATTACTAAAGGGGCCCATGACGTGAAAAAAGTTAAGTTCCCCTGCCACACACCATGCTGCTTGTACATGAAGATAGAGCAGAGATTAAATCCTATGATCTAACACAATTCTATATTATGGTTGAAAGGGGGAAAGGGAAAGGGAATAATGATTTATTAAATATCTACTATGTGCCAGGAACTGTGCTAAACCCTTTACATGTATCTCATTTAGCTCTCACAAGAACCATGGGAAGTAGATACTGTTATCATAGCTGTAACTGTGGGAGACAAAAGTTAAGTGACTTACCCAAGGTCATGTAGCTAGTAAGTGTCTGAGGCTGAATTTGAACTTGGATCTTCCTAACTTCAGGTACAGGGCTCTATGCATGGTGTCACCTAGTGTAAACACCATTTAATTCAACCCCTTCATTTTAAAGATGAGAAAACAGAGGCTTAGAGAGGTCAGTGACTCCACAGCAAGCATAGTCAGAATTAGAACCCAGATTGCCTCTTCTCACGAGAGCTTGTTCCTTTATAATAAAGTAGTTTTCAATTTAAAGAACAGCTAAGTGGCATAGTGGATAGTGTGCCAGGCCTTGAGTCAGGAAGACTCCTCTTCCTAAGTTCAAATCTAACCTCAGATACTTACTGTGTGACCCTGGGTGAATCACTTAACCATATTTGCCTCAGTTTCCTCACCTGTAAAATGAGCTGGAGATGGTAATGGCAGACCAGTACAGTTTCTTTACCAAGAAAACCCCATGGAGTTGGTCCATGGGGTCACAAAGAGTTAGACATGACTGAACAACAACAAAATGATACAAATATAATCTGTTATTCACAAATTGAATATATTAATGGATAGTATAGTTTTGCCAGGAATTATTCTTCTAGAAGCCAGGAGACTTAGTGTGTATCAATAAGCAAATAATTTCTTTTTCAAGACAGTCCATTTTCTCTGCTTATAAAGCAGACCAATGGTTTTTTTTTAACTTTTCATATTCTAATTAGAGTATATCTTGTTCTCAGGCAAATTTTTTTTTTCAACAGAGACAACACAAGAAGGACCAGAGTGCTTAAATTCTCTAGGCCTCAGTCCCCTCATCTGTGAAATGGGGTGATAATATAATACTTGTGCTACCTACCTTACAGAGCTTTTGTGAGTAAAGTTGCTCTTTAAACCTGTAAAACTAAGCCTTAATCTAATTTTTTTCTTATATTAAATTAAATTATTTGATGAATACTTGTTAAATGGTTGCTCAAGCCACTGTGCCAGGCTTTGTGGGGTACAAAAGATCCAAAAAAAAAAAAGAAAGATAAAAAAAGGCAAAGCAAGGAAAGAGATAATCTCTGCCCTCAAAGAATTTATAGCAAATTTACCCCTGAAGTCAGCACATATAGGTTGATCAAACTGCATTTAATGAGCTGATTAGTTTGTTCATTTTTATTTCCACCATTTGATTTTTTGGCTTTTTTAGGCAACTGTCTTGATCTGACCCATGTGTCCTCACTGAGGTCCCTGATTTGGGGAATACTATTATAACTACTGGAGTCTTGGCCCAGGGAACGAAGTTGTGTGATTCTCATTCTTCCACATGTGATGAGAATATGATCTTCCTGTTGCTTCTCCCCTCTCAGTCCTCTCCCTTTCCAGAAGCCTGGTGCCTGCTCTCCTCCACTCTCCCACATGCTTCTTAGGGTTTCCATGCTTCCTGTTTTATCCCAGTCCCACACAGGGCTGAGAATCACCAAAGTTCCTTTGGAATGACCAGAAAGGCTTTGAAAGTTGGGAGAAAGGGGAAGGAGATTCCCTGAATTCTCTGGATAACGTCAGAGATCTTTGGCTACTCAATTGAAAGGCTCTGATTGGGACCTTTCACCCACCCTACCATGGTCCCACAAATGGCTTAGCTCAGCTCAGCTCAGCCCTTCACCTCCAGCTAGCAACAGCTTTGCCTGAAGTAGGTATTGGAGCTGGAAGGAAGCAGGGGGAGTCTGGGCACATGCACCCTTCCCAGATTTGGCCAAAGTGGTAGCAGTTCTTGGCAGGTGGTGACTGACACAGAGATCAAAGTGGACTGGCTTGTTGCATATGCCTGTCCATTATTGCAGGGTTTGTTTTATTTTTTTTTCCTTCTTTCTCTGTGGACCCTCTTGGATTGGCCCGTTGTTGTTGTTCAATAGTCTCAGTCACGTTTGCCTCTTTGTGACCCCATTTGGGGTTTTCCTGACAAAGATACTGGAGTGGTTTGCCATTTCCTTCCCCAGTTAATTTTACAGATGAGGAAACAGAGTTAAGTGACTTGCCCAGGGTCACACAGCTATTAAGTGTCTGAGGCCAAGTTTGAACTCAGGAAGGTAAGTCTTCTGACCAGGTCTGACATTCTATCTAGCTGCCCATTAGATTAGTACACACTGGGTGCTCAATATAGGCTTATTGAATTGAATCATTTTGTGGTACTGTGGGGGTTTATAGGCCATGGTTTGAAAGTCAGACTCTCTTCTCTTTTGGCCCATCCTAGGATAATTTTGCAACTCTGCCCTTGTTTTTATTCCTCCTCTCCACTGCAATGCCCTCCTCCCCATCCTCATTGATTGTTTAGCTCCAGTCTCATTTCCTCCTTGAAACTTTGCTGACAGCTCCAGACCACCCAGTAGAATTAGCTCCCTATTATATACTGCCTCAGAGTGGTGGGTTTCAAATCAGGAAGGCCCGAGGTTTCTTCAGAACAATCTGACACTTGCTAGTTCTCTGACCTTGGCAAAATACTTTAATTTCTATGTGCCTCAAGCAACTCCTTGGCATTTTCTACTAAGTCGGGGGTGGGTTCTGATCTGCCTTGGTAGAAAGAGTCACAGATCCTCCCCTCTCAAATCCTTCCTGTATTTGCAAGTATTCAATCCTATTTCCCAATGAACTTTACTGAATGTTCTAGCATTTTATGACATACCAATAATATATAAGATTTATATATCACTTTAAGGTTTGTAAATCACTGCACAAATGTGATCTTGTTTGAACCTCACGACAACCTTGGGAGGTTTAATTATTATTAGTAATAATTTTAGATGATTAATTATTAATAATATTGTTATGTTCATTTTACAGTTGAGCAAACAGGCTAAGAGGAGTTAAATGACTTGCCCAGGCTCACATAGCTACTACATACTTAAGGCAGGATTAGAATTCAAGTCTTTGTGATTCCAAGCCCAACACTCCACCCTCTGTGCCCCCTATTGTGGTCTTATTCTCTGTTTTTTTTCTGTCTTGGTTCTCTATTTAGGTTGTATCTCCTTGAAAGCAAGATGGGTTTTTTTCTCGTATAACATCTGTCAAAGCATAGGCCTGGCGTCCAAAGCTTGATAGCACAGCCCATGATAGTAAGTATGTTATTAGCTCCATTTTGCAACTGAGGAAATTAAGGCTCCAACAAGATTGTCTCATGTGATTAATAAGTACCATAGTCTCATTCTAATCCTGGTCTCCTGTTCTATTACTCTTTCCACTACTCTCCATTGCCTCTCAATGGTTCAATTCTAGACAACACTTACTTCAGCTTTGGTGTGCTAGAGGGGGATGTGCTTTTGGATAGGATCCATTGGGACACTAAGTGGCACAGAGGATAGAATGCTGTGCCTGGAGTCAGGAAGATCCAGTTCAAACCTGGCCTCAGACACTTACTAGCTGTGTGACCCTGGGCAAGTCACTTAACCCTGTTGGCCTCAGTTTCCTCATCTGGAAAATGAGCTGGGGAAGGAAAGGGCAAAGCACTCCAGGATCTTTGCCAAGAAAACCTGGAAAGTGACCATGAGAGCTGGACATGAATAAACATCAATGATGATAAAAATTTATTTAATACCAACAATGTGCAAAATACTATGATGGACTATGAACTAATGAAGGAAGCAACCTTCATGAAATGAGAAATAACATGGTTCAGTATTTACTGTGTGCTAGGTGCTGTGCTAAACACAATAGAAGCAGCAAGGTGGCAGGCCTGGATTCAGGAGGACCTGAGTTCAAATTTGGCATCAAATGCTTATTAGCTATGTTGACCCTGGGCAAGTCACTTAATCCTGTTTGCCTCAGTTTCCTCATCTGTAAAATAGGGATAACAATAACACCTCCCTCCCAGGTAGTTGTGAGAATCAAATGAGAAAATATTTGTAAAGCCCTCAGCACAATACTGGTGCATAGAGCTATATCAGTATTAATTAAATGAAAGAAAAACCAAGAAAATGAAAATCAGCCTTTGCCCTCAAGGACCTCATTAAAACAGAGGTACTGGGAGAAACCATCCAATCAGAGGGAGATGCTTCAGGAGCGGAGTGTCCTTCCAATGTGGCGTGGTAGAGAAAGTCCTGTGGAGACGAGTTGGCAGTGTAGGCAGCTGAGCAAAGAAGAGAGGGGGCATTTGGAGTCAGCAAGACATGTTCAAATCTAGCCTCAGACACTTAAGAAACTATGTTCCTCTGGGAAAGACACCAGACCTTTCTGGGCCTCAGTTTCCTCAATTGCATTGTGAGGGCACTATCTAACTCTCTATCATATATAATATATTACACATAACACATATTATATGTATATTTGAATTATATATGTACTTATATATTACATATATGCATTACATTATACACACATATGTGTGCACGTTGTATTTATTACATTATATTATGTTATGCTATATCATATCATATTATATTATATTACAATATAATATAATATTGTATTGCATTATATTAGGCATCTGAGGTCCCTATCCAGTGCTAGAGATAAGGTTTATGTTCCTGAATTTAAGAATGCTTGAGTGGGGACATGAGGATGGGCTATTACTGCTTTTAGATCTGCTCCCTCCAGCAACTCTGCCCAAAATAGGTTGACGTGGGCTCTTCAAACACAAACAGGAAGTGCTCATTAAACAACTAAGCTGGTCTTTTCTTGGGGAGGAGAACTTATCCCTGCGTAATCACTAGCCTCAAGGGATTTTGCCTTATCTGAATTCCTGCATTAATTGTTATGGCTTTAAGTCGTCCCTTATTTATGTTTTATGTGTATGTCTTGTCTCCCCAGCCAGATCATAGGCTCCATGTTTCTTCTTTCTTATTCCTCACCCTTCATACTGCCCTGGTCCACAGCAGGATATCCAGTGGACCCTTAGTATTTAATATGCTGGTTGCACTGATTTGAATTCTCAACTGCCTGGGCTTATAGGGATGTCACTTTCCAGATCTGGCAGAGAATCAGGTTCATCTTCACATCTCCCAGAGAAAGAAGGGGCTTGTTTTAGGGAGATACCATTGTTTTATAAAATGGATAGGATAGCAAGATTTCTCTTTTGTTTTTACGTTTACTGATGCCAAATGAACATGTTAGCTTGTAGACTTGTTGAGGCTACAGATTTGCTCACTTGTGGGACTTTAAAAATGTGTCATAATAAAACAGTTTGGGGAAAACATCTGTGATGAGACATTTTTAAACCTCATAATTTACAGAGAAAGAATGTACAATATTATCCCTTTGTTCTGAACCAGATGTGGAGTGCCATCTGGAGAAAGTGAATGAAGAGGACAGTGTAATAAAACTTTTTTGGAAAGGGGAGGAGAGAGAGAGATTTCTCAATAAGGGCTTGAAATTTTCTTTTTCAAATGAAAAATAAAATCTGTCAACTCTGACCTTGCATTAGAGTAGCTAAGTAAGTAGTAATAGGCTATCACATTCTTCCAGGTGCACAAAAGCAGCAGCGATTTGACCAGGTGTGCTTTTGGAGAAGAAAATTACTATGTGTTCTTATCTTTGAGTTATACAGGCCCACTGGGAAATACCGGAAACCCTACACAACTCACATGGATGACTAAAATATTTAACAGTGCATGGTGTCAAATAGGCAGGGAAAGGGTGAATAAAAGGCAGGGCTTTACTTTGAATAGTTATAGTGATTATCTGGCAAAAATAAAAACAAAAGTGGGCACTTTGGAATCTTTTCCCCTTATTTTGGGAGGCAATAGGGCATAGTTCATGGTACAGCAAAAAGAACATTGGTTCTGTAGTCAAAGGACCTGGTGCAAATCACAACTCCAATGCTTCCTTTCTATGTGACCTTGGGCAAGTCACTTGTCCTCCCTGGGCCTCATTTTCCTCATCAGTTAAATGAAGGGTTTGGATTAGATGGCTTTGAAGATTCCTTCTGGTTCGAGATGTAGATCCTCTGATAGCATGTCATCCTTGGAGATAGGAGGCACAGATGCCTTAAGGTAGGAGATTGAGGAACTGATAGGAAATGGAAGACACTGGAAGACTCTACTAAGTGTGGCAGGGAAGAAAGGTTCCCTATCCATCTGATCTGGAAAAGGATATGGTCACTATTCTTTTTTTTTCCTTTTTGGAAGGCAATCGGGGTTAAGTGACTTGCCCAGAGTCACAAGACTAGTAAGTGTGTCAAGTGTCTGAGGGCAGATTTGAACTCAGGTCCTCCTGACTCCAGGACTGGTGCTCTATTCACTGTGCCACTTAGCTGCCCCATGCTCACTATTTCTAATTGAACTTTGGTTGCTGAGAGTTGCGGGTCATGGGGGGATAGGAAATGTGTTTCAGTGCAACTCAATTTAGCTGAATAAATATTCATTAAATAGCTATAATGTTGTTGATAATGGTTGAATAACTATAATGTTAATGTTGGGGCAGCTAGGGGGTGCAGTGTATAGAATGCCAGGCCTGGATTCAGGAGAACTTGAGTTCAAATCTGACCCTAGACATTTATTAGTTGTGTGACCCTGCATTAGTCACTTAACTCTTGCCTTGGTTTTAACATTTGTAGAATGAGCTGGAGAAGGAAATAGGAAACCATTCCAGTATCTTTGCCAGTCAAACCCCAAGTGGAATCGCAGAGAGGCAAACACAAATGAAATGACTGAACAACAACAACAAAGATTATAAAGTGCAAGGCATTTTGATGTGTGTGGGGTGAGGGGATGGAAGTGGGAAGGGGGAAAATGAATGAAACAAGTCTCTAGACTCAAGAAGCTGGGAATCTAATAGGGATGATAAAGTCCATGCAAGTCATCACAATGCAAAACAGAATGTTTTAAAGCATGCACTAGGTACAAAGTGCTAGAGAGGGAAGAGGAGGGCAGGACATTACTTTTGGATGGAGCTGGGGGTGGGGATCCAGGAAGGTTTCATGGGAAAAAGGCAATGGAGGAGCTGGGTCTTAAAATGATGCTAGACCTAGGGGAGGTGGTGAAGATACCCCAGGTGGTTATATCAGGTTTGGGGAAGCACGATGATGCTGGAGGCAGCACAGTGCATGAGGCTGGGCATGGGGAATAGGAAGGGAAGAAGTGGAAAACGTGAAAGAATAGGGAGGTAGGCCAGAATCAGAGTATGGGGGACTTTGAATGCCAGCCTGAAAAGTTCAGAATTTATTCTGCGTTAATTGAATGTTGCTGACCATAATAAATCACTTTGGGGGAAACCTTGAGGCAATGACTATGTGAGCAGTTGAATAGTTGTTCTTTGTCAAATTGGCTTGAGGGAGTTTCTCTGGTCCCCCATTCTTTCAGGGGTCTGCTGCTGAGATTGCCTCCGCTATTCACAGAGGTACCCCAAATGTGCCATTTTTGCTTATCAAGGAAAGGGGGAAGGGAATAAATATTTATTAAGCACCTACTATGTGTGAAACCCTGTGCTAAGTGCTTTACAAATATCATCTCATTTGATCCTTATGGTAACCCTGTGAAATAGATGCTACTATTATACTCGTTTTTTACAGGTAAAGAAACTGAGGCACATAAAGGTTAAGTGACTTGCCCAGGTCATACTAAGTGCCCAAGACTAGATTAGAGCTCTTGTCTTTCTGATGCCATGACCAGTGCTGTATTCACTGCACTATCTAGCTGCCTGTAAGGGGGCACTATATATCAACCAATCAATATTTATTAAGCACCTGCTATTTGCCAGTCATTGTGCTGGGGATAAAAAAAGAGGAAAAAGATAATCCTTGTCCTCAAGGAGCTCACAATTTAATGGAAGAGACAACATGCAAACAAATACATACAACATAAGTTATATACAGGATAAATAGGAAATAATTAACAGAGGGAAAGTGCTGGAATTAAGAGGAGTTGGGAGAGGTTCCTGTAGGAGGTGGGGTTTTAGTTGGGACTTAAAGGAAGCCAGGGAGGTCAGCAGTAGGAGCTGAGGAGGGAGAGCATCCCAGGCATGAGGGACAGCCTGAGAGAGTGTCTGGAGCCAAGAGATAGAGTGTGTCTTGTTCATGGAACAGCCCGGAGGCCAGGGTCATTGGAGTGAAGAATTCCTGTTGGGGAGTAAGGTGTCAAAAGACTGGGAAGGTAGGAGGAGAAGAGGTCATGAAGGGTTTTGAATGCTGAGCAGAGCACCCATTATGTGCCAGGTACTGTGATAAGCAGCGGGCATACAAAAAGAAGCAAATGATAGTCCCTGCCCTCAAGGAGTTTATAATCTAATGAGGGAGACAAGATGCAAACAAATGAATGCAAAGCAAGCTACACATAGGGAAGACATTGGAACTAAGAGGGGTTGGGGAAGGCTTCCTATGGAAGGTGGGTTTTAGTTGGGACTTAAAGGATGTTAAGGTGGAAAATAGTGGGAGCTGATGAAGGAAAGTATTCCAGGCATGGGAAAAAGCCAGAGAAAATGACTCACGCTCAGAGGTGGAGTAGATATGAAGCAGATTCAGTCCTCTGGGCTGACCCAGATGAGTAAGACCATAGTGCTGGAGCCTCTGAGGTCCAGCACAACCCGTCATTTTATGTATGAGTAATCTCAGGCCATGATATCAGAGTCAAAGTGTCCTTGTCTATCTCCCACTTGGCTTCCATGTGTCCCTAAACACATGGCATCTCTGTTTCTTTGTGTTTATTCTTTACTGATTGAGCAATTGCATATTCATAAAGGAAAGTACTGACCAGTGAAACTGGAAGAGGCATCAAAGCCGTTACAACAACTGGCAAATGGAGTCAGTGACAGCGTTGGCTGAGTCTGGTGAGGAGCCATTGTCACCTCTCCATTGTTCTAGCAATGGAGTGAATTTCTGGATCCAACCAAAAAAATTATTGATGTGTCAGATGAGGCACTGGACTCTGCAAGGAGTCAGCCCAACTGAGAAAGGGGAATGACTTGTCCAAAAATGATACCTCACTTTGAAGTAAACTTGATGGGAACTCTGAAGAGAGAAAAGGACTTCCAGGACAGAGTCACAAGGTACTTCTTTGTCCCATCCTGCATGTTCCCTACATATATAACAACTATTTTAAGCTTTAATATGCCCTCCAGAGACCTTACATATACAAGGAGAAAGGGTACTCCCCAATTTGGGGGGATTGTTTTGTAGCTACTGTTTTGGGTATACCTTTTCATAAATATTCCTTTGTAAAACAAAACAAAACTAAACTAAACTAAAAGAGTTCTACTGGTCGATTGGTATTTGGAGAGCATACCAGGTGGGGGCTCATGGATTATAGTACTAGAAATTTCTGCCCTTTGGGTTTACCCCTAGAACCCCAGAAAGAGAATTGTCTTTGTACTCTGGGAAATTTGCTCACTGTGTGTTAATTGGGAGTATGAACTCAGAAAGGATACTATATTGAATTGGGTCTTTAACCAAGTTTTCTTTAAATCAGCCTTACCCTTCACTGCTTCCCACTCTATTATGATACTTTCCTTAATCTCCTTTCTCTGTAGGATTTTATTCATAGGTCTATATTCTAGACAGGTGTTTCCCTGGCTGTCACATCTCTGACTTTGGAAAGTAAGTTAAATTGTGTTTGTTGACTGGGAAGTTTCTTTCTTTCTTCCTTTCTCTCTTTCTTCCTTCCTTTCTTTCTTTCTTTCTTTCTTTCTTTCTTTCTTTCTTTCTTTCTTTCTTTCTTTCTTTCTTTCTTTCTTTCTCTTTCTTTCTTCCTTCCTTCTTTCCTTCCTTCCTTCCTTCCTTCCTTCCTTCCTTCCTTCCTTCCTTCCTTCCTTCCTTCCTTTCTTTCTTTCTCTCTCTCTGTCTCTGTCTCTGTCTCTCTCTCTTTCTTTCTTTTTCTTTCACCCTTCCTTCATTTGTTTGTTTGTTTCTTTGTTCTCATTAGATCAACTGTTTTATATCAATTAAGTTTCTTTAGGAAATTATACAGAAAATCAAATGCAAAGTATATATAAAACAATTTCTGGGATGAGGACACTGGCTATGGGAGAGACAGTATTTGAGCTGAGCCTTGATGAAAGTTAGGCATTCTGGGAGGTGATGTGAGGGAGTGCATACAAATATATGGGACAACTTGGGCAAGCAGGACAGTTTGGAGAATAATGTGAAAGAAGAAAATGTCCATTAAGCCTGGGAAGGCAGGATGGAGCCAGATTATGAAGGACGTCAAAAGACACATGGAAAAATGAACATGCCCACTTCTTCCTTCTGTCTTCACCATTTCCACTGAAAGTGGATAACACAGAGCTATTTTCTAGTTTCCCTGCCTGCGTATTCTTATCTTTGTCTTTTCTGGTTTGTGTCTAGGATTGTCGGCCCCACTTTCTTCTCCCAGTTACTCCCTGGTGACTGATGAAAAATGTTATTTTTCAATGTTTGAAATCATAACTGTGTTTTTATGTCAAGACGTCTGTTAAATAATTTTCTTTTTCTCCCTTTAAAGTATTATTCTTTTGTCAGTAGGGCCTTTCACAATTTAGTCCTTAAGGTCAGGTTAATTTTCTCACCCAAAGGAAGACATTTCCATACCAGGCACAGAGGCAGATGAAAGGCTGAAGAAAGAAAGGAGGTTACTGCTTAAAGTTTGAACGTGCTGGTTATTTTAAGTTTCTGGAAACATTTGTGGCTGATGATAATTTCTCAACCAACACTTAAAAGGAACAAGTGGTGGCTCAAAGGAGTTGGTTTTCCTGTCCTCAGAAGAATGTCAAGGGAATGTAGAAAAGAAAGTTTTGCCAAGAGTCTTTTTTTTGCCAAATTCATTTCTTGTTCACTCTAGCATTTAGGTTGGTAATAGAGTCTGACAAAAATCACAGAATCACAGAAAAGTTTGACAGGGATGGACCAATATGTGTCAGGGTTGTGGAATCTAGCACCCTATCACTGAGCAATAATGGAGTAAATTTGGCATTGGTAGCACCCAGTGCTAGGTGCTGGAGTTAGATTAAAAAAAGTTTAGCTAAGATGTAGTCCCTGCCCTTGTGGAGATCACAGTAACAACTCACATTTAAATCATTCCTTCACATGCTATTTAATAAACATTTTAAACTAACCATGGGTGGTACTGACCAAGTGCTTCACCCTCTTCAGTAAGGTCACACACTCACTCCCAGGGTTACGTCCTTCACCCAACACTTGAGGGAGCTCTGGGCAAACACCAAGCTCCCTGAGGCTCTCAGAAAGCTATCTCTTCTCCCACCCTTCTGAGGATATCAAAGCCAATCTCACCAGTCTAAAGCTGTAATCTACAAACTTTTTAATCATATATCCTATTGTACATAATATTTCTGAGCACACATCACTTACATGAATATTTATATTTAAACTATATGAATGTACATAGTTTTAATTTGTTTATTTTGATACTTGTTTTTAATGGTTTTCTTAGCTAAGAAAAATACCAAAAATGTATCACTCAAAAGAGAGGAAGTGTATCATTGAACTCAAAAAGTTGTGATGCTCATTTTGCATTCCTATTTATGAGATGTGCAAGATTTTCTTGTTTTGTTTTGTTTTAAATGCAGCTAGTAAAGACCAGTCGTAGAACATGCTAACCACCTACTGATTAAGATAATGGACTCAGGGACCAGAATGAGATGGGATACATTTTGGACTTGGGCAACACAAGAATTTGCCTTGTTTTGCTAGACATATTCATTATGAGTTTATCTTTCTCCCAATGGAGGGAGGAGGTGGGAGAAAGAGAAAATAGAATTTTGTTAATTGAAAAAATAGAATTAAATAAAAAAGAAATATAATTACCTCTGTTTTCTATGATGTTAGTCAGTGGCATTGCATTTTTAGCAAATAGATTTTAAGTCCACTGAAGCTAATAATTTGGAAGATTTTTACACAGGTTAGAAAATTCCATTCCCAAGTTTAAGTGTATGGATATGAAAGTTTTAATAGAGGCCACATATATCATTTTTTGGTAACAAAACCCCCTCACATAACTATGACTTCCAAACACTCCCAAACGCTCTCTCTACGGGACTATTCTTTTTCAAAGGGCAGTTTCTTTCTTATTCTCATTTCTCACTCTTTGTCAGATATTTAAGAAATCTCAAAAAATGAACACAAATACTGGAATAGAGACTGGGTATATGATTTCATTGGTATGAAGACTTTTTTTTTTTTGCTTTTTGGAGGGGGGAAGGCAGGGCAATTAGGTTTAAGTGAATTGCCCAAGATCACACAGCTAATAAGTGTTAAGTGTCTGTGGTCAAATTTGAACTCAGTTTCTCCTGACTCCAGGGTCAATGCTCTCTTCACTGCACCACCTAGGCACCCCAGTATGAAAATTTCTTAGATGAAAAAGTTCCCTCTTAGTCTTAGTAGGTAGAGCACTGACTTGCTCAGGGTCAGTCAGCCAGTATGTATCAGATGTGGTCCTTGAGCTTAAATCTTCCTCACTCCAAGGTCCTCTTTCCATCCAATGTTCTTGGCTGCCTCTAACATGAATCTATTACATCAAAAATCATTATTATTGGATAAGTGTTTAAAGGAAATAAATGGATAATTTTCAAAGGAAGAATTGCAAACTTGTATCAGACATATGAAAGCTTTCTATTAATCATTAAGAAAAATGTCTATCAGAACAAATCTGAGGTTTTATCTTATACCCAGCATAGTGACAATGACAGTGAAGGAGGTGTGGAAAGACAAGCACCATAATACGCTGTTGGTAACCTGTGAACTGGCCAAATTATTCTGGAAAGCAATTTGGAATGATGATAAGAGAGTGACTAAAATGTCTGGTGTGAGGCATAAAGTGTCAAGAAGATTAAAGATACAGGGAAAAGTTCAATATACACAAAAGAGTTGTAGCAGAACTTTTTGTAAAAGCAAAAAACTGGAAAGCAAATTGATGCCCACTGATTGGGGAATGGCTAAATAAACTGCATTATATAAATGTACTGGACTGTTATTATGCTGTAAAAATAGGATGAAGACTGTAGGGAGACCCAGAAAGACTTAAGCAGACGCATGCCAGGTGAAAGAAGCAGAACAGGAAAAACCAAATATACCATGACTACAACTATGCAAATGGAGAGAACAACAATAACATCAACACTGAAGCAATGTTATGTCATTATAATGACCAAGCTTGAGTCCTTTGTAATTGGTGGATGAAAATGCTGACTTCTACAATGGGATACTGTGTATACTATCAGGTTTGGTTGATGCACTGGTTACCTTTATTAAGTTGCCTTTTGTTCTTTTTTAAATTCTTTGTGTTAATGGATGGTTCTCTCTGTAGAATATATTGGGCAACAGAGAGGGTATAAAAACAAAAATATGTATATTATTTGAAAAGATTTTACCTTTACAACAAAGGGACACATCAAGGACACGTCTCTGTGTGCATGCATACATTTAGTTGTTTGTCCTTCATTTCTGAAGAGGACCAATGATACCTCAGGTTGATACTTGTGTGTGAATTGGGTTTAATGGAGGCAAAGTTGCACAAAGTTGTCAGCCTCACTCTCTCTTCCAGGGTCATCGAAGTTCAATGACAAGACAAAAGTCAAGACATCTGGCAATGGCCCTGATGTGGTAGAATACCTTGACATCTTTGATGTCTGACCAAGCTCTAAGAGCTCCACAGAGCCTACTTCAGCTGCCTTGGAACAAATTGTTCTCATTTGTCCATTCTAATGTTTGGGGTGGACATCCCCCTAACTCACTGATGTGCTTGAGGCCCATTGATCACCCTCAAATTGGTTTAGCCCATCTGCTGAGAGTTTACTAGTGTGTGGCAGCTGGGCATGCTACAGCTTCTTAGAGCCCCAGGTGAGAGCTGAGTTCCAGGTAGACACCGAAGGTGGAGGAACAGCTCTAAAAGGGGCTCAGCAGCCCTCACACCAGAGATGCTAGCCCTTCCTGGGGGGCAGGGTACATTTAGTATCTGCTGGGTAAATATACTGCTGATAGCCACTTGTCATCAAAGAAAAGCTCAGCCATTTATGAGACACTTGCCTTTTTGGAAAAGAAAAATGAATAACACCCTTAACTACTTCCTTAATCACTTAAAAAAATTAGACAGTGGGAAAAGACATTACTCTTCTTCTCTTAGTGTATTCTTTCAACTCTTCCTTTTTGTGGACTCTTCTTTTATTCCTACTCGAATCCCAAAGCATGGATATTTCCTTGCTTCAGGAGATGAGTGAAAAACCCTGAAATGAAGAACTCTGTGTAGGTTTGGGTCATTCTTTCCCCTTCTAAAGAAGGCATTACATGAGAATGTATTAACTGTTCTGCTTTTGTCAGAGAGCTCTGGCAAATAGCATTTACAAATAGCAAATGCATAACCAGTTAAAATCCCCCATGACTATGATGTCATTTTTCTGTGCCAGATTTGTGATTAGTTTCCTCCTTCTGTCTGGGTGGTATGTAGTATATTCTCAGGAGAATATTATTTCTATTTCTTTCTCTTTTGATCTTTACTAGGTGGCACAGTGGATAGGGTGTTGGACCTGTCAGGAAGACTCATCTTCTTGAATCCAAATCTGGTCTCAGCCATTTACTAACTGTGTGACCCTGGACAAGTCACTTAGCTCTATTTGTCTCAGTTTCTTCATCTGTAAAATGAGCTGGAGAGGGAAGTGGCAAACCACTCTGGCATCTTTGCCAAGAAAACACCAAATGGGGTCATGAAGAGTTAGACATGACTGAAACAGCTGAGCAAGAACAGAGATAACTATGTATCTGTGTATCTACCTCCCTATCAAAGATGAAATTTATCAACTATAGCAGTTGGCTAGCCAGTTTGTCTGCAAGCTTTCATAAAAGATGAGAACTCATGCTGGAAAATGACACATTAAGCAGATGTGAGGTCAGTTGGTTGGGACAGGGTCTCAGAATGACAGTCTAGAAGTAGGGACCAAGTCAAGGTCAAAGACAAGAGGTGAGATGTGTCTCACAGGGTTGAGTTCTTCTAGAGACAAGGCTTACTATCAAATGCTTCCTCTTAAAAAGGTATTCCTGGGCTTTCGACTTAGACCTATTACTTCTACTGGGCAAATAGAATGTTCCAGGCAGCCCGAGGGATTTCCTTTTAAAAGATGTATGGGGGTTGGAGAGCATTGGGACATATCCCATCTTCTCCCTGCAGAGGCCATCTATATCTCACCCTTCCTCTCATTATCTATATTACTCTCTTATTATCTATCTCTATCTTTATGATCTATCACTATCATCCACTTCTATGTATACATTTATAGTATGAATATATGTACTTTGAGGGGTAGGGAGGTGGAGGGGACTCTAGTGCAAATCCCACTAAGTGTCTTTGTAAAACTGGATTAAATGCATAACTTTATTAACAGAAATATAAAACAGGATAATCCATCAATAAGTTATGGCTAATTTAGTTCTACTATATGTCTCACCATACTGACAACCTCTGACATTGCTTCAGATATTAAAAAAAAAAAAACAGTCCCCTCCAGCTGGAAAAGGAAAAATGAGGAAAGTAGTTTTTTTTAAAAAAAGGGGTTAAATGATGCCCTTCTGTGATGTCTTTTTTTTTTCAGGACAGCCTGTGGCAAATGACTTTTGGGATCATTGGTTGCATTCCTTTTCACTGAGTTCACTGAGACAAAAACAGAAATAAATAGACTAAGCATACACAGAGATACTTTCTGGAGCCTGAGAGTAAGACTGTACATAATGCCAAAAATTGACATGGAAATTGATATTTTTGATATTTAGATATCTGTGTACATCTGGATATTTGTGAACATCTGGATTTTAGATGGTGGAATCTTCCTTCTTTCATCCAGATGTTTGGCACCATGTAGACATAGTCTTATTCTCCCACTGTTTGAAGGTTCAAAAGAGAGATGAAAAAAAGAATTGCAGCGGCTAGGCCTTGAATCCTGAAGGAGTTAAAAAACCAAATAGCATGTGAAAAAAAAGTAATTTTTGTATTTCCTCTAAAAATAGAGGGGGCAGGAAAGCACATTGCAGATGGAGAAGAGAGGGATCTGTTGGCTACAGCTTCAAGGAGTAGTTTATTCACTTTTCAAGATGGCTTTACAAGTCAATCTGCACAAAAATGTCAATTTTTCCATTCCAAGTCATGCTGGGAAGAGGGCACATTTTCGACTTTCACTAAGAAGAAAGGAGGTGGAGAGCTTCTGGCTGGGCTCTGAAGGCAGTGAGGATTTGTTCATATTCAGAGACAAGTTACATTAGATGAAAACTACCTTTTCCTTTATAATCTCTTTATTTTGGTGTTCTTTTGGAAAGGGAGAGAAAGATTCTGGAGGGAGTACTCCAAAAAGCCTAAGAGGACTAATTAGTTGGTATTCGCAAACCTCCAAATTGTTTTTTTCTCCTGTTCCTTGGTCTACAGAGAAATTGACGACGGAAAGGAAGAGGCTAATATTTTAGACTCCCAGGCAGCTTTTGCAGAAGCCTCTAGAAAAACAATTTACTTTTCATTCTTTAAAACTTATAGGACAAAATAAAGAAGCTGACTTGCAAACAGCTAGCTACAAAACATCATTCTTTTCTGCTTAGGGCCACTTTTACCTTTAGGAGTCAGTCAGTGGTTTCCCTTTGGCTTTAGTAAATCTATGGGTGATTCTGATGGCCAAACCCTATCCTTTAAAAAAATTTCAAACCAGTTAGTTGCAGTCATCTGATAACCATTCTTATTTCCTGGAAGAGTTTGTTACATTAGAGATAACTTTTAAAAAATTACCAGGGTCCTCTTTGCAGTTATGGAACTGATTGATGACTTTACCAGAAGTCTGTTTCAGAGACTGCCTTTTTTCTCTACTCAATTTCACCATGGTAGAAAAGGGGACTCTTACTTTAAGCCCTAAACAGAATTTGAATCTTCAGTCCCCTCAGGAGCCCTTGGAGAAAAGAAAGCTTGGAGAAGATAATGACAACGTGTGTCCTCCCCTTAGCAACATCTAGAAGAAATTGTTCTGCTCCTGTAAGATATGGTGACTGGAAATATCTGGGTAAACTAATTGCTGGAATATCTTTTCTTTCCCAAGGTTCCATTGCAGAAGCTGGCTCACTAGATGGTAAGTCACACAGCGATGGGCGTTTGGGTTCTTTAACAAAAAACAAAAACCACTCAATCCTCCCCCCACCCAAAAAAAAATTCCGACTGAATTTCAAGATAAAAGGAATAAAACCATGTAAAGAAGGAAAAGAATGAGGAAGGGATTGGTTGGCAAAAGTTTAAAGAAGTCAATTATTCAGTTACCATGTGAGCTCTGTAATGGAGTCTGCCTCATTTAGATGGGGCAAAGGGGGAAGGGAGTAGAGAGGGTTGGCAGACATCAGTTGGTAGTTGTTTTTAGTGTCACTTCAAGCTTTGGATGAGGATCTAAAAAGAAATCTGAGTCCTCACATGGATGAGGAGGAGGAAGAGAGATAATATCTTTTCACAAAAGCGCTGTAAAAAGATGCCCTCTATAGAAGACTAGAAAGGCAGAAGTGGCATTGGAAATATTGACATAAACAATAAATTTTCACACTATGCTCGCCAGAAAACCTTGTATTTGAAGGAAAGAAAGCAGTTCTATATTTTTACTTTGAGATCCGCCATTCTTTCTTTCTTTCTTTCTTTCTTTCTTTCTTTCTTTCTTTCTTTCTTTCTTTTTTTTTTTACAGTCTATGAGTATATGCCATAGTTTTGTATCTGGAGGAGAGCAGTCACCAGACAGCATAAAACAAAAGATGTAAATGAGTTTTGTGGAGAGGAAGAATCTTGCAGTATAATATTACTTTGTCATAAGATCATAGATTTAGCACTAGAAGGGACCTCAGAAATCATCTCATCCAACCACCTCATTATTTTTTTTCCTTTTTTAAAAATTTTTTTTGATTAAACAAATGCTTTATTAACTTCTGGTTTACATCATTCATTTCCACCAGATTATGAGTTACATTTTTCCCTCATTTTTTCCCTACCCACCACCCCAGAATAGCAGTCCCACTAGATATCCCCTCATCCAATCTGCTCTCTCCCATATCTTCTCCCATACCCCCTTCGACTTTGCCATTAGGGCAAGGTGGATCTCAACCACCTCATTATGAAGAGGAATTTAGGCATAGAGATATAAAAGCAATTTGACTAAAGTAAAATACTTAGTGGAGCCAGGACTTGAACCTATGTCTTTGAACTCCACTTCTAGTACTCTTCTACTGGACCACACTGCCTCTCTAAGAATCCAAGCAAGAAGTGTTTGTAGAAGAAACAATCATGGTATAGCTATGAATAGAGCACTGGCCTAGGAGTCAGGAGGACCTGAGTTCAAATCCGACCTCAGACACTTAACACAAAACTAGCTATGTGACCTTGGGCAAGTCACTTAACTCCAATTGCCCTACCTTCACTCCTCCAAAAAGAAAAAAAGAGAAGAAACAAGCATTTGCCTTCTTATGATGAAAAGGAAAATATGTTGGGAATCTTGGTATTTTGAGGTAGAAAGAACCTTAGAAAAATCATCTATTCCAAACACCTCCTAGACATATGAGCAAACTGAGGCCTAGAAATATAAAATGCCCTGTCCAAGGTCATGCAGTTAATGAATGAGTTAAAGCTAAAATATACTGTCTCTGAGTGCAGTATTCCTTTCCCACAGTGTCCATGCTGCCAACTTCAAATACTATGCTTACATTTTTTAATTGATATCTTTGGCTCATATATGATCTGTATTTCCCAACATCTCTTACCTCCTATCACTTTCAGAGTCAGCCATCCCTTATAAGAAAGAATTGAAAAAAAACTTTAGAAAAACTAATCAATATTTCAGAAAAGTTTGACAATAATGAAGTGTTATACATCCATAGTCCCTACCCCTAGAAAGAGACAAGAGGAGATTCCTTTCTGTATTTTATTTTGGAGGTCAACCTCGGGCATCATAATTTTCCAGCATTCAGTTTCAATTGTTTTGTCCTTGCTAAACATTAATTTGCATTTTAATAGTCATTGTGTTCATTGTGTTCCTGGCTCTTCTTCACTTTGAATCTATGCAAGTAAGTCTTCCCATACTTCTCTGTAGTTCCCATTCTTCCTCAGGTGCTCATCACATGCCTCACTTCTTACAGCACAAAAAAATCACATTGCATTCTTGTATCAGCTTGCTTAACCATTCCCCAACTGATGGGTATCTACTTTGTTTCCAGTTCTTTGTTACTACAAAAAGACTGCCATAAATATTTCAATATGTGTGGGGCCTTTCTGTTTGACATTGATCTTGGAATATATGTCTCTTAGTGGAATCTCTGGGTCAAATGGTATGGACATTTTACTCATTTTTTGTTTGTTTTGGAAACAGTGGTTAGAACAATTCATAGCTCTTTCACCTGTGGTTCATTAGTGTGCCTCTCTTTCCATAACCTATCCAGGAACATTTTTGGAAATATTTTTCCATTGTATTGTGGGAATACAATGTGAGTATTCCCTCCACTGAAAAAGATTACAACCTCTTCCATGATGCCTTAGTAGATGTTCTTCATGAATGAATAACAAAGTATACTAGTAGGTTTCAAATATAAGGAATTGCTTTCTAACAGAATAATTTAAAAAATAAATAAACAAATAAATCATGAAACAAGTAAATAAAACATGATTTACTAAGTGCTGACTATATATCAAGCACTGGGCTGAGCAGTAGGGATGGAAATACAAGAAAGTAAGAGAGTCCCTGTCATCTTGAAGCATAAATTCTAAAGGGAAAACTAGAAAGGGCCTGAAGAGAAGAGAGTATGCACTGGCAACACATTTTAGAAATATTTGGGAAGTAAAGTAAAGACCCAGTTTAGGAGTAGTGTGAAAGCTCACCCATTGAAGCCCAGGGTCTGTAGGGTCTGTCCAAGATTCTTGGGATGGAGGATGGATTGATTTAGGATGAGTTATTACTCAAAAAGAAAAAATCATTACCTGGTAGCCAACCTTTTGATATGGAACTTTTAATCTTTAAGCTTGGGTGGTTTTCTAAGGATAGACCACCCTGGTTTGGTATCTGTAACTTTTCTTTTCTTTTTTTTTTTGCTTTTTGGAGGGCAATTGGGGTTAAGTGACTTGCCCAAGGTCACATGGCTGGTTTTTGTATTAAGTGTCTGAGGTTGGATTTGAATTCAGGTCCTCCTGACTCCAGAGCCAGTGCTCTATTCACTGCGCCATCTAGCTGCCTCCAGCTTTTCTAACTTGGTAGAATTTGCTGTACTCTCCATGTGGCAGCTAGCTTTCCTGTGAAAAGTCATGTTATTCTTCTCTGCCATCTCAGCAGAAATCGTGAGCTACTGAGCACACAAAAGCCTAAGCACACACTCTGCCTAGGTGAGCCCAAGCCTGGGCTATGGCCTTTTTCTTTGTTTGTGTTTCTTTTCCTGATCCCAGGTCACTGAATATCCATTTTGAGATGAATGTGTCTGGACTTGGAGATAGTTTTAAAACTGAGTCAATATTTAACCCACAGGGCTTCCTCATGTATGGATTAGTCACTCTGTTTCTGCTTGAGTTTGACACTACTGCTCTACAACATCTCTGATGGATGATTCTCCAGCCAGTGACTGGGAAATCTTTACCTTACAAGTCAGCCCTTCCCATATTTAATTATTCTATTTATTGGAAAGCAGTTCCTTATTATTCCCTTTGTACCATTCTAGAGGGAAGAAAGAAGATCAATGTATATGATCTTTCCACCCTTTTCCCTCTAAAATGGCATAAAATACATCATTTCCATATAAAATCTTGCAAATAGTTGAAGACAACTATCTAGTCTTCTCTCTTGTCTAAACATTCCTCATAAGATACAGTTTCTAGATTCTTTGACTAATTTGGGCACCCTCCTCTGGACCAATTCCAATTTGTTGATGCCCTTTGAAACATGAGAGGACTGATGTACTAGGAGGTCCCATGGAACTTAACGTCTAGGAGACCAAGAGAAAGATCAAAGGTAAGAAAAGTGTAGATTAAAAAAGAAAGTAGGAATTTGCACTTGAGAAATTGAGCAAAGTGTTGAAGGAAGTTAGAGATTCTTAGAGGTAGAGGTGATGAGATTGTGCAGTCTACGTGTGGAAGGTGGCATGTGCAAAGGCAAAGACATGGCAGATGGAATTTCATATAGAGGGAACAGAGATAAGGGAATTAGGTTGGAATGTAAGATATGTGAAAGGAGGTGTTCAGGGACACATCCTGGGCAATAAGCCTGAAGCAAAATTGTGAAGTGCTTTACATGCCAAACTGAGAAATTTGCACATTATCTGAGGGGCAATCATGAACCATTGGGGTATCTTGAGCAAGGAAATAACATGGTTGGATATGGGCTTTTGGAACTCAGTGGTCAAAATGGAGAGCAGACTGGAAAGGGCAGAATGAACCTGATGCAGAGACATCAATTAGGAAATTATTAAAATAGTCCATGAAAGAGATGATAAGGGCATGAACCAGTGTTGTGGATGTGTGATAGAAAGAACTGGACAGATAGGAGAAAGTAGAATCAATTTTGTGGAGACTTTAGAAGTTGATTGGGTATGGGGTTGAGGGAGAGGGAAGAATTGAGGATAGCTTAGTTTCTAGAAGAATAAGGTGTCCTACCATAGTAGCATCTGTATTGTCTGATCTGAGCATTTCAACCTAATTAGAATCAAGACAATGGTATATATGAATAGTGTTATGGATGGGTATAAAAATGCTCCTGTTTGTAGATGACATTTTGTTGTCTGCATCAAGCCCCAAGATGCTGTAGAATCTCCTGCTACTTAATTACTCAAAGGAATTTGGCTTGTCCATCTGCATAGAAAAGATCACATGGAGAAAGAAGGTCTATTGCCCACAAATACACTGTAGAATTTATGCAGCAATATGAATATCTGAAGAGACAAGACAGATAACCAGTGAGTTGGGTCCTGAGTTGAAAAAGAGAAGGAGAGAAGGATGGATTGCTTTTGGAACACTGAAAATCACTTTTACTGACCCCAAACTTCCCATAAGAGTAAAGATCCACCTCTTCAATATAAATGTTTTACCAATTTTGTTGTAGGACAGTGAGACTTGGAACACCACTGCTTTCGAAGAACTAAAAATGAGCATCATGCAGAAGGTAATGGAAAGGTGCATGGTGGGTATGAGCAGGCTGTGCCATATAAGCATAGAAAAACTCCAGGGAAGAACAGGCATAAAGGATGCCATCAAATAATTATATAACAGAAAGAGAAAATGAGCTAGATTAATGGCAAGGACAAGGGATGGACAACTAGGGTGTTTCATTGTTATCCTTGTGCAGTTGAGAGAAAGTGAAGAAGCCCTTTATTTTGGGAGGACATGGACTGTACAAGATGGCTATACATTGACAGTTTGCTTTTTGCATTGTTGGAAGGAACTCCCAAATTGATGATAATATGGATTCTTTTGAGTATTTAAGATACAAATGGGTAAATTACTAAGGACTTTACACATACAGGAAAGAGAGCCAGGCACTTCACAATACAGGGTAATGCCAATGCACCTGCCTCCTTTTTAGCTGTAGGAAAATCACAAGTCCTCAGACTTAGCTCCCTTGTGTGCAAGATGAGGATAAGAAGTATTTTGTGAGGGGGATTAAGAAGGCGGAGTAGAAACAGGACCTCCATGCAGCTCCAGCTCCCACCACTTCCAATTCATGTAACAGGAGACTCTGAACAAACTCTGGAGCTAAAGAACCCACAAAATGACACAGAGAAGCTAACCCCCCACTAAGGACAGCCCAGCAGGCTGGGAGGAAGCGGCCAGCAAAGCTCTCTGGGAGCCGAGCCCAGTCCCGCAGGAGCCCGAGGTTTTAGCCTCAGGGTGGCCACAACCAGCCATTGGCTGGAGGAACTTCAGATCACCAGCAGCTGTGGCGGTTTCCAGAATTATCAACACATAGATGCTAAGGACAAAGTGAGAGATCAGTGCAGTATGGACTTTGTGAACCATGAGTTCAGGAGTGTGTCAGGCCTTTATCCCCTGGAGGGAGAAGCAATTGAGATGCTGAGGCCAAGGAGCTGCTACCACATGACTGCTTCAGAGCTCCTGGTCTGCAGATTGTAGAGGGACCAAGTGACCAGTCTGAGGGGTAATTGCTCTTGCTTTAACCTGCTTGCATCTGGATTGAGGTCTAGGGTGGAAGTACTGGTATGTGTGACCAGGTTGCCAGAGCATGTGGAGGCTTCAGAGAGGGCTTCTAACTAATAGCTCTAGCAGCTGAGAAAATCCCAGTGATTTGGGACAAAGCTCCCGACTCTGGTAGCAGAGTTCTATTATGGCAAAAAGCTCAAAAGTCAAGTAATTGAGTGGCAACCTGAGCAAAGGAGGGAAGCAAGGCAAGCACAGTAATCCAACTTTGGACTCCTTTTTGGGGGATAAAAAGGATCAAAGCATGGAACAGGAGGAAGACAGTGAAGTCAGAAGTCCTGCACTAAAAGCTTCCAAGAAAAGAATAAGCTATTTACAATCCATGGAGAAGCTTAAGAAAGATTTTGAAAACCAAATAAGAGAAGTGGAGGAAAAATTGGGAAGAGAAATGAGAATGATGCAAGAAAATTATGAAATGAGAGTCAACAACCTGACTGAAGAAATAATACCTTAAAAATAGACTAACTCAAATGGCAAAAGAAGCTCAAAAAGCCAATGAGGAGTATGCCTTAAAAAGCTGAATTTTCCAGATGGAAAAAGAATCTCAAAAGCTCACTGAAGAGAATCATTCCTTCAGAATTAGACTGGAGCAAATGGAAGCTAGTGACTTTATGAGAAATCAAAATACTATTAAATAGATCCAAACAAATGAAAAAAAAATAGAAAGCAATGTGAAATATCTCATTGAAAAAACCACTGACCTGGAAAATAGATCCAGAAGAGATCATTTAAAAATTATTGGACTACCTGAAAGCCATGATCAAAAAAAGAACCTAGAAATCATCCTCCAAGAAATTCTCAAGGAAAATTGCCCTCATGTTTTAGAACCAGAGGGCAAAATAGAGGTTTAAAGAATCCACCAATCACCTCCTGAAAAAGATCCCCAAAAGAAAACTCCTGGAAATATTATAGCCAGGTTCTGGAGTTCCCAGATTAAGGAGAAAATATTACAAGCAGCCAGGAAGAAACAATTTGAATATTGTGGAAACACAATCAGGATAACACAGGATGTGGCAGCTTCTACACTGAGGGATTGAAGGGTTTGGAATATGATATTCCAGAGGGCAAAGGAGCTGGGATTAAAACCAAGAATCACCTACTCAGTAAAACTGAGTATCATGTTTCAGGGGGAAATACAGTCATTCAATGGAATAGAGGACTTTCAAGCATTCTTGATGAAAAAACCAGAGTTGAATAGAAAATTTGACATTCAGATACAAGAAGCAACAGAAGCATGAGAAAGTAAATGGGGAAAAGAAATAATAAGGAACTTATCAAAGTTGAACTACTTAATTTCTACATGGAAAAACAATAATTGTAACTTATGAAACTTTTCTCAGTATGAGAATAGTTGAAGGGAATAGAAATGTGTGTGTGTGTGTGTGTGTGTGTGTGTGTG